>OZ020626.1:16159022-16410737 GCA_963971575.1 Liopterus haemorrhoidalis | reverse complement strand
ATCTTCACCGTTTGTCCAAAACCCTTTCCTTCGTGTAAATATGAAAAAACAGCGAATTTTTCCAACCCATATTGCATACCTATCGCGGCAGTGTATTCAGCAACAGCATCTAAAGCGGTCTGCAGATTCCTATCGTTTGAGGCGTAGAGCTTCAAATCATCTATATAAAAAATATGGGTAATTTTGTATTTACGCCTCGACGGAGGACCCGCCATTTAGCCACTGCCGCGGCTGAGCTCGATCGATAGAGGAAGAAGTGAGATGGCAAAATAGTATAGGGTTTAGGGTATCTCCTGGAAAACGCTTGAAATGTATCCACTATGTCGACACTGCGGTTAATCCACTTTGGACAACAAATTGTGTTTTCCAGAGGGACATAAAAAGCGCAATTCATCTTTCTATCTCCGGGTGACTCGTAACATGCGCAACAATGTTAAAATGAGTGCATGTGACGTAGTACCATATGCTTTTGCGTAGTCCACCCAAGCCATTGACAAGTTGCGTTTGAAATACGCCGCGTCATGACATATTGACCGGTCGATAATAAGGTTTTCCTTGCAACCTGCTTGGCCGCTCTTCGATCCCCTCTGTTCGTAGATGTCTGATCAAACAGAGGCAATGGAGATCAGTACCCACTCATTTAATACGCTGGTGAAGATCTTATACAGCGTATTGAGACAAGTAATAGGTATGTAGTTCTTCGGGTTGGTTAAATCACTTTTTCTGGGAATTAGAACTGTACGCCCCTCTGATAACCAAGATGGTATTGATATTTCTCCACAGATAAAAGAAGTAAAATTTCGTGCAAGATGGCCGTGCACGCTAGTGAATGACTTCCCACAGACAGCAAAAATACCATCAACTCCTGGTGGAGCGAAATTGCGCGCTTTTGAAATAGCACGTGTAACTTCTTCCGTGGTGACACGGGGCATGCCTGAGGATCTGTAAGGTGTTGTGAACAGAATTCCTCAAATTTCTCCAAAACTGAAACGTCTTGCACGATCGCCTCGTGTTCATAAATCTCCCTCCAGAAATTCTCTGTCCTGTCGACTGATAATAACGGTTCAGAAACCTCAAGTTTGGCCATGAAAAGGCGTGACGGGCTTGTGAGGAACAAACTATTTTCCTCCATGGTCCTAACCTGGTTGATAAGTTTCTTTCTAGCCAGGGCTAGTGCCTTCAATTTGTCCACCGCTTTCTGCTTTAGCAGAGTGACAGTGGGCAAATTCAGTGTTTGATGCTTTATGCGCAGTTGGTGTAATATGCGCTTAATATTCGCACCTAGCGGCTTAATACTTCGTAAAGCATCAATAGCACACTAAAGACAAGAAGCATCCTGGCGTGAACGTGTCATTTTCTTCTCTAATTGCTGTATACGTAGTATAACGTATATTACGGCCAGACTCCAGCGCTATATAGTTGGCATACGCCAGCGTCCGCTCAGCTCTCTGATCGATCGCTAAAAACCTAAATGGGGAAAAATATGAATTCCGTAACCACTGTGAAGTGACTCCAGTGGCTATCAGCTGTCCAGGGCAAGGTAGAAGGCCGCCAGCCCAGTCTAGAGGTAGATTTGACTATGCAGGGTGGTCCTGTAATTATCAATGTCGATGTGCGGCCTAAAATTTATACGGCGCCAGTCACTTCGCTTCTATTGCCCTAAATTCTGGAAGAAAAATAAAACCCCAGGGGAAGGAATAGAGTTCTCGTAATAGAAACACCAAAATTCTCAATAACTAAATTTATTAACAAAAAAATCAGTAACTAACAAATGGTAATAACAGAATAACTAATATTCGTTAAACGAATATTCAATTCGCAAAATCTATAAACAAAGTAAATTATTCACTAAATGAATACTCAATACGCAAAATCTATAAACAAAATAAATTATTCACTAAATGAATACTCAATACGCAAAATCTATAAACAAAATAAATATTATTATTCGCACAGCGAATACTCAATAAGCAAAATTTTATAACCAAAATATTAATAATTACAAGATCAATGACTAGTTAAACATTCCCTTTTTAGCTCGGAGTACGACAAAGTTAATACAAAAAAATAAATTATTTAATCTACGAGCAAAATATCTAAGTTAAATCCAAAATTTTAGAAACTAAGTACTCACGAGTGGCCAAAGGAAATTAAACAACTGAATCCTTAACCGGTAATTAATTACAATTTAAACTAACAACTGAATTACTTGTGATGCGGTATAAATACCCAGTAACATGTGATTGGATTACTTATGCTACAACTGCCCTAGGGCTGCGTGAAGTTTTGCACAGGAATATTATACCACAGTGATTAATTACGTTGAAAAATGGTAACGGTATTCCGGTTGGCAATACCGTTAGGAAATATCCGGAAGAATTTTAGAATCGGAAAGCCAGCGCTTGTTCAAAACCCGATTTAAATTTTTACTATACTTCTAGCTCGCCTTAACTTTAATGAAAACCCAGCCAGTCTAGTGGCCTCGAAGTCGCGGTGATAAAATATCCAAGGAGGCCAAGAGACTGACTCTCAAAATCCTCTCAAATCCCTTGAAAACCCGTAGTACGTTAACACAAAAAAAATCTCTAACGAGATGAAAAAAAAAGTTAACGTACCACCCAACCCCACACGGCTCTACGGAAATATAACTTTAAACAAACAACTAAATTACTGAAAAATTAGGTGAGGCCTGGCCGATGATGATAAAAAAAAAAGAAATGCTTGTGGCTGAGGTTCTGCCCGACTGAAGCTAACGTTAATCCACCCAAATCAAATACAAAGACCGACCCTTGATAACGTGAAAAAGCAGTTAACACGAATACCCGGCCAGGGAATATTCACAAAGAGGGGTTAAACCCATGTGTTTGAGAACTAATTCACAACCTCGAGTTATCAAGGGGATAAAAAAATGTTGACTTACGGACAGACTGAATCTACAATTAAATAAACTAATTCAACCCCGAGCGAGACTGCTCTGACTAACTACGCGCCCCAACACGATTCAGCGCGTCCAACTTATTGTAGCTTAGGGCCTTAGGACGTAGAAAATATATGCTTCACAATAGGGGTGGCACTATGTGCTCACTCAACTCAAAATACAAGTACAATACATACACATTCATAAAAATGGCCAAAATTATCAGTGTGTATCCAAAAACATCTATACGGGGACGTATTACGCCTCAACACAACCCGGAGGTCCGATACGCCACACTCATAAAGATATTTTTGTTACAAATCATCAAACAAATATCATAAATTAGTACTCATCTGAGTTGCAGACAAAAACAATCTCCCTGTTTCCACGGCTAGATACAATAAGTAGGTTATGTACTCTCTGGACGGTGATGTAGTTTTAAGGTTCCGCTACAAGGTGCTTATTCCTTTGCGACCGGTTGAATACTCGGATAACTTCAGAAATTATTCCTCCAGCCGATATATACTCTCAAATAGGCACAACTGTGCAAATTTTTTGCCTCTATCGTACCGCCACTGTATGAATAACAGTTAAAAATACAATTAGTGAAACTGGAGACCATACAACAGTTTCGCGTGCGGAAATAAAAGAAAGGTGATACCTTACCTCGTGGTCGGTGGCTTAAATGGTTTTCTTAAACTCCGAACTTTTGATCAGAAAAGAAAATTCTCATCCGGATATCTCCGTGTCTTCCCTACGAAGACAGTATAACGCCAAGCAGTCTCCGCAAAAACGAATTCCGTGTTGCCTTCAATTTCCTCTAGGCTTATACATGGAAGTTTCACTGCACGTGCCGTTAGTTTTTCTTTCTGGTCAAATTTTTCTGATAACACCACTGTTCGAAAGTTTAAGAGAGCCCAAAAAGCGGCTTCCCATCTGTTTTATAACCTTTTCTTTACCCCCCTACCGGGCTTACCACGCGCGCATCGTCGGTGCAGACATATGTCTAGTTGCGTTATTACGACCAAATATCCCCAGAAATTTATTTACTATTGAGGATTATAATTTCTTGTTCTTTTTTTTTTTTTATATAAGGTAGGTGTATCATTCAAACATATTCCGCACGCTAACTGTTGTACTTTCCAGGTTTCCACGACGTATATATCCCAAAACAGGTTAAATAGAAATGTCAAAAACAATTAACCTCAAAATTAAGTGACATCTCTAGTATGTTTTTGCATTCGGAAGCAGATGCGGTGCTTGTTGTCATAAATGCTGTCCTCTAAGTGGGTTGACAGGACCTATTCAGTTGGTTTTGCACAAAATTACCCCATACTGTATCCTTTTATAAGCTTAGAATAAGTTTTCCGTACGAAGGTAGGTTATCGTCTAACTAGATTTTAAAGCGCTGTGTTTCGGCTAGGATAGCCCGTAACAACTCCCCCTTTGCTTAAAAGAGACGGAGTCACTCTGACTCCGTGTCTTCTGGATGGCCCCTTAGATCCTTGGCGTGCCATACGCCACAGGATTTTCCATCCTCTCTATTAAGTTCATAAGTCCATGGTGACAATTTTCTTTTTATCCAAAATGGTCCGACGTACTTCGGTGCCAAAGCAGCGCTAACATGTTTCGCCGCATTGGAGAGTATGTAATTCCGTCTCCACACACGGTCGCCTATCGCGTACTGGATGTCTCGACGTCTCAAATCATAACGCCGTTTACTATTTTCTGAAGACCTTTTCAGGCGTTCCCGCACCTGGGTGTATATCTCCCGAAATACCTTCTGACGTTCTTCCTTATTACTGGGTGTCTCCATTTCCTCTGGAACCCTGTCCACACATTCTTCTGGAAATCCAATCTCCCTTCCAAAGTTGACAAAATACGGTGTCATTCTAGTGCTTTCATGGACGGACGTTCGTATCGCACAAGATACCTTCTGCAGGTTATCTTCCCACTTCCGCTGGTCTTGGTCGATGTAGGATCGTATTCCTTGCTTCAACGTCGAGTGTACTCGTTCGACCACATTCGCTTGCGCATGATAGTTAGCGTTGTATCGGAGGCGCACGTTATACGTCGCAGCCAAACGACGGAACTCCTTACTTCGGAATTGCGTTCCGTTGTCCAATAATATTGACTCGGGGCTTCCAAACAGCAGAAACACTCCATTCTCTAGCAGTTTAACAATGCTGGGCGCGGTGGCCTTCCGCATAGGGAAAGTCAACACGAACTTACTAAACACATCTATCACTGTGAAGATATATTGATACCCAGAGGTTGATCTGGTCATCGGACCTACGATATCCACGCTTATCTGCTGCCATGGGCGCTCTACGACTCGCCGCAGCATCATCAATCCGACTGGCGGTTTTCTCTCTACTTTACTTTCCAAACAAGTGGTACAGCGATGTATATAGCGGACCACGTCCGCTCTCATGAACGGCCAATAATAATGTTGTATTAGTCGACAATACGTTTTATAAACGCCTAAGTGTCCTGAGGTCGGTGCGTCATGCATCCGTTGAAGTATCTCTTTACGCTCCGGACGAGGAATCACGCGTTTCCAATTCTCCGCTTCGGTTAACAGGCCGGGATTAGGATGCCGGTAGTAGTGGTACAATTTACCTTCTTCCAGGCGCCATGCCGGAAACTTGCGAGGGTTTTCTTCGACTTTCCGACACATCTTTGTGTACCACGCACAAGGGGGTTGTCCTTCGGTGTTGACGTCGGCAGTAACACTGTCGAGTACTGGTACTCCTCGGCTCAAGGCGTCGGGTACATGGTGATCTCTCCCCTTACGGTGGATAATTTTAAAGTCGAATTGTTGTAGTCTCAGAGCCCATCTCGCTAGTCGTCCACACGGATCCTTTAGGTTATGAAGCCAGCACAAGCTGTGATGATCCGTGATCACTGTAAAGTGCGATCCTTCGATGTACGGACGTAATTTCTCTACTGCCCATAACACAGCCAGACACTCCCTCTCCGTGGTGGTGTACGCCCGTTCTAATCGCGTAAGCGATTTGCTGAGGTAGCATACTACCTTCTCGCCTTCAGGGGTGTTTTGCGAGAGCACGGCACCAAGTCCGTATCCAGAGGCGTCGGTCTGTATTATGAATGGTAGTGAAAAGTCCGGACAGCATAGGATCGGAGCGGTGATCAGGTGTTGTTTGATGCGGTTCCACGATTGCTTACATGCGTCGTCCCATTGAAATCGGATGCCCTTTCGGGTTAGCCGATTGAGTGGCGCACAAATGTCTGAATATGTAGGTATGAAACGTTTGTACCAACCAGCAACGCCCAGCATTCTGCGTACTTCGACTGCGGTGGTGGGTTGTGGGATTTTCAGCATGGCCGAGACCTTATCCGGGTCGACGGCCAGTCCACCTTGGTTCACCACGTAGCCTAGGTACTTCAGTTCTGGTACTACAAACGCACATTTGTCTTTGTTCAGCGTGAAACCAGCGTCTAGCAATCTTTTCAATACTTCTCCTAAAATTTCCAGGTGTTTCTCAAAGTTATCCGCGATTATGATGATGTCGTCGAGATATTTGAACACGTGCGGTTCTAACTCGGGTCCTAATACGGTATCTATTAATTTCTGAAACGTGGCGGGAGCACTGTGTAGTCCGAACGCTAACCTCTTAAACTGCCATAAACCCCTTCCGGGCACTGTGAATGCGGTATACTTCTTTGAACTCTCAGTTAACGGGATGTTCCAATACGCTGACTTTATGTCCAGGCTGGAGATGTACCTCGCGTTCTTCAATCTGTCTAAGATGCTCGTGATGTAAGGTAGTGGATAGGCGTCGCGCCTAGTGACAGCGTTTACCTTGCGGAAGTCGACGCAGAAGCGCCAAGATTGATCCTTTTTCTTCACCATCAGCACCGGCGACGACCAATCCGAATTCGATCGTTCGATAACACCTTCTTCTGCCATCTCGGTGACTTGCCTGTCAATTTCTCGCTGTATCGCCGGAGAGACCGGATAGTAGCGTTGTTTAATCGGCGGTTGGTGCGGATCCAGCAAGCTGATCTGATGTTCTATTTGGTCCGTACAGCCTATACCTTTCTTCATACTATTGAAGTGTTTAGAAACCAGTTCATCAATTCTTCCACGTTGATCCTCGTTCATCCTCATTTCGGGCATTTCCAGGGCGCTCAGGTCTATCCTGGCCGTATCTTCTAATCGGCTAAAATGCCATCTGCCGCTGCGCAGGTCTGGCACAATTCCAAACTGCCGGAAGAAATCAACCCCCAATATTAAGGTGTGTGCCATCTCAGGCACCACTATGGCTTCTATCCATGCGGTGTGTCCTTCTATCGTACATGGTAACTGGACAACACCAGCTATTTCCAGACGGTGCCCACTGGCGACCGTACATGAGGAAATATGTTTCGTTTTATCTAAATGGAAACCAGCATTCTGCAATAAAGCCCAACCGCGTTTCCCAAGAACGGTTCGGGTTGCTCCGCTGTCTAACAATCCTAAAATTCTGTAACCTAAGATCTCAATTTCTAGATAAGGTCGCTCGTCGCTCCGGGCGTTAGCTATTATGTAATCCAAAATCGGGTTTATAGAGGTTGCGTCGGACGGAGACCGATCGTTTATCCGCCACGCTGTTCTTTTCCCGGATTCTGCTTCGGGCCACTGGACCCTCTTGGATTGCATCTAGGACATGTGTACTTCGTTACGCCTGGAGTATGACACGTATAGCACTTCCTGATTGGGCGTTGTGGGCACGCTGCCGCTCGATGTCCCGGTTCTTGGCAGTTAAAACACGTGAGAATCCGGCCTTGTGGTCGTATTTCTTGTAACTCCGCTGATTGCGGGTGTTGTGTTCCTCGGGAACTCCCGGCCACATAGGCCAAATCCGGTTCTAACGGCGTCCGATTCCTCGGGGTCGTGATGCTAACTGGCTGCCAGTTGGTGTGTGCTCGTTCTATACGGCGGCATACTTCCAGGAGGCGACGTACAGATTCCACTTCGTCCAACAGAAACATCCCATCTTTGTATCGGGCGTGAAGGTTGCGGACAACGATCTTCAACTTACTTATCTCAGGCAAAGGTGTGCTCAATCTTTTGAACAACGACTCCATGATCGCTAAATAGATGTCAATTGACTCGTCGACTCCTTGCCGGCGGGCGCGGATCTCATCGTACAGCTGGTCGTCGTAATCGATTGGTACGAAGACGGTACGTAATTGATGTACGAGGTCGTGCCAATCTAAGAAGTTCTGGCGTTGTGCTCGGTACCATATCAATGCCTTGCCAGTGAACAGATCCAATGCTGAGGCGAATAGTTGTTGTCTCGATACGTTCCGTGCGCTGCGCAATTCTTCCACGCGCTCTAGGAATGCACTCAACGACATCTCCTTTTGATCTCCGCTGAACTTTAAGTTCCATTGAGCTGGCGGGATACTCTTGGTTCGCCACGGCTTAACTGGTGGGGTTTCTTCCTCTTCGGTCTCGAGCGAGCTCTCCTCTGATGGACTGAGGTCGGCCCTAGAGGCATCGAGGTCCCCGATAATCGTTCTCTTAGGAGTTGAGGTAATTCTTCGCGCGCGCGTCTTGCGATTTATCGTCGTCCAGATGGTTACGAGACGTACTAATAACCGCGACTGTATCGACTTGTTTTCCGCTGATAATGCGGCCATACGGCCGATTCGCGTACCACAATGTGCAACGCGACTCGAGATCCTTTGGAAATCACGAGTCCTCCGGTCTCCTGAGAATGCCTCAATTACCGCTGTAAGTTCCCGAAGGGTATTTTCCACGCCAGTTTGATCCGTTTCGAAGGTGAAAGGGTACTTAGGAAGTCGAAAAGACGTTCCTGATTTCACGAGCGACATCATGTTTTGCAGCAATTCCCGTCGTAAATGAGCGTCCTCGCCGTCGCTGTCCTGTAGTCCGTAGACCGCGGTTTCATATTCTAATTCCGCTGGTGCTAGGTGTTCAACCCGAAATTTAGTAGGCAACGACATGATGCAAATACAGCTTCCAACACAAACACGATCCTTGGTTACGTTCTACTACTTCCCTATACTGGGACTTACTATTGCACAACTCCAAGTCTACTGTCTTTCTTCAATACTCTAACCGTCGAGTGATATCCTGGTTTAACCAGCTCGGTATAAACGTAATACCGTAAGTATGAGGAAACTAAATTTCCGCTAAGCGAATCCCGTGTGAATTTTTCAATGGCTTGCCCTAAACCGGCTTACCAACACTAACGTCTCTACAGACGTAAAACCAATGGACGGCCGAACCAACGCCGGTCCGTCTCCAAAGATAATTCAACAAACAATTGTTGCAATTACAATTTCAATACAACTGTTGCCAACAATGCAACACCAATTTTCACCGGGAGGTACCTTAGAGTCCTCTACTCAACGTTATAAACAACTCAAAAACAGTAACTTGTTTGCTCTTTAATCCGTTAGAGACTAAATCGCCAAAATGCGACCAATACGTACAATAGGTCATCCAATATCGAGTATGTGTTAAAACACAACAATACAACACAGTATAGCAAAAGTAATCCAACACAATATCACAAAAAAAATAATCTAACTAAATTTCTTATTATGAGAACTCTTAAGGAATGGGTCTAGGGGCACAGGAATTAAGTTTGAAATAAGTATAACACAATTTTATTAACCCAATCGTAGTGTAAAATTCTTTTTAGCAAGCAACGGTCTTCTTTTCCGTCGAGCCCCACGTTGGGCGCCAGAAATATATAACGTATATTACGGCCAGACTCCAGCGCTATATAGTTGGCATACGCCAGCGTCCGCTCAGCTCTCTGATCGATCGCTAAAAACCTAAATGGGGAAAAATATGAATTCCGTAACCACTGTGAAGTGACTCCAGTGGCTATCAGCTGTCCAGGGCAAGGTAGAAGGCCGCCAGCCCAGTCTAGAGGTAGATTTGACTATGCAGGGTGGTCCTGTAATTATCAATGTCGATGTGCGGCCTAAAATTTATACGGCGCCAGTCACTTCGCTTCTATTGCCCTAAATTCTGGAAGAAAAATAAAACCCCAGGGGAAGGAATAGAGTTCTCGTAATAGAAACACCAAAATTCTCAATAACTAAATTTATTAACAAAAAAATCAGTAACTAACAAATGGTAATAACAGAATAACTAATATTCGTTAAACGAATATTCAATTCGCAAAATCTATAAACAAAGTAAATTATTCACTAAATGAATACTCAATACGCAAAATCTATAAACAAAATAAATTATTCACTAAATGAATACTCAATACGCAAAATCTATAAACAAAATAAATATTATTATTCGCACAGCGAATACTCAATAAGCAAAATTTTATAACCAAAATATTAATAATTACAAGATCAATGACTAGTTAAACATTCCCTTTTTAGCTCGGAGTACGACAAAGTTAATACAAAAAAATAAATTATTTAATCTACGAGCAAAATATCTAAGTTAAATCCAAAATTTTAGAAACTAAGTACTCACGAGTGGCCAAAGGAAATTAAACAACTGAATCCTTAACCGGTAATTAATTACAATTTAAACTAACAACTGAATTACTTGTGATGCGGTATAAATACCCAGTAACATGTGATTGGATTACTTATGCTACAACTGCCCTAGGGCTGCGTGAAGTTTTGCACAGGAATATTATACCACAGTGATTAATTACGTTGAAAAATGGTAACGGTATTCCGGTTGGCAATACCGTTAGGAAATATCCGGAAGAATTTTAGAATCGGAAAGCCAGCGCTTGTTCAAAACCCGATTTAAATTTTTACTATACTTCTAGCTCGCCTTAACTTTAATGAAAACCCAGCCAGTCTAGTGGCCTCGAAGTCGCGGTGATAAAATATCCAAGGAGGCCAAGAGACTGACTCTCAAAATCCTCTCAAATCCCTTGAAAACCCGTAGTACGTTAACACAAAAAAAATCTCTAACGAGATGAAAAAAAAAGTTAACGTACCACCCAACCCCACACGGCTCTACGGAAATATAACTTTAAACAAACAACTAAATTACTGAAAAATTAGGTGAGGCCTGGCCGATGATGATAAAAAAAAAAGAAATGCTTGTGGCTGAGGTTCTGCCCGACTGAAGCTAACGTTAATCCACCCAAATCAAATACAAAGACCGACCCTTGATAACGTGAAAAAGCAGTTAACACGAATACCCGGCCAGGGAATATTCACAAAGAGGGGTTAAACCCATGTGTTTGAGAACTAATTCACAACCTCGAGTTATCAAGGGGATAAAAAAATGTTGACTTACGGACAGACTGAATCTACAATTAAATAAACTAATTCAACCCCGAGCGAGACTGCTCTGACTAACTACGCGCCCCAACACGATTCAGCGCGTCCAACTTATTGTAGCTTAGGGCCTTAGGACGTAGAAAATATATGCTTCACAATAGGGGTGGCACTATGTGCTCACTCAACTCAAAATACAAGTACAATACATACACATTCATAAAAATGGCCAAAATTATCAGTGTGTATCCAAAAACATCTATACGGGGACGTATTACGCCTCAACACAACCCGGAGGTCCGATACGCCACACTCATAAAGATATTTTTGTTACAAATCATCAAACAAATATCATAAATTAGTACTCATCTGAGTTGCAGACAAAAACAATCTCCCTGTTTCCACGGCTAGATACAATAAGTAGGTTATGTACTCTCTGGACGGTGATGTAGTTTTAAGGTTCCGCTACAAGGTGCTTATTCCTTTGCGACCGGTTGAATACTCGGATAACTTCAGAAATTATTCCTCCAGCCGATATATACTCTCAAATAGGCACAACTGTGCAAATTTTTTGCCTCTATCGTACCGCCACTGTATGAATAACAGTTAAAAATACAATTAGTGAAACTGGAGACCATACAACAGTTTCGCGTGCGGAAATAAAAGAAAGGTGATACCTTACCTCGTGGTCGGTGGCTTAAATGGTTTTCTTAAACTCCGAACTTTTGATCAGAAAAGAAAATTCTCATCCGGATATCTCCGTGTCTTCCCTACGAAGACAGTATAACGCCAAGCAGTCTCCGCAAAAACGAATTCCGTGTTGCCTTCAATTTCCTCTAGGCTTATACATGGAAGTTTCACTGCACGTGCCGTTAGTTTTTCTTTCTGGTCAAATTTTTCTGATAACACCACTGTTCGAAAGTTTAAGAGAGCCCAAAAAGCGGCTTCCCATCTGTTTTATAACCTTTTCTTTACCCCCCTACCGGGCTTACCACGCGCGCATCGTCGGTGCAGACATATGTCTAGTTGCGTTATTACGACCAAATATCCCCAGAAATTTATTTACTATTGAGGATTATAATTTCTTGTTCTTTTTTTTTTTTTATATAAGGTAGGTGTATCATTCAAACATATTCCGCACGCTAACTGTTGTACTTTCCAGGTTTCCACGACGTATATATCCCAAAACAGGTTAAATAGAAATGTCAAAAACAATTAACCTCAAAATTAAGTGACATCTCTAGTATGTTTTTGCATTCGGAAGCAGATGCGGTGCTTGTTGTCATAAATGCTGTCCTCTAAGTGGGTTGACAGGACCTATTCAGTTGGTTTTGCACAAAATTACCCCATACTGTATCCTTTTATAAGCTTAGAATAAGTTTTCCGTACGAAGGTAGGTTATCGTCTAACTAGATTTTAAAGCGCTGTGTTTCGGCTAGGATAGCCCGTAACAGTAGTTTGCCATTTAATGCCTAAGAGGCCAAAGCCCGCTTTGACGTCAGCAAAGCCGCTGCAGCGTATACAGCACAGTCAATTTCTCAGAGATTACTCTGAGGGGAAATTTCCTCGTCAGTAAGTTCATTTAGTCGTGTGATTTTGTACTGTATTACTATTACTATTATTATTATTATTTTGTTTTTCTGTACACTTAACATTATTATATTTTAAATTATTATTATGTGTTAAACTGTAACTGGCTTCATGGCTGTATCATTAAAAAATTAAGTAATATATTTAGTTCAAACATTTATGCAGCTTTTATTTTGGTCTTATACAATCTTGTCTTCAGTATTGTGATGGTACAGCCGCTGGTACCCCATTTAATTTAATTTTTCATTTTATCATTTATTACGCATTCCAAAATATTGAAAGAAACAGATTATCTTAAGTGTGTTTCTTATACCTCGTGCTCACTACGCCGACGCGAGGAATTTCTCTGTGGAACAACGCTCGCTTTGCGATGCCTGTTCTCCAACACAGTAGACATTCCTGGGTGGACGGCCACCACGATCCGTATACTCACGCCGCCCGTGCTCACTCCGCCGACGCGAGGAATCTCTCTGTGGAATAGCGGTGGAACAACGCTCGCTTTGCGAAGCCTGTTCTCCAACACAGTGGACATTCCTGGGTGGACCGCCCCACGATCCGCGAACTAACGCCACCCGCGCTCACCACGCCGACGCGAGGAATTCTCTGTGGAATAGCGGTGGAACAACGCTCGCTTTGCGACGCCTGTTCTCCAACACAGTGGACATTCCTGGGTGGACGGCCACCACGATCCGCGTACGCACGCCGCCCGTGTTTACCACGCCGACGCGATGAATTTCTCTGTGGAATAGCGGTGGAGCAACGCTCGCTTTGCGACGCCTGTTCTCCAACACAGTGGACATATCTGGGTGGACGGCCACCACGATCCGCTTACTTACGCCGCCCGTGATCACCACGCCGACGCGAGGAATTTCTCTGTGGAATAGCGGTGGAACAACGCTCGCTTTGCGACGCCTGTTATCCCACACAGTAGAGATACCTGGGTGAACGGCCACTACGTTTTGTGTAGTCACGCCGCCCGTGTGCGTCTTCGTCGACACTTGGCTGTGTGATTATGATTAACACCGCCATGGGAGGTTATCCGGGACCTGCGCCTCACAACCGTACAAGCCCGCGACGCTTGACTGGTTCCCTACGATTCACAACCGTAGAAATCCACACACACACCGAAGGGTTGACAGACCCAATAAAACTGTATTGGCGGGTAGCAGACCCGTCCGTCGAATCTCACCCAAGACACCGTTATGCGCATTCAGCAGCGATTAGGTGATCTAGCAACTCTTTAGTGATTGCAAATAATTAGATATAAGATCCTAAACAGCACTAGTGACCTGAACAATGATATGGCATGATATGGACCGCAGGCTTAGTTTGGAAGAGTAGATTCGATAGTAATATTTGAGTAGAAACTTACGTTACGTCACTATAAATATGTTAATCTGAATTTACCTTACAGCCATCACAATCAGACGCATTAATGAACATGTTTATACTATTTCTGAATGACTATACCGTTAATAAACTATTTGATTGAAATGTGTCCCAGCGTTTCTTTGTAGACATAGCTTCCCGCTCCAAGAACGAATCGACTTAATAATCCTAAAAAACACAACGTAGGGCAAGACGAATAAAATGGCCAGTACATAAATTCCCCAACCGTCACAGTATGTATTACTGAGTTGGGAAAGGGCACTTAAT
Source organism: Liopterus haemorrhoidalis (assembly GCA_963971575.1). Classification (NCBI taxonomy): domain Eukaryota; kingdom Metazoa; phylum Arthropoda; class Insecta; order Coleoptera; family Dytiscidae; genus Liopterus; species Liopterus haemorrhoidalis. The sequence goes on along the minus strand of OZ020626.1, from coordinate 16,396,321 downwards.
GCATATAAATTGAAGCAATACAATCTCGTGAATAACTTTCTGGAATTAGTTGATAAAGTAAATAATGCATGCAACAATAAGAAAAAAAACAATGGCTTAGTTCTTTAACTATTACAGACTGTAATTCTCTATACCAGACTTTCCCAATCTGTGATAAACGTACCGGTACCAGTACGCGAATTTCGAGCTACCGGTACGCGATATGTGAATGAAATAATAATGAAAGTAATGTTTTGCGTAAAATAATGTGTTTTTTTTTTATACAATACATCGCCAAACCTTATTATAGTCAGAGTTTCGCATTATTTAACTAAATTTTCGGTTAGGCACAGTCGTAAGAGTGGGGAGCCAATAGTAATCATTCATGCATCTGTAATTGGCAGAGAAATACCCGTTTTTCACACAAGGAACGTCCAAATCATACCCCTGGTACTCTTATGGGCGATAAATCCTACCGTGACGTCACCAGTTTTAGTTTGTCATCGATTGGGTAGTGGCGCTGAAGTTGGCTAGATAAAACAAGCGACAGCTAACTATCCTTTTCTATCTGTGTTTTCTATGCAGTTAACGTCATACCAATTCGATGTTATTATTTATTGTGTTTTTCATGACAAAGAATTTAACAAATCCAAGTTTAAGTGAAGTGTTTTACTGTGCAAATAAAGTGTGTTGTCAAACAAACGCAGTTTATAGTATCGAGAATTAGTGGTGTTTGAGAAATGTGTATTGTAAATCACTCAATTTTCAACTAGTTTTAGGTTGTGTTTTTAACATTTACGTTGATAGCGTCTAGTAATTTGTTGTGGCTCATATGAGAAGTTATTTAAGAATTAAATAATAAAAAACAAAACCATCGTATTAAAAAAATGTTATTGATTGTAAAATTTGTACTGCTTTTTATTGTAAATAATGTAAATTTTAATATTGCAGAATGCGAGCATTCTGCAAAAAGAAGAATGTATTTAACCTTTTCGCGACGTGCTATTTTCCTTTTAGCAGTGCCCATAAGACGGGCTATTTATTGGGTTTTCGGAATCGTACGGTCTTCGTCGTTATAGCTTACATGTATCGGTAAAGTACGTTCATCGGCGTCTCTCTTTGAATATTATACTTAATAAAAAATGTATATTTAAATGCCATAATTATATTTTTGTATATATAAACACATTTATGTGAATATACTTGTTTATTATAATTCTTATAAAGTAAGCAGATGTACGTGTACACAGTATGAAATAAGAACTGGTACTGCCGAGTGCACCCATCAAAAATAGTTAACAGACAAGTTTAAACTTGTCTATAAACTCGAATGAACACATCTAACACATAAAACGGCAGCGTACGGCAATCGTCGTCTAAATATAATGAATCCGATAAATACGGTCTTCGACTGTTGGTCACTATTTTTTCATGCGGGAATATACGGTCCTCGGGGCGAAAGGGTTAAGGTTAAGATATAAAAAATAAAATGTATTTATAAAATGTACCATTTTGTTTACCTATTTTACCTGATTTATTTACCTAAGAATAATAGCATTAATTTTAAATTTCAAATACTGGCGCCGGATTGGAAATATGTAGTACCTGTATTATCGATTGAAAATACAACTAGTTTGCCACCTATCCGTTATTCTGGCGCTAGTACTAATGTAAAAAACAATAATAAACCAGTGACGTATCTATAGTTGTCTATGGTGTACATCATGGCTGAATGGGGTGTAAGACATCGTACGTTTTTGTATGACGCGTTTGTCTAAAACGGTGAATCAAATAGCGGCGTATAGAGCGTTTCGAATTGAGTTTAATGTTGGGCGCCGTGGAAGCATCCCAAGCCGAAACACAATTCTCAAATGGCTCAATGACTTTCGAACAAGCGGGAACATCATGAATAAAAAACCACCTGGACCCGCTCGTACGGTACGGACCCCAGAAAATGTGGAGAGGGTGAGGGAGGCTTTACAAAGACGCCCAAGGCGTTCTGCATGAAAACCCGCTCAAGCCTTAAGAGTAAGTCATTCCACAGTCTGACGTATTGTTAAACAAGATCTGAAGTTTCATCCATACAAGTTGACTTTAGTCCAGGAGCTGAAACCAAACGATGCGCAACGCAATGATTTTTGTTTGGCTATGCTATAGCCTCTGGGGTTATCTAAAGGCTCGTGTTTACGAGAACAAACCCAGAATATAGGATGAACTAAAGGATGTCATTCGTGCAGAAGTCCGGGCGATTGACGAAGCTCTACTGGACTGCGTTCACCAAGAATTTATGAACAGACTTGAAACATGTTATGAGCAGAATGGTCATTACATGACTGATATAATTTTTAAAAATTAAAATGGCATATAATTTACTATTAATGTATGTTAATAAAAAAAAAAATTGTCTTGAGAAATCATTGTGTAATGTTCAATCAAAAATTGTCAGGTTCCCATGTCCCACCCTGTATTTATATATTATATAGAAACAACTGTTTGCCTGCCTTTAGAATCGATATTTTTTTTAAATGCAATAAATGCATCGTTTCACTGTCGTCTTTTAAGATGAGATATAAAATTCGATGAATTATTTTTACATCCTTTAATTTCAACTTCAGGTTGGCATTGACCGCATTGAGCAATGACCTTATTTTGTTGTACACAGTTTTTTTCGGCTAAATATTGAAAAAACATACAATCTACCGTTTTCGATTTAAATAAAACATTTTTTCTTTTACCATCATTGTCTGACCGAGTAGATGCACCAAGACTTTCACGAGTATCGTTGTCACTCATGTTAGCGAAAAAGTGAGAGTGAAAAAATAAAATCTCAATCCTGATTTTAGTTTCAATCATAACTAAAAATTTAATCATGATGGTGAGTAAATAATTAATTTAGATACCAATGTGAATAATTGCATTATGAGTGATGTACCTTACTCATTAGTCAAGTCTGGAAATAAAATTTTTAATCTCAATCCTCAATCATTAGTTTGATTGCAATTTGCCCAACTCTAATTATAGCTACCTAAAAAAAGGTCATCGGTTGAGAATTTAGGAAAGTTTTATTGGAGGGCTAGTCGCGTTTTTTTGCTTTACAAATTTTTTGAAAGAGACAATCGACGTAAACAAATCGTCATCGCTTGAGCATTTAGGTTTTTTTTTTGAAGTAATTTAACGCTTTTTTTACAAAAATATTTACTAACTGGTACGCCTCCATATTTGTCTACAACCTACCGGTACCACCTCTTAAAAAGATTGAGAACCTCTGCACTATACAGTAAATATAAATCATAAATATTTTCTCTTATTTAATTTCATTACCTACTATACCGGATGACAATTTTTACTACGGAACATAGGAGAAAAACATTTTTTTTTTTGCGGTTGCTGCTCATACAGACAGATACATGAGTGACGTTACAAGGGTGTTTTGATCATACCTACACAAAAATAAGAATACTGGATCAAAACAAATCACAAGGCCCAGATGGTATTCCCCCAATCTTCTTAATTAAGTGTATTTCTACGATAGCAGAACCTCTTCAAATTCTTTTTAGTAAATCCCTGAGCACAGGTATATTTTCCAGCTTCTGGAAGTCGGCATTTCTCGTCCCTATCCATAAAACAGGAGCTAGGAACAATGTCGAGAATTATCGCCCTATGTCTATTCTCTGTTCTATAGCCAATATTTTTGAATCAATCATCACTGATTTGTTATTTGAAACATTTAAAAATTTCATAGTACCTCAACAGCATGGCTTTTTCAGAGGTCATTCTACATCAACTAAGCTGCTGCTATACAAAAATTTTATCATCACTGCTAGAGGAAGGTAAAGAAGTTTATACTGTTTATACCGACTTTAGAAAAGCCTTCGACCAGGTCGATACTAATATCTTGATTTGTAAACTCAAGCGATATGGCATTAGCAATCCCCTATTGTCTTGGCTCACTTCTTACCTAACTGGTCACTCACAGTATGTTAAAATAAGCAACTGTCTCTCAGATGTTATAACTGTTTCTTCAGGAGTTCCGCAAGGGGCCCATTTAGCGCCTATTCTCTTTCTTCTTTTTATTAACGACATTGCATTTTATATCAAACACTGCAATTTCTTATTATTTGCGGACGATTTAAAAATCTTCAAGATAAGTTCTACTGCAGCTGATCATATAGCGTTGCAACAGGATCTCGATTCTATCTTCCAATGGTGCACAGCAAACAACTTGTAGTTCAACATCACCAGGTGCAAATATATCAACTTTTCTAGAAAACGAGAACCATCGAACGTTGTGTATTCACTAAACAATACACCTTTAGAGGAAATCAAAGATATAAGGGATTTGGGCGTCTTATTTAGTAGCGACCTTAATTTTACTGCCCACATCAACACAATCATCAGGAACTCGTTACGCATGTTGGGCTTCATAAAAAGACAGTCTGTCAGTTTCGGAGTTTACATACTATCAAAGCCCTATTCACCTCACAGTTTAGTGAGGTGTCAGTTAGAATACGCCACATCTATATGGTCTCCAACCCAACAGAGTTTGATTAACAGACTGGAAAACGTGCAAATTAAATTTTGTAATTATGTACTTTATAAATCGGGTATTCATTACAGTGCTGTACCGAGAAGTGAACGACTATCCGCACTTAATTTGAAACCTCTACAAGATAAGCGTCGGATTTTCGACTTATATCTACTCCATAAGATAATGAACGTACCACTGACGTTCCTGACATCCTCGCTAAAGTTGAACTGATAGTTGCACCATACCCAACAAGGAACGTGGATTTATTCCACCTGCCCAGGCGCCAAACATCTTACGGACTCCAGCCTGGACAAAATGTGCAAGTTCTACAACGACCTGGCCCCGGATTTGGATATTATGTGCTCTTCTTACATTGCATTTCAAAATAATCTAAACCGTTTACTCTAGTCCTGTTTATTTAGCATTTTTGTTTTTTAATATATTTTTTGATTTTGTTTTTTTTTTGTTTTTTAATATTGTGTAATTTAGGTTATTTTATCCTGTATACACTTAAGTAAATAAATAAAATAAATAAAGACCCTAAAAATGCGAAAATTGTTTGTTACTGACCATTTTCCCATTCAGCCGTGTGCTCTATTCCAGCCGTCACTATAAAGTCATCAGTAGGTTCATATTCTGTTTTAATGCCTGGCTCTTCTTTAATATCAGTGTCTCTGGAATCATCAGGATGCGGACCACTGCCTGTCCCATCACTCATATTCACTTCTGGAACAATAATGTACTTTCGTATAAAAACACTAGAGCTAATCCACTAGTACTAGAATTAATAAATTTGCGTTTCAAATCAATATTATATTAGCTTAGAATGAGTCGATTTGTCGCTGGAGCTGACAATGTGACGGCACAACAAAACATAATATTATACAAGGGAACGTTTGAACGAAATCAGTGACTTAAAAATAAAAGATTTTTAGGAAAATAACTTTTTTTATATATAAAAATTTAGTTCCTTATTTTCATAGTCTATGTATTACCTCCTGTAGCTTATGGAAGATTTGTTTTTTAATTTTATGTTGTGACATGTATATGTTTTATAAAACTTATAATTGTATGATTTTAAACTAGTCAGAAATATTAATAATAATATTTACAGTGTATGAATATCGTTAGACCAAGGCCCTGCGCAGAACAATATGTGTATTATAAGTAGATAAAATTTACTTATACCTATAACTGTATCATTTTTTTTTTTAATACAAAAAATGTCCTGGTTTTAACCCTTTCGCCATTCGCCGGAACCATTCGAAGCCGTAAAATAATTTTCTGTCTCGTATACGGGAACCGGACTAATACGCAATCAAAATTTTGGTACTTACTGCGGGAATCGAATGCATCCGCTGTATTATAATTATGATACAGACTAATATAAATGCTATAGACTTATCAAACTTTGATTTCCGTGTAGTCATTATTTTTGTCTCAGACTGCGGGAAATGTATACATACGCAAATCGTAAGTACGTAGCTGCGGGAACCGTATGAATCCGCATACCGTACTAGAGACATAAATTATGTAAAAGCGCCCAGTAGCGAAAGGGTTAATAATGCTAAATGTCGTAGAATTTCAGATACTTGTCTTGATCTTGAGAAAACACGTCTGGTCAACCTAGCTTGAAGTAATAGTTTGTATTTTCACAACTGTTGAAAAGTTTTAGTAAACGGTTGTCATGTTTGAGATATAACAAATATCTGTTAAAAAATACAATGTAATTACAGATTACTTACCACAACTGTTTCGTTTCCAAATCAAATGTTAGATTTCCTTTTAATGACCTGACAATATAATATTTTAGTACCAGTCCGTGCTAATTAGAGAGTGTAATTGACTAGCAGGGGACGTTCAGATATACAGAATGTTAGGTAAATGTCCGGCACAATTTTAAAGACAGTTTTGTCCGGACGTTCACCCAAAATACACTCTATACAGGGTGTTAGGTAAATGTCCGGCACAATTTAAAAGAAAGCATGGTGACGTACAATGCAATCGATTTTTCCTTTGCCAATTTTCTCTAAAATGTGAATTTCGTCTAAAAATAAACAAACAAAAAGATGCCCCAAATTTTGAAAACCACTGACTTTCTTTTATTTTTTCATATTAATCCAGAAGTTTTGTAGTTGCAATGGAGAAAATTTGATATTCTATTATTGATATACAATTAAAATATTATTTTCTTTATTGCAACTACACAACTTCTGGATTAATATGAAAAAATAAAAGAAAGTCACTGGTTTTCAAAATTTGAGGCATCTTTTTGAATGTTTATTTTTGGACGAAATTCACATTTTAGAGAAAATTGGCAAAGGAAATATCGATTGCATTCTACGTCACCATGCTTTCTTTTAAATTGTGCCGGACATTTACCTAACACCCTGTATAGAGTGTATTTTGGGTGAACGTCCGGACAAAACTGTAGGGAAGTTCGTCTTTTCCCTCTTAAAAATGAACCGCCGAGAATTTGTTTCTATAAGTGAGAACACTCTAAAAATTGTACTCACAGAATACCAGTTGATTGTACTTATTAAACATTCTTAAGAGTCTTAACCTCAAATATTTCGATTTTACAGCGAATTCGTGTCAGGTAAATTTTACTCTACTCTCCGAGATGGGTAAGAATATTTTACCCTGACGTATTTTGTCTTAATTTTTGAACGGTTTGGATGTACTTTTTAGGAAGAACATCCTTAATTAACAAACGAAAACTAAACGCCTTGACGCGCCCAGAGCATTAAATCTTCTAAATCTGAACGTCAGGGCCGGATTTACATAACGCGAGGCCCTAGGCTACTCAAATTTTTAGGCCCCTTCAATAGACTACCTCTTTTTTTATATTTCTAGGTTTGACGCGTGGTGCCCCCTAGGCATTACACGCTTGTGGCTGTAGTTGGTGGGGTTGTCGCATGATGGCGGCAGGAGTATCATAGCGCGGCAGAAGCAGGGGACTTGTTTTGTCGACTGCGAGGTGTGTAGGACGTATTGAGAGAGAGAGTGAGATTAAATCGTGTTTATAAGTATTTGTTGTGTTTTTTATTTTGTTTTACCTTGGGGTATTTTACTGTGTTTGCCCCCGAGCTGAGCGTCGGGCAACGTTTCCTTTAATTCAACAAGGGGCTAACACGTCAGGTTTATCACTTTCAATGCTCAGAATGCTCAGTGCGGATAATCTGTCTTCAGACATTGTGCTCCTTAATTAATTTTTAATTCTTTTAAGTTTGAAAAAAACCTCTCATCAAAGCAGTTAGTGACCATTATACTAAGAAGTAGTCGTAGCATTGTTTCTATGTTAGGTAAAGCAATCTGTATTTTTTCTTTATGCATTATTTGGTAGAGGTCTGCATAAGACTGAGGGAGTTCTTCTAAAAGGGTGAAATGCGTTTTTACGGATTCCTCAATATCTCTTAGGCCCAATGAGATATCGACTTTTTGCTACCCATAAACATGTTCAAAAACGTATTTGCTTTAGTTCGACAAATGTCTAAGCAAGGGTTAGGGGGAAGGAAAAATCTTTTGTAATCTTATAAATGGAACGCTTTTACAACTTAGATTAATTAAGGTAAACTAAGTATTCTGGTAAAAGGAAAGCACCCAGTGGCGGCGCTAGCGGAGGGCCCCTTAAAACTTGCTCTGGCCCCCAGTTGGCCCCCCTAGAATTGATTGGAAAAAAATATATTTTAGAAGTGAAGACCTTCTTTTTTAGGTCATTACTTGTATTTTCATATGTAAACGACAAAAAAATATCTCCTGGCCCCCCCAAATTTTACTCAAATTTTTTTGACCCCCCCCCAGATTTTAAGAGCTAGCGCCGCCACTGAAAGCACCTAATTTAAAATTAAATATTATGTTGCGTATAATAATTAAAATCAAATAAAATAATAATATTGTAAATAATACATTAAAAATCAAAAATGGGCGTTACGCGTTTTTTGTATTTGTCTACTGTAACTATCAAAAACAGTGTTTTCAAAGAAAATATTTATATTAGAAGGGAAATTTCTCTCTCTCTCTCTCTCTCTCTCTCTCTCTCTCTCTCTCTCTCTCTCTCTCTCATTTTCTATCTGTCTTATTTATCGATCCATTGCCTTACAGGTGGATTTGGTGGCGTCATGTCCGCACAAAAATTTTCGCTTTCGGAGCTTACGCTTCTCGGTCTTTAACCAAATTTGTAATTTCTTGTAGTATGTGGTTCACTTACAGCTTCATTTGGGCGACCCAGGATTTGCGATATCTGCCTCGATCGACGTCTATCTACTATCTCTTGCAAGCTTTACCTTTCCATGCTTTATCTCTTCTGGATATATGATAACTTATTGAAAATATCGGAAAACATTTTAGTGAAATACTTTTAACAAAGTATTGTTATTGAGAAGTGACATTACCGTTGGCGGAGCTGTAATTCATGACAAAATGGCTGAATTGTTTAGTATTCAGCTATCAATATGCTAACAGGGAACAGGTTAATTTGAGCACAGTACATTTTTATTTTATGAAAATGTATCTATCGACGTTCTAACAAAAAATCAACACCAGAACATATGTAATAATTTCAAACAGTACTACAGTCGCGTAGTACAATATTTGACCACCAGACTGCGTATCCGAGCGTGTCAGTTCTCAATAATAAAAACCATTTATCTTAAGTTATTGAGAAGTGACATTACCGTTGGCGGCGCTGTAATTCATGGCAAAATGGCTGAATTGTCTAGTATTCAGCTGTCAATATGCTAACAGGGAACAGGTTAATTTAAGCACAGTACATTTTTATTTTATGAAAATGTATCTATGGACGTTCTAACAAAAAATCACCACCAGAACATATGTAATAATTTCAAACAGTACTACAGTCGCGTAGTACAATATTTCACCACCAGACTGCGTATCCGAGCGTGTCAGTTCTCAATACCTATTTACTTTATTTTAACATAAATTCACAATTTTCAAGACTTAAATAGTTGTGCCAACTTCGACTATCTAGACATCAAAATTGGGGATGAATAGTGGAGTTACATCGCGAAATCGGATAATCTGGCTGAATTCAAACATTATTCATTGTAAATCGAAGATTTAACATGTAAACAAATGAGGACAACTTTTATATTACTCGTTTCGAACAGATGTTTTACAGCGAATGCAGCGCTGCCTTCGGTCATTGTTGAGTCTAATACTACTGTAGTATACTTCCTGTAATCTGCACGGTCTGGTATAAACATGTTATAAATCGGCACATATTTGAAGAAAGAATTGCTTGATTGAGTTGGAAATTAATTTGTTGTAAGGAAATTGTAGTTAAAATGTATTTTTTAAGAGATATTTGTTGTGTCTGCCTGAAACAGGACAATCATTTACAAAGTCATTTCAACACATATAAAAATCCTTAGCTCTAGTATCAAAACATCACATTCTAACATAAAATACTAATTAGAAACACAACTTTGCTTATTCTAGTTCTAGTTATTAATCCTAGTTCTCTTGTGTGACAGTACATTATTGTTCCAGGCGTGAATATGAATGGTCGGACAGGCAGTGACATGCAGCCAGATGATTCAATAGACAATGATATTATTAAAACAGAGATTGACATTAAGACAGAATATGAAGTTCTTGATGATTTTATAATGACTGCTGGAATAGAGCACACTTCTGAATGGGAGAATGGTAAGTAACAAGCATACTTATAATATCTTATTTTTATTACTGTTATTCGCATTTCATTGTCACAGTTCAATTTATTTCATATGAACTTGAATGATTAATGATAGTAGGGGAGATTGTTGCATCTTGAAACACTTTTTAGATTTTCTAAATTATGATACTGATATATCTTTTTAAAATTTAATACTACTGTAAAATAAACTTTGCTTTTTCCTCCATTAACTGGTGCACTTTTATCTTATTATTTTTATTTGAAATTATTTTCTAAACTCTTGCAGTGTTTCATGGTACAAATGGTCGTGCACCGTGAAACATACCCTCTTGCACATTGAAACATTAGTTAATTTTGGGAAAAATGTAGAATAGTGGACGACTGCGATGTGGTGGGGATATTTGAGAAATAATGGGCGTGGCCATCGAAAAATACCTGAAAACCAGTGCGTCTCAAACATTACAATTATGTGTATATATATTTATTTATTTGACTACGGTGTGTTTATTTTAACTACAGATGCAGGATATCAAGATAACATGAAAATGGAAGCCATCTACATCAAGTCTGAACCTGTGGACTGCAGTGAATGTGAAGAAAATACACTGAAGAGTGCACCTGTCGCAAACACTGGTCAGTAAAGCTAGCTTTATTGATGCTCATGTTGTAAATATTTTATTTATAACCTTGCGGTTTAAAATAGTCAAATAATCTTGAAAAAAATAATAAAATAGTCTTGAAATATATATCACATAATAAATACATTAATATGATATTTATTAGTCATTGCTGGCGAAAAAATCTCAGGGCTCATTGTCTCTTCCCGGCTGTTTTATTTTCTTCATCCATGTTACATCTGGTCTAACTTGGTGCACTAAGGTTTTAGTCGGCTTGTCATTTCTCAATTCTTCTACAAAATCTCTCGCAACGTGTTCTAATGGCTCCTCTGAGTTTTTGCAAATTCTGCAGCTTTTATAACTAACTTCCTTACAGTACTCGTTTCCTCTTTCTTTATTTCCTGTCTAGAATCGGGCCACTGTTTTATAGTGCTTGGTGTCATAGCTTAAATATTGTGGTACTTCTCTCGTCATTCGGCCCGATTCTGTAAAAAGTTACTACGTTAGTTGCTACTGAGTAACGTTGCTATGAAATAACTTTTATAATAACTTTCTTACAAACGCCAAACAATTGGTATTTTCTAAGAGTGTGCACAAGCAAGTTCTTATAACAAGTTATATTTAGTAACGTTGCTACAAAGAACCATGAAGCTAGAAGCAGATTTCGTTCTGCGCAGGCGAGGTATTCGTTTTTACTTGAGTTTGACAGCTATGTTGTGAGTTTTTTAGGTTAAACGAAAAATGTTGAATTGTTGAATTTCCTGGAAAATAACCCGGTCTTGGTAGGTGATACATGAGTTAAAAAATAATTGACAGGAACGAGTGGTGGTGCTGTGGTGATATGCTATGTGGCTACTGTTTTTTATGTGGTGGTGCAAGTTATATTCCAAATTTAAATGAATTGGATAGAATACAATTAAAGTTCGGATAGCCATTCAACATGCGCGCACATAGAACATTGATCTGGGAAGGGTCCATTTTGAAAGGGGTGGGTTTATATATTAATTTAATTTTGATTATAATTTAATTTTTAATAATGAAAAAGGTCATTTTGTTTTAGATCGCTTAGTTTTTATTAAATAAATATATTATTTTTCAATTCCTGGAGGGGGCGTTCTGAACTAGTCGACCGCTCCCTTGTGTGCGCGCCTTCCAATGACAGTCGTAGGTAATACGTTTAAAAAATATTGTACTGTTATACTATTGTAAAACAAATGTAAATAAACAAAAAAAAAAAAAAAAAATAGAAGTAGATAAATAGAAATTGAAGTAGAGTCAAATAAAGAACTCGAAGAATTTCAATTGACCGGTAATGTAATTGTCTAAAGACTATGTCCTAAAAGTATATTAAATAAAATTATTTACACAGCATATTGCTTATTTATTTATTTATTTATTTATTTTACATTGTTTGGAACACAAACAGGACAAACCCAGTGAAGTGTTCGCTATCAAATTTTTTACACGTTTACATAAACGGTGATAACAAGTTGTAACATATTAATGTATAAATATACAATTGAATAAGGAAAGAAATATTAAAGTATTGAAGTATAGAACGGATAAAATGGAAAAGATATAATATCAGCCAGAACGTATGTGCTTTAATTTTAATACAAAGGCGTTTAAATTGAATTAGATTTACGTTAAAAAGGTCAATATCTGAAAAATTGTTATTATAAGAGGTGCAAAGTCTATTTATTACTGAATTATCGAATGATTTTGTGTTTGACAAGGGTTGATGAAAAAGTACCGTACCACGGGTATTGCATCTCGGAATTCGAAATGTTATTAATGATAATAATTCATTAGACGAAATATTATTAGTTACAACTTTATATAAGGTCAGCATGTCTGTAAGCGAGCGACGATCGCTCAAATGTAACATGTTAAAGGAAAGACATGCCGCATCATAGTTTACATATTCTGTAGAGGATTTATAGCAAAAATATTTAAGAGCTTTTTTTTGAATTCTTTCCAATTGACTGATGTACTGAAGATAATTAGGATTCCATACAACAGATGCAAAGTTTAAATGACTAAATACAAAGGAAAAATACAGTGACTTAAAGACAGCAATAGACTGAAATTTTTTAGTTGAACGTATTATAAATCCCAACATTTTCAAGGCCTTACAACAGATGAAGTCAATATGACGGTCAAATAAGAGTTTTGAATCTAGAAGTACCCCAAGATCTCTCACACAGTTGGATGTTTGGAGAATTTTGTTGTTTAGGTTATAATTATATGTTATTCTAGTTCTATTTCTAGTAAATGTTATGATCTGGCATTTATCATAATTTAAATATAATTTATTTATATCACAAAAAGTTTGAAAGTCATTAAGATCTTCTTGTAATAATTGAGAATCGGAAAAACTCTCAATTTTCTTATAGAATTTTATATCGTCGGCAAACAAGAGTATATTGGAGTGTTTTATAACTGAGAGTACATCGTTTATAAAAATTGTAAATAGTAATGGCCCAAGGTGAGATCCTTGAGGCACTCCAGATGTAATATTAATAAAGGAGGAAGTATATCTATTTATTTGTACGGCTTGACTTCTGTTGGAGATGTAAGAGATGATCCATTGTAAAAGATCGCCGTGTATACCGAACTTCAGCAATTTGTTAATTAAAATATTATGATTAATTTTATCAAACGCCTTACTGAAGTCCGTGTACACTGCATCAATTTGCTTCCGTTGATCCATATTTTTTAGTAAAAAATCAGTATATATTATTAGATTAGTTTCAACGGACCTGCCGCGATAGAATCCATGCTGTTGTGGTATAAGATGATGCTTTACTGATTCATATATAAAATTGTAATAAAATTGTAATAAAATTGTAAATTAGAGATTCTAAAATTTTCCCAAAAACACACAATTTGGAGATGGGGCGGTAATTTTTTATCAAACTTTTGTCGCCAGATTTAAAGATGGGCACAATGATGGCTATTTTCCATACATCTGGAAAAGTATTTTCGTTGAGGGCTTTGTTAAAAATTATATACAAAGGTAAAATGAGGCTGTCTGTTAAATTTTTAATAAATAGTGATGGGATATTATCTGGGCCTACACTTTTCTTAGTATCAAGATTAGCAAGGGTAGATTTAATATTATCTTTTGATATGTGTAGTCCACCTAGTGATACGTTAGTATTATTTGGGCAATTGTTATTAATTATTATTTGACTTTGTGGCTCGAAAACTGATTGAAAATACTGTGAGAATAGATTGGAAATTGACTGCCCGTCTTTGGCTGTTTTGTTATTGTGATGCATTATGTTAGGGATTGTGGAACTGCGTTTTTAATTAGAAACAAAATTCCAGAAATATTTAGGATCAAGCGCTATGCTTGACTCCACATTTCTAATATATTTATCATAATCTTGTGAGATTAAATATTTGGATCGACCTCTCAGTATTGTAAATGTTACATAATCTAACTTACTATTATATCTTTTCCATTTTTTATGCCTTATGCTTTATATTTCCTTTATGTGCTATATTTTATTTTATTTTTCAATTAATTGACAAAAAACTTGATCAATTAATTGAACTGTGTAAAACCAACTTAAGTGTTGACTCAAATATTCATTGCTTAAAATGAGTATCTGTCCAAACGAAAATAATAAAATCTGTTACATTATACATGCCACGTGGCTTTCATGTGGTACTGGAGATCTAGAAACAGACTGGGTCCAATGCGCCATTTAGTCGTTGAGAATCCCTTACTATTTTGTAAGAATATTTACCTTCAGATATAGACTGGAAATTTTTTAGATATTATTCTAAATTATAACAAAATAACTGATTTTGATAAATTATTATTTTAACATAAGTTTAATCATTACATAACTTTAATTTGGACATTTCCACGTCGCGAGTGTTCTGAAGAAAAATCTTTCATAAATTAGTAATAGTAAATATGAGTTTTTATTTAGTAAGGTAGATTTATATTTCAGAGAGTCGCGATACTCGGAAAGCATGTATCATACCATCTATTGATGATATATCTCAGTATAACTACAACACTAACATCATCATCACTGAGGAAATCGACATCAAGTCTGAATATAGATATGATGGCGAAGATGGTGAGAGTGCAGCTGAACAAGATACAGGTCAGCTAAATATTGAATATTATTTTATTAACTGCAAACTTCCAATGCTACAATTCCCAGTTTCAATTTACATATCGACTTTTTGCTTACAAAGTTATTCATACAAATTATACATCTTGTCGTATTTCCTGTGTTTGTTGAGTTATAACATTCCTTTTTGATCGTAGCTATCTTTTTAAAATATCTCGAAATGGTTTTAACAGATTTTTAAAATTTCACCCGTAAAGGGTGAAAAGGGTGAAAAGAAATGTGATTTCAAGTATTCCTTAATATCTCTTAGCACCAATAAGATATCGACTTGTTTTTTGCTTACAAAGATTGCCCATACAATGCGAATATATAAAGATACGAATTCTTGATACTGTACATTACTTAGGGGTTCGATTGGCTACAGGTGTATTACGCACTAGCTCGATACCAAGCTTGCTGTGTGAAACAGAAGTCTATACAGTCGTCGAAAAATTCTATTACCAATCCAAACTATGAATGGCAACAAGGGCAGCTTTCAAAATTTTTCTTTTTATAATTTTAAATTATATTATTAAATTTTATTTAATAATAATACTAATCAATGTATGATAATGCCACAGATATAAAGATATAAAAATTCTTGTCATTTTTAATTTAAATCTTTTAAATTTCTTTTTTAATCGCGATTGTGGAGACAGCAGCGCTCCGACTTTTTGGACATACAACTATTTTGTACCAGACACTACCTATATGGTTGATCTGAGTAATCTTTAATATGAAAGCACCACTGTATAATTGATAATAATAATAATAATAATTTATTTATTAAACAGCCTTGCGGCCAAAACAAGAAAAACATTACAGTTACATCACAGTAAAGAAATATCTGACATACATAAAGAAATAGATTTTAACACTTAAAGACAAAAGTACATTGTATGTATACAAATGTACAAAGAAACATTTTTACAAAAGTAGAAAAATATGAACAACAAAATTTGACAATTAAATATTGTATACAAACAAAATCAAAATCCTACACATGTGTACATTGATAACGTTATTTGACAGACTAAACATGTCTAAGAACAGCTGCCCATTTCATATTGAAAGTGAAGTATATTTCATATTGAAAGTATTGTTAAGTAATACAGCTATGGAGAAGCTTGTTCGTAGACTTTGTTAATCTGTCACGAAACTCATACACATACTTTCTTAATACAGACGACAGTTACATACATTTGCATTTACAAACTTTTTTATTTATGAGTGGTTCCAAAGCTACTTATGCATTCGTAAAATATTTAGGATTATACATGGACGAAACATTATCTTGGTCTACCCATATCACTCATCTATCTAAAAAAAATTCACCAGTGGTCGGTGTTTTAAGACGACTTTCTCACTTCATTCCGTCTTTTTATTTAAAGCAAATTCATTATGCTCTAGTTCATTCAAATATCCAATACATGGCCCCTATATGGTCCACAGCAAATAATAAATACCTTAACACACTTAGAGTCTCACAAAATAAAGCTATCAAAGCTGTCTTAAAGTTGCCTCCACGCCACCCTACTTTGCTTTTATATCATTCCAATAAAATATTAAACATAAATGATATTGTAACTTCAGTCGAACAGAAAGTCGAAGTGTTATGTCCTTCAAAAGAGAATTAAAAAAATATCTATTGTCCAATTAATGTATTCAGTATATTGAGATGATGGTCACTTACTTGTAAAAAAAGAAAAATTCCACAAAACCATAATTTGATTTAAATAATTAAGTTACACGTAAAAATGTATTGTTAGTTAGGTTAATTTTAAGTAATTTCTAAATAATTTAAGGTTCTTGTAATAAAACTTCTTGTTTTCTTAGAATCAAATAAAGTTATTAAAGTTAAACATTTCACTCGCTCTACAATATTTATATAAATCATTGATTATTCTAAAAGCATTGTTATAACAAACTTTCAGCTTACATATACTGAACTGTGTAAAATTAACCCACAGTGCAGATGTATAAAAACTACTACAGAACGTATTAAAAAGTAACTTACGTATGTAAGCGCTGCATTTAGAAAATCGCCGGTTTAACATATTAGCTCTTGCACACAACGATCTACATTTTCGATCTATGTCGAGACAGTCAGACAGATCGTCGCTGATAACGTGACAAGATAGCAAACTGATGGCACTTTATTCACTGATTGGCCATTTAGCACTATACCAGGCACTACATATGTCTTATTTCGGGGCTGAAAGACAATGTATTTAGATTTTTGGACATTATACAATAGCCCGTGGTCCCGCGCATAAATTTCACATATGCCTAGTAGTTTTCTCAGTCCAGTCAGTGATGGAGCAAGTACAACCATGTCGTCTGCGTAGCTGATGTGATTGACGAACGTCGATCATATCATGCTATGTTCCATACGTTCCTTGTTCAGCAGTGTACTTAGATGGTCCATGTACACGTTGAACAAAAAGGGCGACAGTAGCCCCCCTGTCTTACTCCTGCGTCCTGCTTATACGAGCTGGATTTTACCACTCCCCAGCGCACTCTTTTTCTCTCATTTTGGAACCATCTGTGCAGTACTGATAAAATACGTGGGCTAGTTCTTCTTTTTTTGAGAATATTCAGTAGTTTTCCACGGTCCACTCTCTCAAAAGCTCGGCTCAGATAAGTTTTTGTATTTTTCATTTAAACTTTGCCCATTCAGTTGCTTAGTCCTAGAGCCGCCATTGCTTTGCAACAAACCGGCCGTCTGGTCTGAGTTTTTGGCATATTGAGCGACCTTAGGTTTGACATACCTGAGGTGGCAAGCATAGTTTTGTGTACTATTTCACCATGAACGCTTCCGTGTCTTCTAGTCAATCTCATATTAACCAAGTTTCATAAATAAACTGGTTATATATGGTATAAAAAATCCGGTACAATGGTTGGTAGGGTATTCGTAGCCTTCAATCCACGCCAACAGTTTCAAAACCATTTGAACTCAATATCGAAAGTATACACTGCTGAGCTGTACGCTATTGGGCTCAAAAGCGCTATGAAGTGACGCCAAGCGGACAAAAACGGAACTAGGCGAAACGAGTAATAGTTTATTGTTTACATCTGGTTTGCATGTGTTTTCTCGTGTAGTTTGTATTGCTTTTAAACGTTAGTGATACAGTTTGTTTGTTATATTAACTTTAGATAGCAATTTAGATAGCAATCCTTCTCGAACATAATTAAATATCTACCCGTGTAATTTTAATGCAGAATTAGGGCAAGCGGTCTCAAATTCTGTACGCAGATTTTTTAATACATTTTCACTGAACCTTCAGTGCCTGCTTTTGTTTTTAATCAATTTATTTAGGCAAGGAGTTTCTAACAGAGGTTGCGGTTCATACTGTTGTAAGACAGGTTTTTTAAAAGTAGATCACAGGCATTTTAAATCTGTGCTGGTTAATATTTCCATACACAATTTATTGTTTCTGGAACAAAAAGAAACCCAACAGAAACCACACAAAAAAAAAAGAAAAATCAAATATTACAATCAATCAATGCCCTGATCTTGGCTTCTTTCATTTTGGTTTGTTAACCATCTGGTACAAAATAATAGGACAGCTGAAATGTGTTTGCATGTAGTTCCTGTTTTACAGGTGCAAGACATATTTAAAATTTCAACATCATTACTAAATTTTAATTTCCCAGTGACTTCGTGAGGTGGTGATCTCAAACTGCTTGTTTGTAAACATAACCCACATATGTCGACATGTTCATCATTTTTGTCCAAAATTCCGCACAACATAATATGTCCGGCGTTTAACAACTCTTCTCCTTCAACTACACACCTAGAAGAAGGTGTTGCACTTAAAAAATTAAAATAATTTAATAAGGATAACTGTTTATTATCCATTGCAAATCGATGATTTAACATGTAAACAAATATGGACAACTTTCACATTACTCGTTTCAATCAGCTGTTCACAGCGCTCATAGCGCCGCCATCGGGCATTGTTGTACCCAATACTCAAGGTCCTATTTTGTTACGGCAGACCAATGTCGTTCAAGTATAGTCTTGACGGATTCACTGAGCGCTCTTAACAGTATCCAAGATCTAGGTCCAGTGCATCATATTGTATTAAAAATCTGGCTGCTACTCCACTATCTGAATTCTCGGAATGTGAGGGTAAAGCTGTTTTGGATACAGGGATATATTGTTATCAGGAACATTAAAGCAGCTGATGAAGCTTCAAAGGTTCCTTGCGACTGATCTGCTATTGTATGTGAGCTTTGTATTTCCAGATGAAGCAAAAACTCATCTCAAGCAGCTGGTGCTAGCTAGTATCTATAATATTACACTGGGGTATATTACGGTGGCAGTGGCGGATTTAGGTCAGTTAAGGCCCCGGGTGCATTAAGAATATTGGGCCCCTCAATTAGAAAAAAGTGTAAAATTAGGTTTTGCGGGGCCCTTTAGAGGTCGGGGCCACGGGCGCGCGCCCGGTTCACCCGCCGTTAAAAGCGCTTCTGTACGGGGTGGTATTTTACCATAGAGTTCTTCCTGCAGGAATAATCGCACGGAGGAAACTGTCATCACAAGCTTCGTATAGATCACTAAGCGTGGGCCCATTTACATCACCGTTGAGGTGAAGAACCACCTATTTGTTATATATGTGACAGACTTATCTGTGTTGCATATTTTAATCCAGTGTGTGCAGTTTGAAGATGTCAGGGAGAGGTTAGGCTTGTGCTATGATCTATCAGTTACCTTAGGTGACGACATGGTACTCATGAACTGTTCTATATATGAAGTCGTGCGCATTTTTTTAGTGTGTTATTAATTTTGTTTGTAACATTAGAGCAGGGTTTCCCAAACTGTGCTCCGCGGAGCACTTGGTGCTCCGGAGTGCGTCTAGTAGTACTCCGCGAGCAGATTAGACAGAAAAGTAAATAAAATATATGTGATCAGATGTGAAAATAGTGTTTGTTTTTTTTTTTCCAAAAAACATTTCCCTTAGAAATGATACGCTACTGAAGATAACAAAAGCCAGTACAATAATATTTTATTGCCCCCAATAAATGTTAATAAAGACACTCGACTGTCAATAGTTCAACTGGTCATTGAAAAAGTTTTAACTATTATGAAATACAAATATACAGCTGAGTGATTGTTCTATAACAGGGCTGATATATTACAAGACGGCATATAATACAGTACAAAGTCTTTAAAATTTGCCAAATAACAGATAATGGATGTTGTGACGTTTCAAGCAATGGGAATATGAATTACTTATTTTCTTTATATCTCTTATAAATCAGAGAGGAAGTCAGTAAGTCATAGAGTGGTACAGTGTTATTTATTTGTTTTTGCTGTGAATATTTTTCAATGGATCGCTGGCTCAACTACGGATTATTAAAAAAAACTGCCAAAATCTCCATCTCAGAACGTCCAGTAGATGACAAGTGTGTTCAAATGTTATAAAGATAGTATTTCAATAGTTTTTTTTTACGCTTAAGACTTACGGATAAAGCTTTTACCAACCGCTACATACATATAAGGGAGGTATGTGATCGTTCCGATTTTGACATTTTTAAATTTCGATGGATGTCCACGGATTGAAGTTCCTACATAATGTTTTTACTATTTTTAACATGATGTCTGTCGGTGTGTCTGTATGTCTCTCGGTCCTGGGATACGTGTAAAGCGATTTTGGCTAAACGGATTTTTATGAAACTTGTCTGGCCACAGCTGATTAAAAAAATATATTTCTACGTTATTTTTACTTTATTTTTATTATAGTAATAATACTTATTAAGTATTTATTTTGTCATTCGTATATGTAATGTTTCCATGGTTATGGTAAATAATTTCTGTGTTAGAGAGTATTTTGTTTAAGTACCTATTTTGTGATGACGTTCGGTCTTGTGGTGGCCACAGCTAATTTTTTATTAATATTTTTGCTTTTAACCAACAAAGCATTTTTCCATTTTGCTCAGTTTATAATCTGTACCAGATAACTTTTCAAGATTGGCATAAAACAATTATCCTGTATCGATCAACTGAAAAATTTATTTCCAGAACATATCACACGTCAAGATCCACTAAAATATATATAAATGTATATCCTCCAGCAAGGAATAAATCCCCTCCCCCAGAAAATTCGAAAACAAATAAAATTATAATTACCCCATTTCAAGATTGCTCGCATTCTCAATACGTATTAATTCTGATGTTGTGAAAAATACCCCCCCCCCCTCTTTCGAAATATTTTTCTGCGTACGCCTCTGTATATAGCAACGATAGTGCTCCGCGACGAATTATTCTCGTGAAAAGTGCTCCGTGGCTCAAAAAGTTTGGGAAACTCTGCATGAGAGGGTAACTGGCTCATTACCAACTTCTTCTCATCGCCCTGCATCTGTTTAATTTAGAACAAACTTCGGTTCTAGTTAAAATGTTTTTGTTCTTTTATTTTTACATGTATAGAATTTTTATTGTCTTATTTATTTTAAACTAATAAATGTACTACTCATACAGATTGCGATTACGCAAATAGTCAAAAAATTCAAAAAATTTAACTAACTAACGAATCCCATAAAACAACACATATACATATATATATATGTATATATATATGTATATATATATGTAATATGTATATATATGCCACATGCAGGAAAATTTTATATTAGATATTTGCTTTATTTCAACAACTGAATTTTGTCTTAATAATCTCTGCATGATTGTTCGCAGCTGGTGGAACATTGTCCAGTGAACCAGAGGATAGTTGTGAGTCAGCAGCCAGTAACAAGTCTGAACAACCTACAAAATCAAGTTCATCAGATCTCACTAGACACAGGAAAATACATTCTGAAGAGAAAACATTCAAATGTGAACAGTGTGATAAAGTATTTTCAAAATCATCAAATCTCATTTGTCACAAACGAATTCATTCTGGTGAAAAACCATTCAAATGTGGTCAGTGTAATAAGTCATTTTCGCAGTCATCAAATTTCACGAAACACAAAGGAATACATTCTGGAGAGAAGCCATTCAAATGTGAACAGTGTAATAAAGCATTCTCATTGTCATCAGCTCTCAGTAGACACAAACGAATTCATTCTGGAGAGAAACCGTTTAAATGTGATCAATGTGATAAAGCATTTGCACAGTCAACAAGTCTCATAAGTCACAAACGAGTACATTCTGGAGAGAAGCCATTCAAATGTGATAGCTGTAATAAAACATTTTCAACGTTATCAGGTCTCATTATTCACAAACGAATTCATTCTGGAGTCAAACCACTGAAATGTGATCAGTGTGATAAATCATTTACACAGTTATCACATCTTATTGTTCACAAAAGAGTTCATTCTGGAGAGAAGCCATTCAAATGTGAACAGTGTAGTAAAGCATTTTCTTTGTCATCAGCTCTCAGTAGACACAAACGGATTCATTCTGGAGAGAAACCGTTTAAATGTGGTCAATGTGATAAAGCATTTGCACACTCTACAAGTCTCATTAGTCACAAACGAGTACATTCTGGAGAGAAACCATTCAAATGTGACCACTGTAATAAAACATTATCAACGTTATCAGGTCTCATTATTCACAAACGAATTCATTCTGGAGTGAAACCACTGAAATGTGATCAGTGTGATAAAGCATTTTCACAGTTATCAAATCTTATTGTTCACAAACGAGCTCATTCTGGAGAGAAGCCATTCAAATGTGATAAGTGTGAAAAATCATTTTCTCAGGTACCACATCTCATTAATCACGAGCGAGTTCATTCTGGAGAGAAACCATTCAAATGTAAGCAGTGTGATAAAACATTTTCACAGTTATCACATCTCATGAAACACAAACTAGTCCATTCTGGAGAGAAAACATTCAAATGTGATCAGTGTGATAAAGCATTTTCAAAATCATCAAATCTCATTTGTCACAAACGAATTCATTCTGGTGAAAAACCATTCAAATGTGGTCTGTGTAATAAAGCATTTTCGCAGTCATCAGATTTCACTGTACACAAACGAGTACATTCTGGAGAGAAGCCATTTAAATGTGAACAGTGTAATAAAGCATTCCCTTTGTCATCAGCTCTCAGTAGACACAAACGAATTCATTCTGGAGAGAAACCGTTTAAATGTGAGCAGTGTGGTAAAGCATTTGCACACTCAACAAGTCTCATTAGTCACATACGAGTACATTCTGGAGAGAAGCCATTCAAATGTGATCAGTGTGATAAAAAATTATCAACGTTATCAGGTCTCATTATTCACAAACGAATTCATTCTGGAATGAAACCACTGAAATGTGATCAGTGCGGTAAATCATTTTCACAGTTATCAAATCTTATTGTTCACAAACGAGTTCATTCTGGAGAGAAGCCATTCAAATGTGATAAGTGTGAAAAATCATTTTCTCAGCTACCACATCTCATTAATCACGAACGAGTCCATTCTGGAGAGAAACCATTCAAATGTAAACAGTGTGATAAAACATTTTCACAGTTGTCACATCTCATGAAACACAAACTAGTCCATTCTGGAGAAAAAATATTCAAATGTGATCAGTGTGACAAATCATTTTCTCAGGGAACACATCTCATTAATCACAAACGAGTCCATTCTGGAGAGAAACCATTCAAATGTGAGCAGTGTGATAAAGGGTTTTCACAGTCGTCACATCTCATTAATCACAAACGCATCCATTCTGGAGAGAAACCATTCAAATGTGAGCAGTGTGATAAAGCATTTTCACAATTGTCACATCTCATTAAACACAAACATTTGCATTCTGGAGAAACACCTTTGTAATGTAACGGACATGATAAAGCATTTTTATATACATTACATCTCTATAGCAGTGGTTCTTAACCCGTGTTTTGCAGAACGCTAGTGTTCCGTGAACTTATAATAATAATAATAATAATTCTTTATTGGAGTTGTTTGTACAAGTACTGTCACATTAACTCAAGTCAAATATTGTTCAGTTACATACACGCATTTTCTAAACTATTAATATTACATATAAATTCATTAATGGTATCAAATGAACCCTTTAATAGAAAAAATTTCAATTTTCTTTTGAACTGAATATTATTTAACTGTTTTACTGTAGAAGGATTCTGGTTGTATATGTCACTGCCTGTGATAGGCAGGTTCTTGGTTGCACTGTATCTACAGAATGCAATAAAAATAGATTTTTTCTGCGGGTATTACACATAGTCATGTGCGTAAAAATAGCAGTGTGTTAATGCAAATGGTAAAGTTGTATTATTTTATTTTAAGTTATTTATTTATGTAGTTGCATTACATTTATAGTATATATAATAAATCTATAATATATTTAAGCTGGCAGCATTGATTTTTTTAAAAAAATATATAAGTTGTCCCTTAAACAAACCAAAAACATCATTTTTCTAGTGTTCATAAAAATAGCAATGTCCACAAGTTTTGTCATGTTTTACTAAATTAGCTAACAAAACAATTTTATTTTTGAATAAATTTTTGTGTATATTGAAAAGTAAGTTGAATTTATATTTAAAATCACGGAAAATATTCAAAATCTTTCTTATTTTTTAGTAAAAATGGGTAGGGCTAAACATTGCACACAGGAGAAACGTCAGTTTATTTTACAAATGTTAAATTCTGGTAAAACTTATAAATTTATTCAGAATGTGCTAGGATGCTCCGCTAAAATGGTATCTAATGCCAAAAAGTGGACTCTAGAACCTGAAAGTCGAGGTCCGACATCTAAAACTTCGTCGACAACAGATAGAAAAATTGTAAGGTGTGCAATGTTAAACCCTTTTATAACTTCTACACAAATAAAAAACGAATTAGACCTGCCAATTTCTGCATCAACTGTAAGAAAAGGCCTTATAAAAGCAAATCTGAATGCCAGAAGACCAAGAAAAACACAACAGAAAAATAGAATTCAATTTTCCAAAGAACACCAACTTTGGCCACAGTCAAAATGGCGCAATATTCTTTGGTCTGAAGAAACAAAAATTGTTTTATTTAATCCTGGTATCTGACAAAAGCAAGTACGCAGGCCTCCATGCACGAAGTAATATCCTAAATACACTACAAATACAATAAAATACGGCGACTGCATGGGGATATTTTTCTTGGAACGGAGTGGGCTCTGTTTTCAGGATTAAAGATATAATGGACGCGAATGTTTATGCCAGTATCTTGCAGTATGTTATGCTTCCCTTTGCAGAGGAGGAAATGTCTTTAAAATGGATATTTATGCAAAATAATGACCCAAAGCGCACCTCACGCAAAGCAAAAAATTAGTTTAATGAAAATAGGGTTACTATTATGGGTTGGCCAGCTCAATCTCCGAACTTAAATCCGATAGTGAACTTGTGGGCCTATGTAAAAATTAAAATATCTTCTTCAAAACCTGCTAACAAAGAAGAATTATGGAGAGAAATTTGAAACAGCTTGGAAGTCTATTCCCTTGGAGAAATGCCGGAAGCTAATTGATTCTATGCCGCGAAGATGTGTAGAAGTAATACGAAAAAAAGGTCATGGAACCAAATATTACAGAAATAATAAAGAATATTTAATATTAAAATGAGTTTTATTTATTTTATGAAGTGTATTGCTATATTTATGAACAGCGTAATGAGCATATTTTTACAAATACTATATACATTTTTTTAATGAATCGACAAATATACTTTCTTTTTCAACAAAATAATGAAGTTGCTCTTAAACTATATCAGTAAAATTTTGTCTTTTTTATTACTTACACCAACTTTTTTTGTATTTATTCTAATATTTTTCTGATATTGCTATTTTTACGCACATGACTGTATGTATGTCTCTATTTTTGTAAATTCTCATTATTTTTAATGTACATCAATATATTGACTCTCAAAATGTTGAGTTCTTTGAAAAAATCTCTACAATGCCTTGAGGGCTTGACCATAGATATAATTCTGACGGCTCGTTTTTGAATTATATAACTTCTGAGCCAGTCTACTGAATTGCCCCACAATATAATCCCGTAGTTTAGCACAGATTGAAAGTGTGCAAAATATACCATTCTGACAATCTCGATTGATACACAATCCATTAATAGTAGTGCTGGGAACCGAAACCGTTTGTTAGGGTACCCGATTTTCGGGTAAAACCGGGTTTGTAATTTTCGCGTTACCCGGATACACGGTTCCAAATACCCGGTTCCGAATGCCCGGTTCCGGATACCCGGTTCCGATTACCTGGTTCCAAATACCCGGTTCCGGATACCTGGTTTCGGATACCCGGTTTTGCGCCTAAAATTTAGGCTAGCCCGCAACACATCGGCCACGGCTCCTCGACGAAGAAGATCTCCAGCGATGACCTTGAAAGAACACTGCTGCGCACCTGTCGCTGCAAATCGCTGCACACCTATCTGCAAATTCCTCCATCTCTCTCGCACCCATACAATTTAAACAAAGCGAGAATCAGGGGGGGAATTCGGAGGGGGAGGGGGCTGACCTCGTCTCTCGGACACTTCTTCAGCGCGACCTTGAAAGAAGTACAAAGGTCAACGGTAGACCCCTGTGTTCATGGCCGCTTCGGATGACCGTGGCCATCGAGAGCTAGCTGGAGTACCCGTTGCTTTTTTTGGTCCGATACCCCCCCTGTTACCCTACTATGTGGTTATTTTTCGCCGAACAATTATCAATTTTCGATTCGATTTGTAATGTCTACAGATGTTTTTCCATGTAATTTTACTATGTTCACCACAATATCAAGTGTCAGATTTGTGGTTTTTTCAGTTTATAATGAATTTAAGGTACGTTTTTCAAACATTGTAAATCTTTTATTCTTTCTACATGTATTGTATTATTGTAGGCCTGAGGATGCTGTGTAAATAAATAGCAGCGAAACTAGTAGCCATGAAATTGTTTTTTATTTCATCCCACACAACGACCAATATTTGATTAACTTACGTAAAACTTGTATTAAGGTTTATAAATTTTAGAAATTTTACGTATCTTTAGAAATATATTTTTAAATGGTTCTTTGTTCAACGAGACATTTGTTCAGAGTTATTGCTTAATAACTCTCAACACCAGCTTCCCCTGGAACAACACTAAACCCTTTTTCCACGAAATGCCTAAAAATGTTTTATAAAAACTCCTGTCTCTCTGAAAAGGAGATCAGACAGTATTCGGTCCTGTTAGTATTAACATATAAGTAGTTGCATTCGTAGAGGCAATGTGTCGACATTTCTGGTGGTCTATTCGATTCTGTTTGTTTAACATTTTATTCATTATTTTAAATACATTTTAATCACTTAAACTTCTTTGTAAATGTTATTATAATAAATTTAATTCTTTCATTTTAAACCGTCTTAACGTGTGTAAACCTTCACCTTTAAGAACTTTAGTGAACAGATTACAAGATGTCTGATCAGTGGGTTGGTAAGTACAAATACATATCATTTAATTCACATATCGTAATGATGAACTCTGGATAACATTCACGCCTACTACCCGAACTCTTTTAGTCAGAAATCTCATTCCAGTTTGAGATTAGACGTAATATAATTCCACAGGCTCGCTACCTAGTGGACAATAAATGGTACTTTGTAAAGTAACATAACGGGTTCGCCACAGTTATACCCACACACATAATTATCTTGATAAAAACTATACAATTATTAACTACTAATTTTTTATTAAAATAAAGTTACAGTAAAGTTCATTAAAGTATAAGGTATGTAAATAATATGTTTACCAATAAAGTAAATTCAATATAATATTAGATACATTAGTGGTTGTTATTCTTTATGTACATAGGTTATTTATCCTATATATACATATATATATATATGTTTAGACTTTTTCTTCGGACGCCTTTAGATTTTATTTTTGTTTTAAATTTTGAATTTTTGCATGCATCATTTGATTGATTTAAAAGTTCATTATTGCATGATATTTGTTTTTCTTCAGTTTTCAATTGATCTTCATTTTTAGTTGCCTACTTTCAGGTTCGATTGATCCAATCTGACTACTTTCAGGTTCAATTGATTTAAGCTGAGTTCTCTCACGTTCAAAAAGAGATATTCAATTTCTTGCATTTCTTTCGATTATTTTTAATTCTTCTATATACTTGTTGAAGGTTTGGGTTCCATAATTTGATAAAAAATCTGCAATCTTTTGATTTATTCTCAGTGCTATATTGAATTTTCCCCGATCAGTTAATATTTTGTTGGGACAATCATCAAAATCATAAATAGAATTTTGAACAACTTATAGACAACAAATAGAATGAATGAACAACTAGAACTCATTAGTTATCCGCTTCTAACACTTTTTTAATCCTTTAGATTTTCCCTTTCATGATATCTTATTTGTTGTACCTACCTGTTGGTATATACATATTTCAGTTATGTATGTGATTTATTTATTCTGGAGATGACTTTGTAAGCCGAAATACGTATCAATACATTACATAATTTTTGAAACAATAACCGAGTGTTTTTATTTTCACCTTTTTTAAAATGTTTCAACGAGTGTCTTCAACTAATTCAATTAATATTAATAGAATTTTCTTCAACATCATTATATTCATCATTGATATCCACATTTACACCACCAATATCCATATTAGTACTTTGAGTATTTACTATTGAAATTATGTATCTTGTGTGCAGTGATGGGCGTTTACACCTAAACTTTAATTGTTTACGTTTACGTGTAAACTTATGTAAACAATTGGTAAACTTGTCAACAATGTAAACAATGTAAACTATGTAAACTGTCAAATAATGAGGTTAGTTTTAGTTATTTAATACGAATAATAGAGAGTTAATGAACAAGTATATTCAGTTCAAAACAATAAATTTATTGTAGGAAGAAACAGAAGGAACAGTTCTGAAGAACTAGGTTTTGTTTTAATTAAAGAAAATGAAAGAAAATAAAGGGCGTTATGCAAAATTTGCAATGAATCTTTTCGTTATTAAAAAATATAGGCTGATTTTCTATAAGGTGTATTTTGTTGATAAAATTATTAGACTGAATTTTTTAAAGAAAAAAGTTTTTTATTTTTCATATTCATATTTATTAATTTGTATGTAACACCTGTATAATGATGCAAATTCGATTTTTATTAATATGTATATTGGCTTGTCCTAATTTTATATACATACTTTTTCATTTAAAATCGTTTCATTAAAATTTTATTATTTATAAAAATGTATTGATAATGAGGTTCTGTAATTCAAAACAAGTGCGCATGTCTAAATCATTGTTTACATTGTTTACGTTGTTTACATTGTTTACAAGAGTTTTTGTGTTTACTTTACATTATTGTTTACGCGTCAACAATGAGGTAACTTACATCATGTAACTTACGCGCCCATCACTGCTTGTGTGGAAACATGTTTAGAAAACATATCCAAATTATTATATTTTCTTAACATGAAAATGTGACGCATTAAAAGAATTCCAAAATGTACATGAACACTTTTCAAACGATGTGTTATAGAACTTTAATGTTCCACTATCAAGATTTTCTTCAATGTCGTTATTTTAAATTTTCATTTTGGATTCCAAAGTTTTAAACAATTTTAAATGTTTATGAAATAACTTTATCCCCGTTACAGTGAGGGTTTCAGAACATCCTTCCAGTAATTTTCTTATTTCGATGTCGGTATCCATTATTTTAAAAACTTTTTGTTTGTTTTTGGCTAATTTATTATTTGAAACTGAAGTAATGTCATAATTATTTACACAAAAATATAAATTATTTATTTAAATAAATTACAAGTTAACACATGAAATATGAACAGCGTACATGTTAGATTACGAGAGAGTGAGAGAGAGAGAGAGAGAGACAGAGAGAGAGAGAGAGAGAGAGAGAGAGAGAGAGAGAGAGAGAGCTAGCACAGCTAGCGACATCTATTGTTATTTTAAGATATCACACAAACTATGATATTTCGTTTGTATATATTGTTTCAAAGTCCAAAATGATCTTTCAATCCTATACGTTGTAGTGTCTCCAATTAGGGTAAATGTTTTCTAAAATAATTATACCCACTTTTCTTTACAGCTATTCCAATTCTTAAGGAATTGTTCCTCAAGTGATGTGTATTTATCTTTTACTCCTATTAAAACTTGTACAGTTTGACAAATTTCTAATAATGCTTTTTTTTCCCTCTTCATATTCTGCATACGATTGTGAGTATAAACATTTTTTGAATTTGCCCAGCAAACATTTTACTAACGGCCGAATGCCGGAAAACTGCTTTTACTGCTGGCACCAAAAGTAAGTGCAACGCCAGTATTAATAATGTACTTCACATTTGTATTTCGCATTCCGCCTATACGAAGTACTTTACCAGCATTTTATAAGCACTCCTTATTTGTATTAATCCAAGCAAACATTTTTATACTTTTTACTTAAAACTAAACTTTTTTTGAATGTAATAATTTGAAAAGTCTGATTGTTCTTAGTCATAAAACGCCCTAACGGCCAGTACCCCCTCGAGGGCCAGTACAAGTTGATACGTGTTGGTGGACAGTTTGTCAAGAAGTGTATTTGAATAGTTATTGTTTTGTGAACATTATACAGTTTTTTATTGTGATTTGTGTGTGTTTTGTTAGAATTAAGGACGTAGTTTACACAAACTATTTCATGTTAAATTGTTTAATTTTTAGTTTAGTTCAATCGTAGTTTTTTTCATGTAATAAAATTTTCAATTATTAATAAATCTGCTACAAGATTATAAATATGTCATTTAAAAAATATAATTTGTCATATTTCATTTTGAATAGGGACATCTTAAATATTTTGTAAATATAATACCAACCTAAAATAATACAAACTTAATCCAAAACTGTAAAGCTTTTTTTACAATATAACCAAGTTTCTAAAAGTCAGTAATACACTATAAAAATCACCAAAATAACCAGATCTAGTTTGTTCTTACAAAAGTGAACAGCTTATAGCATTAATGCTTATAAAATTTGATTATTGAATTTATTTTAACAAGTATGATTTCTTTAGGTTGGCACTCTTCAAGTCAGGGGGGAAAGATGTGGTAGATAATACAAGACGAATATTGGCGAAAATTATTAGCCACCCCTTATCTTTAGGATGCAATTGGTTTGGCCGAAATGGCAGAAAATCATTTTCTTAAAATTCTTCATTAAATTAATAAATTAAATAAACTAATTCCTGTTATTCCTGAAATTATATTTATTTAATATTTATAAATAAATCAATAAATTATAACTGTTAATACAATTTACAATCAGCCAGTTTTACCATCGTTGAATAAATTTATTTAAAAACTTAAGTTAACAATATCGCATCATTCTATTGACAGCAATGTTAATTTCTTCATTAATAGTTTAAAACCGATGCGATATTGTCAACTTTATTTGTTAAATAAATTTATTCAACGATGGTGAAAATGGCCAAAAGAGTATTTATTTTGCAAAATGGCCCAGTGCGAAATGCTAGCACTGGCCCAGTGCGAAATGCCAGCACTGACCCATTACTTTCAATGCACTTTACCGTTGCTGGGCCAGCAATTGATACATCAATGGGCCAGCTAAGGGCCACGGGACACCGTGGTACTGGCCCAGTACGAAATGCCAGCACTGGCCCATTACTTTCAATGCCGAGGAGTATGTGCTTTACCAGTACTGGCCCGTATAAAAATGTTTGCTGGGTGTCTAATATTTTATGCTTTATATCAACTTGGCAATTATATGCACTAGAAACCAACCATTTCATATATTTAATAAAATGAAATTTGCAAAGTAAAATGGTTGCACTGGAAAAAATGTCTTTTATTGCTTTCATTTCAGTAAAATCTTTGTCAATTAAAAATATTGGCGGACTGGTTTTACATATTCCTTCATACAATTTATGAATGTCGAATATGTTTCTTTAGCAATAAATGCTGCGGATGCAAATTCCGATTTTTCGGTGATACTTGTATACTAAAATAGTAACAAAATATTAAATCCAAAGGAAACATCTATTTGCATGACAGGACAAACTGATGTAAGTATAACATACATACAGTACGTATAAATAGCCACATCCTAATTTGTAATCTATACATACATCAGAGGTGTATCTACATAAAACTATAATGTTTTACTAATTGATGTGAATGCAACTTGGTACGTACAAATTTGTTTAATCATAAGAATTTTTTGTATTTTGTATTGTTGTGCTTTTATTGGGGTGGCACTTTTCTAGTGCAGCTCTGTTGCGCAACATTAACATAAATAAATAAATAATTTCGGTAGAGTACGTTCAAGTTAACTTCATGCCAGGCCGATGTTACCGACTAAGCTGCGCAGAAACCAAATTTCGTCCATAACGTTACCAACAGCTAGCTTAAAACATTTCAGTGGCGTCGCTTACTTTGATTTGTGTTTAACTACGCGTATTGTGCGATGTTGTTTGTTTATTTCCATTATTATTATTTATTTCTCGTACGTTTCAAGGTATACCGTGTACTAACATGAGTAAAAATGTATTTGAAATACATGATTTTGTGTGTTTGGTTTCCACAACAATTGTTTAAAACCCTAATGTACGTCAATGTGATCAGCTATTTTCTCGCGCAGGATTGATGACGTATTTTATGATGCCCTGGCATGAAGTTAACTTGAACGTACTCTACGGGATCTACATAATTTTTGTTCTGTTTTATTCTATAACTAGCTGGTGTATCCGTACTTCGCTAGGGCATTTAACTACTTTAAATCCACGAAAGTAGAATATAACACTCACAACGTTAAAATTATATAAAACGATAATATAATTTGCAATTAACTATTAGGGGATGGGAAATACAGAATTCGTCAGCAGTGTCATCTACTGGTAAGTTCCAAATAGCGACGTACATGTACAACTTTAACATTTTTGTGCATGCGTACACTTTATACTTCGTTATTATCAATATTTGATGTAGGTATAGTGTAAAATACTTTATGATTTTGCGTGAAATGCTCTAATTTATTATTCTAAAATAATTTATACATCACTATAAAACTCCAATGTTTTGCACCCACAAACTTTACAATATAAAAACTATTACGTTTAAAAACAGAAAATTGTCCAATACACGATATCGGTGCATGATAGGTATATGTTCTCGCGGACCTTTTTTTTTAGATCTAGTTAAGATCTACATTTCTTGTCTACAATATGTCAATATAACTAACTTAAGGTTTAGCCTACGTAATCAATTCAAACTGCACTTAGAGTGCGAAACTGATAGTTTACCACCAATGACGCCCCCGAGGGGGTCATGAACGAATTTGAAAGCCTCACTAAAACCTTTCCCGGATTATTTAACCCCTTATATTAAATTTGATGAAAATTTGTCTATACGTTTGGCTTTGTACTCTATATATACTCTATATATACTCTATATTTTGGCATAAAAACAGACAAACAAACAGAAATTAATTTTTAGGGTTTTGAAGGTATGACCAAAAAACCATTATACCGTCATTTTGTCGTCTGTCTGTTCGGTAAAAATTGTAGCCAAACGGCTAAACCTAGAGATTTGAAATTTGGCATGCTTATACAAGTCTTTGACCCGCACATAGGAAAAATACTAAAATATCTAAAAAACTTATTCCCTTAAAAATATAAACAAATATGTGCTCAACGAAAAAAAAATATATATATGTTAGCATCTAGCCTTCCACGAAACCCTGTTACGTCACCATAAAATGTTATCTAGATGCAATCCGTAATCTGGATCCACTAATGATAACGACTCATTAACGATAATGAGGACGGCTCATTACACTAATTGGTTTTTATAAAACACACGTAGAATTTGATAGAGAGATCAGATGTTTTCTTACGTTGTAAGAGTGAATACTTCGAATAAAATAGTTTGTGAACAACTTGAGTTTTGTTTAAACAATAAATCCCTTATTTGTTTACATATATATTTTTTTAAAATTCTAAATAGGCTATCAAATGGAAGCCTTTAGTACGTGAATTAACGATCAAAATTTTATTTATGCAAAATAAATTATTTTGATGCGATTTTTGCCAAAATTGTGCAAAAAAAATTGTCACACCCAGCAGCCAAGATGGTTTAAACTAAAAATCTGACAAAATTCTAAGTAATGTACATTGGTGTAACCGGAATAGTACAACAAGACTTTTTGATCAGTTTTCGGAAAATAACGCATTTTTTGTGTTTTTTTGGTTGACGATGTACAAAAGTTATAGTTATGTAACACACTTTACTAGAAAACGTATCCTGGTCTAATGGTTAGCTTGCTCGCTTGCTACGCAGCAGACTAGGGTTCACTCCCGGGCAGAGAAGACAATTTTATTTTTTGTTTTTTTTTTTATTTTGTTTAAATTATTTTGTCAAAATTATAGTTATATTTTGGCAAATGTTGCATTTAATTTTTAAGAGCGTAAATTACCAGTTGGAATTGTTGGAATTATATTTTCACTCTATGTATAAGAAACCAGACCAGGCGGAGCATATGACTTAAAACAACCAATGGAAGCCATAGGCGAAATTTCAAAATCTTAATGAACCTTGCTATACCTATATAAAAAAGTGAAGTGTGAATTTTCACACATTTCAGAATTTCGCAGGTATTTAGTAAGTGAATGATGATTATTTGGGATGCCAAAACAAGTTTTATGTTAAAATATTTTTTTTGGTTAATTTTAATTCGAATGCCTAATACCATTATTTAGGTTTCTAAATATGTGCAGTTTTTTTTTTTATATATATATATATATATATATATAGCAAGGTTCATAAAGATTTTGAAAATTGCGCCTATGGCTTCCATTAGTTGTTTTAAGTCATAACTCCGCCCCTCTGATTTCGTGTATTCAATTTCCACTGGTTATTAAATTTACGCTTTTAAAAATTAAATGCAACATTTGCCCAAATATAACTAGAATTTTTAAAAAATAATTTAAACAAAATAAAAATGCAAAAAAAAACAGAAAAAATATAATTACCTCGAGACCGGATTGAACCTTAGTTTGCAAATTAGAACGCGAGCATGCTAACGATTACACTATCAAGGCATGCTGGTGTATTATCTTACATAAGTTATTAAATATTTTACATGGTCAAGGAAAAAACACAAAAAACGGTATAAGGGTTTATTGGTCATACCTACAAAATCCTAAAAACTACTAATTTATAAAAATAGACCGAAAAAACATTATTTTAACATATCCTAACCAACAAAACTAATCTTCTTGTATAAAATTCGTTAGCGGTCAATGTATAAACCGTATTTTTTTTTTAACTTCGTTTTGTTTGTTAGGCTATTTTTTCATGAAAAACAGCTTTAAAATTGTAATATGTATGCATTTTTTCAAAATTTGCTTCCCAGGGGAAGACCATATAACCCCGGAAGGGCACTTCATGCTCCCCTGGTGACCGACTACACTTTCTGATCGATCGTTGTAACATTATATATAAAAAAGTAGATCCCAAATACAAAAAGGTTGAACAGACCTGTTATATAACATTACGTAAATAATGTTATATAACGTTAATACAAGGTGTCTCAAAAGAAATTTTATATTTAGTGGATCGATTAAAAAAAAAGTAAGCCGTATATAGAAAAAATGTTTATTAATTATTAAAATACACTTTTTGGGGATTTATTTCTTAAAAATAATATCGTCTAAATGTAGACCCTCGCATTCTCGGCACTCATTTAATCGAACAGTAAAATTACTTATGACGTCTCGGCAGGTGGACTCAGGGATGGCTGCCATTTCGTGACGGATATTTTCTTTCAAATGCGCCAGTGAAATCGGTTTATTGGCGTAAACTTTAGATTTAAGATAACCCCATAGGAAAAAGTCCATAGGGGTTAAATCTGGACTGCGTGGAGGCCAATTTATGTCACCTCTCCGGGAGATCAATTTGCCTGAGAAAATTTCACGAACACTCGGCAGAGACATATTGGACGTGTGTGAAGTTGCTCCGTCCTGTTGGAACCATGTTCTTTGGTTATAGCCAGGAAAGTTTTGCATTTCAGGTACCAAGAAGTTGCCTAACATCTCCACATAACGATCTGAATTCACTGTAACTGCACGCCCCCTTTCGTCTTGAAAAAAGTAAGGGCCGATAATTCCTCGCGCCGACATCGCAGCCCATACGGTCACTTTAGGCGAATGTAGGGGTTTCTGATGTTTGCGTTTCGGATTCGTTGCACTCCAGTAGCGGCAGTTCTGCTTATTTACGTGACCATTAAGATGAAAATGAGCTTCATCCGAAAACAAAATGTTGGTAAACGTTGAAAATCGCTCAATCACCTGATTTACGAAATTAAGCCTCTGACTGGCATCTTAGGGCTTTAATTCTTGCACCAATTGAATTTTGTAGGGGTGCAGCTTTAGGTCTTTGTGCATAATGCGATGTAATGATGATCTATGCACATTTAAAGCACTTGCGCGCTTCCGAATTGAAAGGTTCGGGTCGTCACGAACAGACTGATTAACATTCTCCACGTTTTCTACCGTTCTTGATGACCTAGGTCGCCCGGATTTTGACTTATCCAGCGTTGTACCAGTCTCTTCAAACTTTTTAACCCAATGTCGAATGAGAGGAATGCTTGGCGCATCATTTAAGTGGGGAAAACCTCGAATACTGCAGAATTTTCTACGCGCTACAGTCGCCGAATCACCGTTTTTGTAAAACTCTCGCACGCATAACGCGCGGTCTGCTCCCGAGAAACGCTCCATAGCGATTGAATTCCCAAGAGCCAGGCTACCGATTGACATAACCCCCGCGCCCCTCGGATACGTTGCGTTCACGCAGTAAGCTAAATAAATATAAAATTTCTTTTGAGATACCTTGTATAAGAGAAAGGGTGAAGATAGCAAGAATGGTTATGGGGAAGCTATGGAGCATAGGAGAGAGGAGGTTTGACGACGATATTAGGTAGAGGATGAAATTATTTGACGGGGTAGTGAAGAGTATCCTCATGTACGGAGTAGAGATCTGGGGATGGAAGGAATGAGAGATAGTAGAAAGGGTACAAGAAGGATACATGAAATGGATATTAGACAGAACGACACCAGGATATATAGTGAGGGAGGAAATGAAGAGGGAAAAGCTGAGAGTGGGAGCCGGGGCGAGGGCGGCGAAGTATGAGGAGAAAATCAGAATGGACGAAAGAAATAAGATATTAAGAGAATGCTGGGAAGAAAGAATGAAGGAAGAACAAAAGGGTTAACTGTCGGAATGAGGAGAAACAAGGAAAAAGTACTATTTGAGATGTGGGATGGACACAAGGGAAGCTGACCGAAAAAGAAACGGAGGAAGAAACCTAGTAGAAGAATTGAGGAGGAGAGACAAGGAGGTACAGGAGAAGGAAAGAACAGTAAGAATAGACAATTCAAGGAATGTGAAAAGGTATAGAGAGATAAGGACGGTAGGAATACCTAAATATTTGAAAGGGAGGAGAGGAAAAGCTGGGGGCTGAGTTAGGAGGATAGCTAGATTAAGATGTGGAAATGAAGAACGGAGTAATAGGTATTGGACAAAACCAGAGGATAGGCTATGCAGAATGTGTAGGGAGGAGGAAGAATCCTTGGAACACCTAACAAAAAGATGTGGAAAGATGATAAAATGGGAGGAAGAGATAAAGGAGCTGTTGAGTGAAGAAGGAAAGGGAGAAAGGTGGGTGAGAGTACTCGAGGAAAGAAGGAAGGAATGCGGAGAGGTAAGACAGAACTGAGAACAGGAAAGAAGAGAGAGAGGCAAAGGAGGAGGAAAGAAAAGAGGGAAGAGAATCGAAAAAAGAGACGAAAGAGGAGCAGAAGAACTGGAGTCAAGAAGGAAGGAGACCATAGATGGAAGCCGAAAAGAGAATAGGAAGAAAGAGAGGGACACCAGAGGAAGAATGTCCTATATTTGGGATCTGTTTTGGTGGTAAATATCGAATTATACCTACTTTTCTTGTGGTTGAAAACTGTTTTTAAGAAATATAAAAGTGTCTACGAAAAAGGAAACTTCCTTGAAATCGCAATACATTTATTTAATACAAATGAAACATTTAAAAAATATTTCTATAACGTTACTAAAATGACGTTACAAAATAACTTTTTATGATTCATTATAGGTTATTATAACGTCCCAGCAAACATTTTTCTACGGGCCAGTGCTGGTAAAGCACATACTCCCCGGCATTGAAAGTAATGGGCCAGTGCTGGCATTTCGTACTGGGCCAGTACCCCGGTGTCCCCGTGGCCGTTATTGGCCCATTGATGAATCAGTTGCCGGCCCAGCAACGGTAAAGTGCATTGAAAGTAATGGGCCAGTGCTGGCATTTCGCACTGGGCCAGTGCTGGCATTTCGCACTGGGCTAGAGCTGGTATTTCGCACTGGGCCAGTGCATATATTATACCCACTCTCTAGTGTTTCAAATGTAACATATGTGTACTTACCCAGTATTAAAATAAATTAATGGTTAGGTGCAAAATAAATACTCATTTGGCCATTTTCACCATCGTTGAATAAATTTATTTAACAAATAAAGTTGACAATGTCGCATCGGTTTTAAACTATTAATGAAGAAATTAATATTGCTGTCAATAGAATGATGCGATATTGTTAACTTAAGTTGGTAATAAATTTATTCAACGATGGTAAAACTGGCCGATTGTAAATTGTATTAACAGTTATAATTTATTGATTTCTTTATAAATATTAAATAAATATAATTTCAGGAATAACAGGAATTAGTTTATTTAATTTATTAATTTAATGAAGAATTTTAAGAAAATGGTTTTCTGC
Organism: Liopterus haemorrhoidalis; assembly: GCA_963971575.1. Lineage (NCBI taxonomy): Eukaryota > Metazoa > Arthropoda > Insecta > Coleoptera > Dytiscidae > Liopterus > Liopterus haemorrhoidalis. Next base: position 16,357,659 of record OZ020626.1, on the reverse strand, counting down.
CATTTCGGCCAAAAAATTGCATCCTAAAGATAAGTGATGACTATTAATTTTCGCCAATATTCGGCTTGTTTTATCTACCACATCTTTTCCCCCTGACTTGAAGAGTGCCAATATAAAGAAATCATACTTGTTAAAATAAATTCAGTTATCAAATTTTATAAGCATTAATGCTATAAGCTGTTCACTTTTATAAGAACAAACTAGATCTGGTTATTTTGGTGATTTTTATAGTGTATTACTGACTTTTAGAAACTTGGTTATATTGTAAAAAAAGCTTTACAGTTTTGGATTAAGTTTGTATTATTTTAGGTTAGTATTATATTTACAAAATATTTAAGATGTCACTATTCAAAATAAAATATGACAAATTATATTTTTTAAATGACATATTTATAATCTTGTAACAGATTTATTAATAATTGAAAATTTTATTACATGAAAAAAACTATGATTTAACTATACTAAAAATTAAACAATTTAACATGAAACAGTTTGTGTAAAATACGTCCTTAAATCTAATAAAACACACACAAATCACAATAAAAAGCTGTATAATGTTCACAAAACAATAACTATTTAAATACACATCTTGACTGTCCACCGACACGTATCAACTTGTACTGGCCCTCCAAGGCCACGCGGTTAGGGTGTTTTATGACTAAGAACAATCAGACTTTTCAAATTATTACATTCAAAAAAAGTTTAGTTTTAAGTAAAAAGTATGAGTGAAGAAGAGACGATAGCCCGTATAAAAATGTTTGCTTGGATTAATACAAATAAGGAGTGCTTATAAAATGCTGGTAAAGTACTTCGTATAGGCGGAATGCGAAATACAAATGTGAAGTACATTATTGATACTGGCGTTGCACTTACTTTTGGTGCCAGCAATATACCAACAGTAAAAGCAGTTTGCCGGCATTCGGCCGTTAGTTGAATGTTTGCTGGGGTTATAACAATATCGTTACGTTATTGTATTAGAAATTGTAGTTTAATCATTATTATAAAGTTATCGGGTATCGTTACGTTACCCATCCGTGATTTAAAGCTCAACTGTGTGTGAGTTATTCTTGTGTCTAACCCTCCCACAGCCAGTTGATGCAGCAGCAGAAGACATAAGGGATCCCTTCTGACGCAACTAGGCAGCACTGAGTAGTAAGTCCCGTTGTGCCATTTTGTTAGCGCTATTTTAGACCCGTTTACCTTGACGAACGCAGCCAGCTTACAGTCCACATCTTTAGAGTCGTTTTTCCAGCCGTACATCAGTATCGACGCTACAAATTCAAAATTTCAATCTTCACTGAAATCTTTGAATTCTTCTGAACCATATGGTATGTTACCCGCTATTATTATTTTTGGTGTTTTATGCTATTCCATTTGGAATAATTATCTGCTACTATCGAATATGTTTTCGAATGTTTTGAATTTCTCCACTCCTCCTGTCCTTAATTGATTTTCAGTATATCTTCCCCATGTTCTCAAATGATTTTCAGAATTTCGCCCACCCGTCCTCTGTGATATTTAAATATCTGGTCTCGAATCCAACTCAATCTGGCCTGTGAAACATATTTAGAATTCATATACACAATGTATCAAGATAGAGGGAATACGATTTTTCTCATAAAGTCGCTCGTCCTAAATGATGTCAGTCCGATTACTTAATTTACACACTTCGTATAATTAGTATCACCTGACTACGACGAAACCTGTGCAGCGATTAAGGCACTGAAAGCGAACAAGGCAGCTGGAGTCGATAATATACCAACAGAACTTGTTACAGCAGTAGCACCCACTCTATGGTTGAAATTTCATTCCTTAATTATCAAGATATGGAACTCCGAGACCCTCCCTGACCAATGGACAACAAGAATTTTCCTGCCTATACATAAGAAAGACGATTATACCTAATTGCTACAACTACCGCGGTATTACCATTCTATGTACCGCGGACAATATTCTGGCCTACATATTGTACAGAAAAATAGTGCCTAATGTTGAGCGAAGCTTGGGAGAATATCAGATAGAGGAAACTTCCTAAGCGCCCTGACATCTGGTGGCAATTTGCGGAAGATACGAAAGTGACATTGTTTTGTTTTGTTCAATGGAGAAATACGTGTTTTTTTGTTGTTTGTGTTTTATTTTTGTGAATCATGGGGAAAAAACAATCAATTTTGTTGTGTGACGCAATGTAAATCGTGGATAAGGAAGAATCCCCTCTTAAGGCTGCGTATAACCCCTAGAGGTTACCAATTTCTTATACAAAACTAACAATCTGAAATTAAATTAGTATCAATCTATGCATCAAATTTTGCACCGAATTTTTATCTATCTAATAGGGTATTTTTAATTGTAGAAACATTTATTGTAAAAATATTGTCGCTCAATAACTTAATAATTCACATCAGCAACATTGTTATGTAATTTTTTAAATCTATTTATGTTCAAATGAAGAAATGTTCAAATAATACGTCAACATTTTTTTCGACTTCATTACTTATAGTTTAGAAACCTCGTCGAAAAATATTATACTTGATGATTATGGAATGCCACTTGGTACACGTATTCTTCACAAAAATTAAATCATTTTTACCCGTTACATCTACTTTGAGAACCGCGGCAGATTCAAGATGGCGGTAAATATAGACTACCAAGTACAATAACTATAAGTAGTTTTCACAATAGAACATAATAGCTAAAACCATTTTGTAGAATGAAGCTTTAGCTACAATTTTCCGCATCGTATGCAAATATGCGACGATTGGTTTACAAGATGGCGTCTATAATGCAATTTGCTTAATTACAATTACATGACAGTTTTTTCTAAAATTTAAAATATCCTATTAGATAGATAAAAATTCGCTGCAAATTTTGATATATAGATTGTTATTAATTTCATTTCCGATTATTAGTTTTGTATAAGAAACTATAGGGAACTATAGGGTTGTGCGCCGCCTTAACCATTTCATAATTTATATAAATCGAAAAAAATATCAATTGAAACGACGTTTGGAGGCAGAGAGAAAGTGGATCGTAGGTTTTTATGGACCCAAAAACTAAGAATGGACAAAAATCCAAGCCCATGCATGCACGTTTGCTCGTTGCATTTTATGGAAAGTGATTTTTTACGTCCAGGAAAAGACTGAAAAAAGCACTTACCCCACCCAAAATTTGTCTAAATCATGAGTTGATATATTAAAACGCTCTTCCTTTTCAGGCAGCGATATTAATTTTTAGTAATATATTTACCATATTTTTGTTGCTATTATATTGACAGTCAAAAAGAATTAAAAATGCAATGAAAAACTAAACATTTCCTTGAAATTTCTTTAAAATAGTATATTATTACATATCTTGTAAATCGTACATTACCTTTAAATAAATAAAAAGTTCAGAAAACAGGAAAAATACAACTTGTGTTCATTTTCACCATGTTAACAAATACACGAGTAACAGTTTTTTGTCACTTTCGAGTGTTCCAGCTTTGCCGCTGCGATCTTAAAAAGTTTTCCCTATTGGATTTAGAAGACAAAGACCTATTATAGGCTATATTTTATCTCTGAGACAGTACCTCGAAAAATTCTGGGAGTATGCTGTGACCAGCTACCATGTCTTTATCGATTTTAAAACAGCATGTATCGGCAGAAAATCAAGTCAACGTATCAGTTAAACCTTCCAAACTCATTCTAATGGTGTCAGTAACCTTGGAAGCCACCAAGTTAGAGACTTTGATTGCGGCAAGACACAGCAAACACATTTGAAGCTAATCAAGATGACAAATTGTGTCCAATACTTTTTAATATTATATTAGAAAAAATTATGAGATAGCAAATTAATCTCTAACAACGTATGCATCAATGCAGCATATATTAGACTTTGCCGAAGACACTGTTGTCTCCACGAATAATATTAGATCAGTCTTTCTTAGAATAGAGAAGGCAGCAAAAGGACGTTTAAGTTTTTGCCTTGGCAAAAACTTAACTACTAGTGGCATCCAGGGCATCATGTAACAGCGTACACATCAGCATCGGGGACTATAACATGGAGGGTTAAACAAGTTTACTTATCTGGGAGTGATTGTCAACAAGAACAATAACTGCTCTGATCAAATCAAGAAGAGAATCATACAGGCAAATAAAACATACTTCTCTCACATGCATATACTTAAATCTAAAAACTTTATTTATTTATACAAGTTACACAGCAGAAGACGTAGCTTGTAAAGCTATGTCTAAATTACAAAACAACACTGACATAAACATACATAAAGAACAAAATTACATTAGGTAATAACATTGAAAAAATAAAAATTAATAATTAAATTTAAGTAAAATAAGACACATCAACTGGAGCTATATTAATAGATGTTATCCAATCCTTTTTAGCGTTAAGCATATTTGTGTTTCTAGATCGGCAAGGAAGGAACACATGTTGTTCGTTAGGTATTACACCATTCTCAAAGAGAAACTTATGAAAAGCCTCGACTATAATATGTTCTAATATCTTAACATTAGAACTCATACTGAGAGGTCGATAGTTAGCACCTGATAATTTGTCTCCTTTCTTGAAGATAGGTGTGACATAAGCTTGGCACAACGATGATGACAAGGTTCTCATCTACTTTACTACCACAGCTTGCTACGTTCCGCAGGAATCTGCGAATATGTGTCAGATAATGTTACTCTGTCTAGCAGAGGCGATCAGCTTGCTCAGTGAAGACGGGAGTGGGTCAAGTTTACCTGACTACACTTACGCGTTGTGCACTGTAAGTTCTTAAAATAAAAATGGGCGCCACTGAATCGCCACATTTCGCCAAAGCCTCAAGTGTGGTTCAGAACACCGCCGACAGTAGTATTTACTTCCTCAACACTTACGTTGTGGAAATCTTCCGTTCCCAATATTAAAAAAAATAAATAAATAATAAAAATTAATACAAGCTAAATAAAAGGCACAATATGGATTACCCCTTTTATTACTAAATCAGGTGAGATTCAACCTGGTAAATAAATAAATAGAGATATTACATTCACGAAATGATAAAAACGAAATATATATAGAGTAGGTCTCAGTAACTAAATGAAATTATTATTGGTTTAAACAATTATCCAATCAATAACAATTACCGGATAACTCTTAAAGAAAACGATAAATTTTGATGAAACAATCAGTGAGACTGCCGTACGCAATACTCAGCCGTACGTGTCGCTCGACACCTTCTCAACGGTAGCAAGTCAGAAGTGACTAAACTTTCAGAAAGGTAATTTAAACCCTCAATAACCTTAACATGAAAAAAGTATATTCCTAAAGTGTATCTTGGCCAAGTCACTACGTAGAAGTCTAAGTTACAGTCAGTGTTGCCCTCCGAAAAGATATGTATGTCCCAGTAGGTTGACAAAATAGAAGAAACACCTTGACAAGGTGAGACGTGCGTGTTTTTACAAGGAGACGGGTTGTAAGTCCGAACTACAGTCCTGAGACATACATAGTTGTCGAACGCACCACTACTGAATACATTTATCCCAAGTTATATTATACAAATTAATAATTAAAGCTATATTACCCTTCTGAAGTTCCTTAATACACTAAGATCTATGGTGGCAGAATACGTCTCTCTCGGGAACACGCTCACTTAAAATACAGTGATAACAACCGGCACCAATGGACCCTGAGCGTGGAACTTCTGTTTCCTAAGTTTCCAGGGTCCCAAACTAGCTGTCTCAGATGTTCTGTCCACTAATAAGAGACCAGGCCGTGTGGTTCCGCAACTAGATGTAAGACTGTGTCTACCAAGTCGAAAAGATATCCAAAATCTTAAAAAAAGGTCGCTCCACACTTAAAATGTATACCCCAGCTATAAAAAAAAACACGTATGCTGGTGAACGTGCCTATAATATCTATAAAACTGTTCTTCCAAAGATCCGTCGCAGACGTGTAAATATTTAATAATTTAAATTTTTTTGGCTGGATTGGTACAGAATTCTACGGGTACTAGTCCCGCGGCCGTAATTTTACCAAAATTCACCAGAACTATCAATCAAAATCGGTCTCTGTATTCAATCTTTGTATAAAACAAGAACAGTATTTATTTATTTTTCCATGGCACACTTGATTCTAAATAATTTTGGATTTATTATTTGTAAGGGTCAGTTATATGGAATCCTTCTTACAATAAATATGTTTTATGTCTTGAAAAAATCCAGAAAAAGGCAGTACGTTACATTGTCTCAAAATCGGATACACTGTCAAATAATGAGAGTTACCAGCATCTTTGTCTAGAATTAAATATTTTAACGTTGCAGGAACGAAGAGTTCTTTCTGACATGATATTTCTTTATAAAATTGTAAACAATATTATTGACTGCAATGAACTTGTATTACTAATTAATTATCATGTGCAAAACTCCAACACACGCCGTAACGAGTTGTTGCACCAGAATTACGCTAGCACTAATTCTTTTATCAATTCTCCCATTGTCAGACTTTCTTCGACATATAATAATATTTTTGGACACATTGATTTATTTAATAATTCTATTCATAAATTTACAGTAATGTGTAAACTTTTGTTAAATAATCAGTTAACATAAATTACAAATCATTATAAAATAATTGTTAAATTTATTACATTTTGAACTGTACTGATTTTGTTGTAAATATTTTTGTAAAAATTTCACACACTTCGCTGGGTTCGTCCCGTTTGTGTTCCCAGGGTAAATAAATGCAGGGTAAATAAAAGTGCATTCAGTGCGCGGCGCGATATTTGAACGTAACAAGCTACTACTATTACTACTACTAATGGTTTCTCTTCACAATTCATTCGTTTGTGTGTTATGAAATGTGATAACTGTGAACATGTTTTAGTACACTGATCATATTTGAATGGTTTCTCTCTGGATTGAATTCGCTTGTGTTCAACGACATAATATGACGAATGTGAAAAATCACTCTGATCACATTTGAATTTATTCTTTCCTAATGTAGTCGTTTGTGTCAAATGATATGCCATGAACTAGAAAATGCCTTATTACATTGATCACATTTGTGAACAGTGAGATTTACTAACTAAAAAAATGCTTTATCACAGTACTCACATTTAAATTACCTCTATTATGAATGTATTCGTCTGTGCTTAAAGAGAATAGATGACTGTGCAAATGATTTATTACATTGTTCACATTTGAATGGCTTCTCTCCAGAATGTAGTCGCTTGTGTGAAATTAGATGTGATAACTGTGAAAATGCTTTACTACACTGATCACATTTATATGATTTCTCTCCTGAATGTACTAGTTTATGTCTATTGGCATGCGATGAACTGACAAACGATTTATCACATTGATCACATTTGAATGGTTTCTCTCCAGAATGTACTCGCTTGTGTGTAATGAGATGTGATAACTGTGAACATACTTTATCACACTGATCACATTTGAATGGTTTCTCTCCAGAATGTGTTCGCTTGTGACAAACCAGGTGTGATGAATTTGAAAATGTCTTATCGCAGTGATCACATTTGAATGGTTTTTTACCTGAATGTACTCGTTTGTGTCTAATGAATTGCGGTGAATTTAAAAATGTTTTATCACAATGTTCGCATTTAAATGGTTCATCTCCGGAATGTGTTCGTTTGTGACTAACCAGGTTTGATGAACTTGAAAATACTCTATCACACTGATCACATTTGAATGGATTATCTGCTGAATGTACTCTTTTGTGTCTAAAAAATTGCGGTGAATTTAAAAATGTTTTATCACAATAATCACATTTGAATAAATTCTCTCCTGAATGTACTCGTTTGTGAGTAATGAGATTTGAAGACAATGCAAATGCTTTATCACACTGATCACATTTGAATGGTTTTTCTCCAGAATGTACTCGTTTGTGTTTAATAAGACCTGATGACAGCGAAAATACTTTATCACACTGATCACATTTGAATGGTTTCTCTCCAGAATGAATTCTTTTCTGTGATGACCTTTTTTCTGTGAGCTGTTTACACTTGTTAGTTGCCAGCAACCCAAAGCTCTCCACCGATTCACTGGAAGATGCTCCACTAGCTGTAAACAAACTTGCATTGATTAAAAAGATAAAAATTCAGTTGAATAAATTTAATTTATAATATAACCTTTTCTTTTCTTTTCTTAGTGGCCGCACTAAGTTTTATTTTTCACGTTTATTGCTTATACTGTTTATACCTTTTGTTAAAAATTTCTATTAACTTAAATCCATATTTATGTTCTCGTATACCCATAATTTATAAAGCTTCAAAACGCCTTCAAGCCATAATTTATAAAGTTTTTATTTCCAGTTTATAGTTTTTTTTTACAAAAATATCAATAATCATAATTCATATATTTTTTGGTAACCAAGTAACTTCAAACTTCATTGAAGCTACTTGATAACTGCTACAGGTACTCCCCCCCTATACTATACTATACAGGGTGTTTGTTTAAAACGCCGCACCTCGAATAACCCCTTTATTTTAAGAGATACAAAAAATTCTTCAGTAAAAAAGTTTTAGTAGACATAAAGGCTCACTTAAAGATTATAATAAGAATTTTGCATCACTTCCGGTTTCAGCGGAAATGGTTTCAACTTTTTATTTAGCATAGATATAATCGGTACTTATTATTATTATTTTTTGTAGAAAGTAAATTAAATCAGCTTTACAAGGATATCAATATATACTTTAATTTTAACTATTTCAAAATGGTGAACATTTATTTACAAAATAATAAATAGCATACAAATTGTAGAAACTAAATTATAAAACGATATAACATTATGTAACAAGGAAAAACAGTAAAACAAAATTTGACTAAAGTTAGTAATAAATTAAGGAAAATTTACAAATGTTCAATATGATTGCCGTTGTTATCAACACATTTTTTCATTCGTAATAAAAACTCTTCCATTACATTTAGAACGATAAACTCTTGAATTTCCCTGATGGCTGTTCTTACCCTATGTTCTAAGTCTTCTAACCTTTACCTTCAGGATACATTTCTTCAGAGTTGCTGGGCCCTAATAGAATTTATGTGACATTCCCTGAATGTCAGAACCATATCTGTCATTTCTTCATATGAATAACGTACGTAAATCATAATTACAAACGATTTATTATCATGTTATCACCTTTAATATCAAACTCGTACTAACAGGCAAGAAAATTTTCAGGTTTTATTTGGTTTTCTGGTGTAATAAAATCATTTTCAAAGCTTGCTATGTTAAACTTTGTACGATTTATATTATTTATTATTTTGTAAATAAATGTTCGTCATTTTGAAATGGTTAAAATTAAAGTATGATATTTTGATATCCTTGTAAAGCTGATTTAATGTACTTTCAAGAAAATAAAAAATAAAATACCGATTCCCTATGCTAGATAAAAAGTTGAAACAATTTCGGTTGAAACCGGAAGTGATGCAGAATTCTTATTATAGTCCGTAAGTGGGCCCTTTTGTCTAGTTTAACTTTTCCTCTGAAGAATTTTTTGTATCTCTTAAAATAAAGGAGTTATTCGAGGTGCGGCGTTTCAAACAAACAGCCTGTATATATGTGTGTGTTGTTTCCGAGGATTTGTAGAGCAACGGGGAGCAAGAACCGATTGTCAAGAACATTGATAGTAATTTTATCACGAGTTTTGAAGCTTTATTAATGATGGTTATACGAGAACATAAATAAGGATTTTAGTCAACAGAAATTTGTAACAGAAGCTATTAACAGTCTAAGTAAAAACGTGAAAACTAAAACTTAGCTTCGCCACTCTATCGGTCGGATTTGCAACTACCTCTACTACATTAATAACTTTTTTCAAAAAACAATTGAAATGAAGTCTAAATTTGAATACATTTCAGGGTTTCGCAGGTATTTATTAACTGTTATCTGGCCGCCGTCACTTACTACAGTGACAACGGACAACCGGATGAACCGCATGCTAAATATCTGGGATATTTTTTGTTGTCACATCACAGGTAACAATATTTTGTAAAATCATGTATCGTCTGTTAACCTATATACGAAAAGCTTTCATTTATAACATATACGTAAAACTATAACTTTAAAAAAAAGGTATACTGTGAGTGTATGCTATGCGTTTATTAAAAACCAAGCTTTGGCATAAAAGATGTAATACTGCATAAGAAGAGAATTCGAATTTTGGAAACTGTTCAACTTATCCGCATTTAGCGATTACGAAAGTGATAAAAGTTTGCAGTTACTTAAACTTTTTGTCTTAAGGGTACGGTACGGTATACAGTTGCTTCGGGTGACGACAGATTAAGGGAGACGTTAAACCAAGGGATTCTTCCTGCAGAATTAACCACAGGGTGGTAACTGCCATCACACGCCTCCGTATTGGTCACTGTTGGTGGACCCATGGACAACCCCTTCGAGGTGAAGAGTCTCCTATCTGTGAGACGTGGAACACACATTTGTCTGTGTTACACTTATTAACTGAGTGTGTACAGTTCTAGGATGTCAGGGAGAGGTTAGGCCTGTGCTATGACCTGTCAGTTGGTTTAGGTGACGACAGAGTACTCATCGACAGGCTGATATTCTTCCTGAGAGAATCGAACTTATTGTTTTATGTGTGAAGTCTTGCACCTTATTTTAATGTATTCTATTTCTAAGCTGTGATATTCGATGGTAATTGGCCCCTTTACAGCCTCTTACCATCACCCTGAGTCTGTTCAAATTTTCGAACAGACTTTTGTATCTTATTTATTTGTGTTTGTCTATGCAAGATTTCTTTTATTGAGTATGCGTTATTTTATTGATTTTATCTATTTATTGATTGTTTAATTAATTGTTTTTAATATGTGGTGTAGTCATTTAGATAGGCTGCGTTAGGCACAAATAGCCTTTGTTGCTTTGCGCCAAAAAAATTAACTAACTAACTTTTTGAATTTGATAGACAGGCACGTGGGTATCTCACTTTTTAACAAATCTTTCAGTTATTCGGGTTGATTCATCAGTTGAAACACCAAAATAAAAGTTATTTCTTTTGACATAATTATTCACATTAAAAATCATCTTGCATTTTTGACCATGTAAAATTTAGTAATCCAAATTAAATTTATTTAATACAGATTGTAAAATAATATTTTACAAAAAAACAATATTGGAACGGATAGTAAACTAATTTTCCCATTGGATTCCATTTTATAGTATATTTTTCTTATCACACACATTAGAAATATAATTAGTGTCCCATTAAGAGCAAGTAATCAGCAGGTTTACTCAGCGAATGAAATCTCTACAAATTCTAACAAATAATAATACACTCCCGGACAAAAAAATTGATCCACATCGGAAAATCGTTTAAACAGAAAGAAAATACCATTTTGTCAAAAAAGCTGAATTTTAGTTGATTAGTCGGAACTTACTCTTTCACAAAACTTAGTCAATGTACTGTACGGGTCATCGCACCGTAGTATATAGGAATTTAATACACCCATACCTCGCTATACGGCCGCTCTTTATACGGCTTTTCGCTATAACGGCCTTCTTTAATTATGGCACTTTTTCGATATACGGCCCAAAATGTTTCGTTAAACGGCCAAAAAAATAATAAATGTGAAAAAAATATGGCCAGAAAGAATAAAAACTAATGATCCTTAAGTTGATTCTATTTTTGAACTTCGACAAACCATATTGAACCTAGCAAATGATCTTAGTTTTGAGAATTCGGAATTGATTCGTTATACGGCTTTTCGCTTTGCGGCCAACTTTTCCGGAACGTATCTAGGCCGTAAAGAGAGGTATGAGTGTATTAAGAAATAATCGTTAAGGAATTTAAAAATTGCAAGTAAGTAATAAGAATAGTTAGGTTGTAAGAATAGAATAATGTAGGTTAAGTAAAATATATTATATTAGGCAATTTCGAATAATGTAGAGTAATGTAATGTAATGTGTAGAGGCGAGAGAACGAACGAATAAATATGTGAAATAGGAAGAATGTGTTTAATTCCAACAACCATTGATTCACCCAAGTAGAGTGAGGATATCGAAGGTTATCACAGTACGTATTTCTTAAAAAAATATTGTAAAGGTTTGTTGTTGAACAGTTTTAGAAAAGTTAAAAATGACCTTTTATTGCAAAATTATATTTTTGAGGCCAACAGCAGAGCTATTGCGTTAGTCTAAGATGAGCGATCGTAATATTACATAACTAGGATGCTGAGAATTACAAGATGCAGTTTGCAACGGGCTGCACAATGATTTCGTGAGACAGGTGAATACGCTAGAAAAGCAGGATCGAGTAGAAAGAGGTCTTCAACTCGGCAGTATGATCGCTGTTTATGATTAAGAATCTTGCGAAAGCGTACTGCTACAGCAGTTGAAACAAAAAATGATTTGCATCAGGGGCAAAGTATAGCAATAAGTGCGACGACAGTTAGAAGAAGGCTTGCTAAATTTCTCAGTATACAGCTGTGTTCATAAGTATTAGGCACCCCCTGTAAAACAGGGCGGCTACGAAATGACCTCGAAATTTGTTTACGTTTTGTTATGGTCTGTTAGTTATCTTAAAACGTAAACATTTAGAATCAATTTTTATGCATTTTAAGCGTGTTTGTATTATTCTTGGTTAGTTATTCATAGATAGTCGAAAGTGATAGTCGAAAAACGGTGACATTAAAAACTATTATTTTTGAGTAATTATTTTTATTCGGTGATATTTTATTAAATACAAGTTTAGAAAACTATTTGTGTGAAGAATGCCAAAAAAACGCGAACTGAGTGAAGCTGAGAGGGCACAGATCGTCCTTTTATCTTCCATGGGTTTAAGTCAAGTGAAAATTGCCAAAAAAATTAAATGTTCACGCTGTGCTGTTCAAACCACGTTGAAAAGATTCAAAGATGACAATTCATTTACAAACAAACGAAGAAGTGGAAGAAAACGGCGAACAACACGGCGAGAAGACCGCCAGTTGCTGCGCTTATCGCTGCAAAACCGTAGAAAAACGTCCAGGAAGCTTGCTGCTGACCTCCAAGAAACGTCTGGAACATCGAATTCATCAGTAACCGTTCGGAGGCGTTTAATAGAGCAAGGGTTAAAAGGCCGCAAGGATAGACAAACGCCATGGCTCTCCGCAGAAAATAAAAGGAAACGCTTTTTATGGGCCAAAAAGTATAAAAATTGGACAACTAACGACTGGGCGAAAGTGGTTTGGTCCGATGAAACAAATATTGAGGTAACAAAACTCATGTATATTTTAAAATTTAAACTTAGTTTCGATCAGTTCCATCAAATCTGGAGACCTTTAAATATTAAGATAAATTAAGGCTTTTCTTTTGCTACATTTCAGATTTTTGGTCACTCGGGGCCCCAGTATGTGAGGAGGAGGAAGCGCGAGGAATACCGGGATGAGTGCACCTTATCCACAATAAAACATGGTGATGATAGTATAATGATATGGGGTTGTATGAGTACCCATGGTGTAGGAAATGTTTTTATTTGTGAGGGTCGTATGAACTCCGGGACCCACACCACCATGTTAGAAGAGGTGTTAAGGCCGTCTGTTTAAAAAATTTTTGGTCAAAACTTGGGAGAAGATGTCAGAGATGTTTATTTTCAACAAGACAATGCGCCCTGCCACACTTCCATGGCATCAAGGAAATGGTTCTCTGATAATAGAATTCAGGTCTTAGATTGACCAGCTCAATCCCCTGACCTCTCGCCAATTGAACACCTGTGGCCCATATTGAAGAGAAAAGTACACGAACATCCCACGACATCCTGGGGTGAACTTAGACAAAAAAATTTGAGCGAATGGGAGAAAATTACCCCAACCATTTGCTCAAAATTAGTACGTAGTATGCCGAAACGCATAGCTGCGGTTATAAAAGCCCGAGGAGGGGCAACAAAATATTAAAAATATAATAATTTTTATTCAATTTATTAATAATAATAAACATTTGTTTCAATATATAGTGTATTTTTAATATCCCAGCTCCTTTTTGCGTATGTATTTAAAATTTACTAGGGTGCCTAATAATTATGAACACAGCTGTATATATGACGTTTCACTTCGACAAGTAGTGATTCTTTTCGAGAATTTCTCGAGAAAAAGTTTTAATTCTTATTTTTCATTTCTTGAGAAATGTAAAATTTGCTCGACGCCTTTACGTTAGTACTTTAAAGGTGATTATAATTTTAACATGTCTTTATCCTCTACAATTTTTCAACATTAAAAAAGATGTATATTCTAATAATCTAATAATTATTTTTCTCGAGATTTCTCGAGAATTCTCGAGAAAATAAGTCTAATGTCGAGAAATTAGAAACACTATCGACAAGAATCGCGATATACTAGAAAACCGTACGTTTTGTCGGACGAAGTTGAACACGATCCGACTTTTCACGGGTGTCGGACATATTGAAATATTTGCAGGTTTCTGACTGGTTAGTCGGATGAACGGATCCATCGAGCGGAGAGCAGAGATGGTACGTACTCATACCATTATATGGAAAAATGTTACAAGTTTATTCTTATATACTTACGGGCTTGATAGACATACATACTTGGTAATGTCAATAGATGTAATTTTTTAAAAATAGAAACACATGATCTATTCTCTCTATTACTGCATCCAAACATATTACGACGAATGCGTTTTTGTAGTATAAAAAATCTAATTTAGTTAGGAGTTAGGAACTTGTGCTCCAGCATAGTAAACCATATGGCAGGATTAAGTATATGTAAGTATAATAATATGTTCGGACTACTACTTTACTGCACAATTTTAGCTAGTTGTTTCATTTTTCAACATTCTTGGGACATTTTTTAACAATATTATCGATCTGAGTATCCCTTGTATGCTGTTGATTCAAATATAATATTGCTTGTTCTTCTATGCAAGTACAGTATTTCCAAAATGAAATAGGAAGTCTTGTTAAGAAGCTTAACAAACCGTAATGGGTTTATGGCTGTAATACTAGGATTTGTTGCTGTAAAAAGAATATAGGAGGTATTAAGGGAATTTTAAATTAAAATTGAACAGATGTAACAGTAGTTCAGTTAAAGTTTCTTAAAAACCATTAAGAATATTTTCCGAATTTATTATCTTATTGTTTGTAAATTTTAGGGGTTGTTATACTTGTTTGTTAGTTAATTTTCAACGTTCATAGCGTGCATACATTAACAACATGGCTCTTTGATGATCATTTGATTTTGAAGAAATTCCTAATTTCTGTAGTGAACATAAAAAGCTGATATAATAAATTTTTTAAAAGAGGAAAAATAATTGTTGAAAATGTCAGTAACAAAAAAAGGCAGAGTTATTAAAAATTATCACAGCGAAACAATTGAAAACACATTTGTGGTTGACGAAATGGCAAAAAAAAAAAACGTTGCAGTATTTTAAGGTTACCACCATATTATTTTGTTTTAACCCTATAGAACTAATATGGAGCCAATTAAAAGGTAATGTGCGCCGGAAAAATACAACACCGACAGAAAGTGACCTTGTGGGATTAATTAAAGACAAAACAAGTGCAATAAGTAGTGATTAGTGGAAAAAATGTGTAGAACATGTAAAGACAATTGAAACATTTTTTTTTATAAATCCACCAAATAAATCTTCAATAATTATTAATTTAAATGACAGTGGTAGTGACACAAACTCTGATAGTGATAAAACATGATAATAGTGATAATTATTAATATTTTAATAATTTTAAACCAAGTTCTAAAATGAATTATTTTTGTTTGTACTAATTTGAAGTATTTAATATAGACTTTAAAACAAAACGATTTTTAAACATGCCTATATTTATAATTCAAATATAGCCAGTCCTATGCCTGATAAAAATGGAATGTCATGTGAGTATATACAGTTCATTCTAAATAGCATATAAGAAAACACGTTTATTTTAAATAATTATTACGGACCTGTCAACTACTATTAACAGAACCATAAGCTCAGCAGGTATAATGGTTATACTGTCAGCCATTATTGGAATCAATAAGTAAGGGTGGCTATTTCGTTTTGGAAATACTATACTCAGTAAATGGAAAATGGACTTACTAGTATTGAGAATTTACAACTAATACAATTAATAACACAACTGAATTATTGACGGACCTGCATCTTGCCCAGTTGCACTCCCCTCATATTCACTGTCATCCCTACATTCAGACTTGATGTCCATCTCCTCAGTGATGTTGATATTAGTGTTGTACAGACTCTCTGAAATATAAATATTCATAGTTACTAGGTGTGTTCGATTTGCACATTTGCAGTTACTGTTTACTGCCGCATTAAAAAAATCTGTTCATTCTGTTTCGCAGTAACTGCAAATCTGTTCGATTTGTCGCAATTTACTGCCAGTTTATGACGCTACTGCGAAAAAGTTACAGCTGCTTATCTTGCGGATTATTTGTTACGGCTGTGTTTGTTTACTTTTTTGAGTTGGTACCATACATAAAGAATAAATGGTTGGTACTTTGTTTTTGACTTTTATTGACAGGAATATGGCTAGCATATTTGTTTTGATATTTAAACTATATTCTTTGATGGATAATGTCCTACAAATTCTTTTTTTTAATATCCTGGGACAATAGTTTCTACAAAATTTTTCAGTTTTTCTATCCTGGGGCATTTTGTAAACCTCGCAAATACAGCTCTAACTTCATCATCCGAACTCGAAAAATCTAAATCTGAATCAGATGATTCTGGATCTGATAATATTTCAAGATCCATTAAATATATCTAATATTTTTCACCCTTACGACACACAAGATAATCGCTGAATCAAATCGTAAAAAGATTCTTAACCTGTAAACTTATCTGACATCTGTCTGACATTTAACATTTACGTCAGACGTACTTCTTATTCTTTACGTCTAAACAAATCGAACATAAAATTAAACTCGCTGTATGTTATCAGTTTTTAGCAGTAAACTGCTAACTGCAGCGTTTTACTGCTAGCGTTTAGCAGTATAAGGCGAAGGTGCAAATCGAACATACCTACTATTACTCTATTTAAGTGTTCAATGTAAATATTTTTTCCTCGTCCATTCGAAACAGAAAAATTTTAATTGACCATACACGAATTTAATGGTCATACTTCAGTCACATTATAGTTTTACTTTTTATTGTGTTCAACATTCAACCACATTAGAGAAACCGCCATCACATATCTACGTATTGAGCCCAACAGCGCTATGAAGTGATGCTAAACGGACAAAATCTGAACTCGTAAGACGAGTAGCTGTTTATTGTTTACATGTGTTTTTTTATTAAATTTATTTTTATTTGGTCTTAGCAACTATAGCCATTAACCTGGCCATTACATTTGAAACATAGAAAAATAAAGATAAATCTAACTGGTGAATGTTCTCCTGAATTTGTAGTAACTTGTGGTCTGCCACAGGGTTCGACTATCGGACCTTTACTCTTCTTGATATTTATCAACGACATCTCTGAGTGGATAACTGAAGGGCTAATTATAAATTTTGCCGATGATACATCGATATCCATATCGGCTGAATCCCCAGGACAATTACAATACGACATAAATTTTATCAATATAAAAATGGCGGAATGGTGCTACGCCAATAGAATTATATTAAACGAAAGCAAGACAAATATATTAATATTTAACTATAAACATTCTAATTTCTTTTAAAACAACCTGCCGCTTAAATGGCAAAAGTGTAAAGACAATATGGCTGCATACTTTGATGAATAAAATAATTCCTTATATTTGTAAGTTATCATTCAACTTTGCCTTTTTTTCTACAAATTTTATCTTTGACGACCTAATAGTTAAAAATTTTGGCACACAGCAACAAAGGCTATTTACACCTAATGCAGCGTATTATGTGAGGATAGGGAAGAAATGTGTATAGGATAAAGAATTTTGCCGAGAGGCCGTCTCGGCAGGGCTATCGGTTACAGTTAGGCATGGGATGGTTTACAACAGAGTTGTAGAGATTATTAATGAGTATGAGTACTAAAAGTTTATACCAGTGTCGATGATAAATTTGGCTGTTAAAGTTCGATTATCCAGAGAAGTCCAGTAAGGTCATATGACTGGAATAATAATTAAAGTACTGATGTGTTTCTCTCTCACTCACATTGGCAAAATAGTAAGAGAAATACAAATGAAGCATGTAATAATTTGTTGTTTATCTGTAAGGTATAACTACGACAAACATACTTACATAATTCAAATTATTACATAATTTGAATATGACCTTGATTGGACTACTTTAGATAATCGAATTGTACTTTATAAATGTGCAGCTTGTGTTAGAATTTTTGTGACTGTTGTTACGAGCTGTTTGTTTTCTTAAATCATAACGCCATATCGATTAAGAATCATTAAGCCATAACGATTGTTTGAATTAAATCATCATGTTCTTTTCTATATTTGTTACGCGACAGAATAAAATGATCTGGATCTGTTATTTGACTGCAGTATCCGCATTTATCATTTGTAATGCGTTAATATGTCATTTATATTTCCGAAACTTTTTAAATGACTGGGGCAGTTTGTGTGGTGAAACCGTAGTGTGCATATTTTAACAATTATATTGCAGCTAAGTTGAGGGTTTGATTACCAAGGTTTAGGTCTAATATTTTTATTTAGTTGAAAATAGGCTACATCTTTGTTTAAGCTCATATTCTCGTATTGTGATTGCGATTATTTAGTTAGTTGTGGTTTCATGATTTGAATATACTCATTTAATTAAAAATTAGTAATGTTGTAGTTGGGTAAATTTAAGTCCTCATATTTTTTTCGAAACTTACTCAATGAAAACCCGCGTTCTCTCGATCTTGAAACATCCTGTATATGAAGATATACAACCTTGGACAAATAATTGAATTTTAGGATTAATAGATGAAAAATGGTAAATACAATAATACATTCAGCTTTTAATCACAACTTTAATCAAAATTTTTAATATTTTGTGGTATCTCCTTGTGCCTAAAGTACCGCACGAACCCTTTTAGGCATACTGTCCACAAGTCTTTTACGTACATCGGATTGCACATTGAACCATTCGTCCACAGTAATTTTCTTCAATTCTTCTTTTGATTTGCATTTGTAAAGAGACACCTTATTTATCAGAATCGACGATAAATTGCAAAAAGTGGCACATTGTTTTTGGAAAACCATTCATTTGTTGCTTTGGCTTTGTGACAGGGGGCATTATTTTGTTGAAAAATATATTCTGGATTGTCTCTATCAAATAATTTTAATATTGATGGCTCCAAAATTTTATTAAGCATGGTAATATAACGAGCAGAATAATGCGTCCCTCGTACAAAAAGATTTCACCTAAGCCACTGACGGACATGCACCCCCAGATCATGATGCTACCATCACTAAATTTAACCGTAGGGATGATGCTGTCAGAATGAAAAGCTTCACCTGGTCTACGTCTTACAAATATGGCTCCAGGTTGTCCAAAAAGTTGATCCACAAAAAAAAAAACAAACCTTAATTTCGTAAATTTATAGTAAATTGCAATTGCTTAAAAAATTATTTTTCTGTTAACTTCGTAAGTACATTAAAACATTACAATGCTTACTTCTATATTGGACTCATCAGATCAAATGATTTTCGCTCATTCATCAAGTGTCCAATTTAAATATCTTTTGGCTCACTCAAGGCGAAGTTTTTCGTGTCGCTCGGTCAAAAGTTGTTTTCGGCGAGCTCTTCTTCCATGCAAATTAGATTCCACTAGAGGTCTTCTAATTGTTCTAGAAGAAACTTTAACTTCTCTATGCTCCCACAGATCATTAGCCAGCTCGTTTGACGATATTGAGCGTTTACGAAGAACACTTCTCTTTATAAAGTCAGTCTCTTGGAACTTTTGATGGTAATTTGCACGGCTTTTCTTGAACACTCAATTTTTTTTTTTTTTTTAATTTTCACCTGCGACTGTCTTTGTGTATGGAACAATACAATTTGACTCCTTTCTGCCACAGTGAGTTCACGTTTTTTAGTCATAATAAAATTAAAAATATTCATTTGAACTCAATAAAACATGAAAAAGACAATGTTCACTTCAAACGCATTTGTAATAATGATCCAAGCCCTAGTTGTTTATTTTTATGTAAACAAAACTTAACAGATCTGAGCCTATATTTATTTGTATTTCAAGATTTATCATGACTCTGTTTACATTTTCGATTATCTGATTAGATGTACGTCTTTTAGAATGTGACAATGATATTTTAAAAACATTTTGTCAAATAAATACAAGTACAATGTACATACATTTAGATGTTATATTATAAATGCATGGGTGCTCCATACATTTGTCCAAGAATGTATAATGCAACATAATTATCGTCCAGCTTATGTGATATGTATTAATAAACATTATAAACAATAAGTGATAACGCAAGCATCAATAAAACTAGCTGTACTGACCAGTGTTTGTGACGGCTTCATTACCCAATTCATCTTCAAATTCAGTGACGTCCACAGGCTCAGACTTGATATAAATCTCCTCTATGTTGGTGTTAACTTGGTATACGTCGTCTGTAACTTCATCTCTGATTCCTGCAATCAACAAATCATAGTGAAACATAAAATAAATACTTACTTTATAAAATATAGTTCTATTATAGGGTATCATCTTTTAGAGATATTCGAATATATGCAGAAAGCAGTGCTGCTCGGGTCACTCCGCATTGTGCGGGCACTAAATCCAGCGTAATTTCCGCGGCTGCATATCGCCAGGGTTTGGGATACAGCCCTGTGTATTTAGCTCCACTAGTCTCTAGTATGACACGGCTCAAAAGGTTGCTGAAGTTTGAGATAAGTGGACGCTTGTCAAGACCTGACAAACCCCAAAATAATAATAATAATAATAATATTGGGATGCAGTTGTGTCTATTTAGCTCCACTAGTCTCTAGTATGACGCGGCTCAAAAGGTTGCTGAAGTTTGAGATTAGTGGACGCTTGTCAAAACCTGACAAACCCCATAATTTACCGCATTTACCTCCCCTGTCAAAACGGGGGTCGGGGATTACTTAATCTGGAGTGTTAATTATACGATAGACTCGCCTTGGTTACAGCTAACAGTATCCTCAGAAATCAGGACCCACTATTACAGTTCGTTAGTGAGCACGAATTTAGTGGCAAAGGGGCGTTTCTTTACCAGGCAGCGCGAAGAGCAGCAACGAGATATAACCTGGCAAACTTGAGTCCCGTCAGAAAAAACGGTGGAGTACAACTCTCTCGGGAGTAGTACGGCAGAGTTACCTGTTCGGTGAACGAGGTGAGATAGACATGTTGACAAAAGAACACGTGAGTAAAAGTATGCACTCTGTGTTCTTCAAACATGTTAAAAGTCTAGAGTTGTCCACCGAACTCACGTTTTCGTTTCTTAAGTCTGCTGGTTTGAAATCGGAAACAGAAGGTTTTGTGTTTGCGTGTCAGGATGGTGTTATAAATACTTTGGCGTACAGGGCCCGCATATTCCAAATAGCGGAGTCCAGACTATGTAGGTTGTGCCACCACCATCCTGAAACGATCATGCACATCTGTCTGCTTGTCCATCTCTTGCAGAGTCGAGGTACGTGTCTCGACATAATGCTGCTCTCCGCGTGCTCTACTACCATCTTAGACATGCCTATGGTATTGACCAAATACCGTTTATACCGTACGTCCCTTCTGACATAGAATCGGTGGTGGAAAATTCCAAGTGCCGATTTTATTGGAATTACTGCTTCCCCACCTCGAGGTTACTGACAGCCACTAAGTCGGACATAACCTTCCTGGACATCGAGACCAAACAGATGTTTGTAATCGAATTCTCAAGTCCAGCTGAGAAGCATATCTCTCTCAAGGGGGAGCAAAAGAGCTCCAAGTATATGGATCTTTTGTCAGAGCTTAGAAAGCTGTATCCAGAGTATAAAGTTAAGCTTGTAGTCCTGATAGTTGGTATTTTGGGTGGTATGATAGCCTCCTATCGAAGGGAAATCGAGTCCATTCCCGCCTGTAGATCTTCTGCCAACTCTTTGACCTGCAGGATGCAGAAAGCAGTGCTGCTCCTTTCCGCGGCTGCATATCGCCAGGGTTTGGGATGCAGTCGTGTGTATTTAGCTCCACTAGTCTCTAGTATGACGCGGCTCAAAAGGTTGCTGAAGTTTGAGATTAGTGGATGCTTGTCAAGACCTGACAAACCCCATAATAAACTTTAATGTAGGCGAAATTTCAGCCAAGGCTGGTCTTCCAACTTAACCTTTTTCAACATATTAATACAGGATAAATTATATATAAAATTACATTCTTACAATTAGTATTGTAAATGCATAATGTAAAATTTAGCGAAATTTAACAGACATGCGGGCGAAAATATATGACCTGTGTTTTGTCTTTCAAATGAAAGTGCTTAATCACTGCACGAAACTCGTTTTTTTATTGTTTGAAAATAACACAAGTTGTTTGTTTCAATCGATTGTAAAAATGAAACCACGCGATGGATATGGCTGAAAATTTAACAGCAGTCTATTGACTAATGGTAATTTTCAGAAACAAACTTGTTTCGATACTACTACCGCCATCTCTTAGACTCTGTAAGAACTTATTGACCTATCGTCGTTTAAGGTAAATAAAGAAATTATTATTATTATTTTAGTTGTTCATTAATAAAACAATGTTAAAAGTTCTCCTGAAATAAACTGAACTGTGAAAATAAACTATGACTAACAGTATTGAAATTGAGCTGGAGAGTGTTAGTTAGTTGTAAATATGTTCATTACTGACCATTCTTCGATTCAGCCACGTGATCTGCTCCAGTCTTCACTTCATGTTCATCAGTGACTCCATATTCTGATTTAATGTCAATCTTTTCTTTAATAATATCCCTGTCTCTGGTATCATTGAGTTCTATATCACGGCCTGTCTCATCATTCATATTTATTCCTGGAAAAAATTATCAAGCTATGTCCCATAATAATCACAGGATGACCTCAATTTGCAAATGTTCTAAGTCTCCAACGTTCAACTTTACAGTTCAGCGCAAAAAACATTCTTAATTTGTACACAACATATCACGAATATTTTATAATCTGCCGTTTGACCACTTACAAATTTATTGTGGAATTTGCGGAGTAATGGGTGAAAAAAAATATATCTTTTTAAAAAAATGGAATTAAAGCATTTGCAAATTAGAGTGACGATATGTTGACCACAGGTATGCCAAATTTTACGGTGAAACAATACATAGTAAAAGTATTAATAAAAGAAATGGTCGATAAGATAAATTAGGTAACAAAAACGGAATATGTAAATCTAAATGCCAACATTTCTCTTAAGGTGCCTGTCCACTTGAGAGTAGATAGTGGCGAGAACCTCTCGATAGCAGTTACTCGCCAATGGACACACCTCTGAGAGTAACTCGCGGAAAGTGGCGAGTTACTCTCCGAGAGCTAACTTCTCCCAATGTACTCGCTAGTCGACACATGCTCCCTACTCTCTCCGAGAGTAGCTCGCCAAATACGAACTGTGTTCGAATTCTTGAGAGTTCTATCGAGAGCTGTCTGCTTATAATTCTGCAATAAGATGTTAAAAAATTGGTCACTGGAGGAAATAAAAAAATTAATTGACTTGCATGAAGTACGGAACATTTTGTGGAACGTGAAATGTGCCGATTACCGTGACAGAATGAAAAACATAATATTTTGGAGGAAATTTTATGCCCCCAAATTTAGAAAATTACCAACCTATAATCCATATTTTTTTAATTTTATTAAAATTATTAATTACTTTATATTTAATTCAATTTAAATATATATATATTTAATAAAATAAAGTTTAAAAAATGATGTGCCTGATAAAAATAATTATTTTGATAGAATAAATTATATAAATTTTGATCTTAATTAATAATTAATTACCCCAAATAATTAATTAGAGCCTAAAATAAACTTATTAAATCATTTTAGTAATTACACTTAATAGAATTAAACTATTTCTTCAAGTATCAAAAACCTTTTTACGGCATATACTAAAATTAAATTAATAAAAAGATAAGCTAACTAAGCTTTTAGGTCATACCCCAAATATAAAAGTAAAAACCCTTTTCTTTTTAATTTTTAATATCTATATATTTATTTTTGATTTTTATCAAATCTTTTAATTGCAGGAACAATAATCTCTCTTTCTTCAATTTCATGATTAGGGGCATGAATAAGATTAGAAATTAATTTACTTTCCATATTCCTGTATTAAGAAAAAAATAATTCATATTCCTTTGAATCTTCTATCAAATATTTTTTTGTACAAGCTATAACTTCAACTATTTTTTATTTGCAATTTTATTAATAATATTTAAAATAAATATTATAAGAGAATTATTAAAAGTAAATACATTTTTAATAATATTAATCAATTCAACTTTATTATTAAAAATAGGAGCTGCACCATTTCATTTTTGATTTCCAGATATTATTGAAGGCACCAAAAACACTTCTTCTATCAGTCCATGGCTTAATTTATTCAGCAGGCTTTTTATTCAACTTTTTTCAGAAATATATATTTTTTTAAAATTTATTGTATTTGTTTTATATTTGTTGTTTAATTTATTTATTTATATAAGATTTATTATGTTAATAATATTATATCATTACATTCTTTTTGCACATGCATGGTATTTTTATCTATCTGTAAAAATATTCATTTTCGCAAGGTTAAAGTGTAATCAGCCGTTGGCTGTTCTTTAGACCAATAAATTATTATTATTATTATTAGTAAAACATTTAAAGAGAATCCCTACAATATATTTTTACATATTTTGAGAGGCACATAAATTAGGTAAATGACAATGCCACTAAAATTATGACTCAAATAATAAATAATTAAATATATTAAATATGATACGAATTTAAAAGAAATAGATAATATTCGTTTCTTAACTTCCTGCGGAACTATATGGAATTTTTTAATTTGTCACAAGCTCACTTTTTCACGATTTAAATGAGTTTTTACTAAACAAAATTATCTAAAACCTCAATCAAAAGTTAAAAGTTTATGATTTTAAAATATAGTTCCGCACGAAGAAATGAATAATACCCCTAATTCAGGGTAGATAGACAGCTGGCTATCTTGCAGTATAATCTATACTGCAAGTCAATTTTTTAATGATCAATTTAACTGTAAATTTGTACCCTACCTTGACGAGACTGTCTCTAAATAATTCTCAAATGTTACTTAACACATTTATTTTAAATTTATATTATAAAGGAAATGTTTTGAAACGATTTTTTCGTACTTTTCAATAAACAAACACTTTGCTATAACAAGATTATTATTGAATTCAGAAAGTAGCAGTCCGTGCCAATCACAGAACATACGGCCGAATTTCATATTTGTAGGTCCAGTGGTTTGGGCTGGACATTGATTATTGGCCTGATTACACGATGCCAGTAACTTGTGCAAGTACTAGCACAAGTACTTGTGCCAGTATTTGCACATGTTTTTTTGTTATCTACACGTATGCCAGTAACTTATTTGAGTAACTTTGCAAAGAATCTGAACACACTGCTAAATGTAGATACTTCCAATTATTTTTTATGCCTAAAACCGTCTTTTTAACGCGCCAATTTTCTATGTTTAACCTAATTTTGTGTTGCATTGTCTTTCTAAATAAAAATTAATCGCCGTTAAAAACTGTAGTTATTAAAAAAAGGTGTGAATATCTGTTTCAAAATGATTTTAGGATTAATTGATAACTTGGAAGGTATTTTGGCGCACCTACCAAATAAAAGGATTTGGGTGCGAAAATGGTTGGAGAGGAGACCAACACATGGGGCTTAGAATCTTCTCTTAAAAGATTTAGTAGTTGAGAATATTCAGGAGTATACCAACTGTATGCGGATGTCGCCAGAATGCCTGAATATCCTCCTGCAAAAGATATTGCCTACCATTGAACGGTCTTGCGCGGTGATGCGGATAGCGATACCGCCAAGAACAAAATTAGAAATCACTTTGTCGTATTTGGCGACGGGTAATTCATATAGAAATTTATCCCAACATTTTCAAGCTCGTGACTGCAATATCCAAATTGATCCCGGAAGTTTGCGATGCAACATATGATGCTCTTGAGGAATATATACAAGTAAGATAAATTAATAAATATTTTCACTTATTAATGTATTTCATCAAAGAAATGATACTGCAATACAAAAGTATTGCAAATTACATTACTAAAATATTTTATAGTATGAATATCATACACATTTTATCATATACTTGTATTTATATAGATTGGAAGCCTTTATATAAATACAAAAAATCACATTCAAATTACATAAAGCCTCGTATAAATTTCGCGCGGCTCCCGCGCGAACACGTCTCGCGATGCGTATCTCAGCGGTGCCTCGCAAAGTTTAGACGTGCCGCGCGAGGCGTGCCTTACTCTGAGGGTGCTTCGAGGTGAGCTGTTCCAAGTCGGTTTTTCGGCGTGCTCACAAACGTTTCGCGTCTCTTGCCTCGCTCTGTTTAGACTGTTTAACGGCGTGCCTCAGTGCCTCGGCCGCCCACGCGCTATTTAAGTTAGTGCATTTGTACGGCAATAGACACCATACAGCATGAACAACGACACATGCAAATTGTTAATTGATTTGTATAAAGAAAAAAGGGTATGGTGGGACCCAAAAATAAAGGACTATCATAATAGGAGAATCAGAGGGGACTGCTGGTTAAATATCATTGAGGTTATGGGTTTGCCTAAAACTACTATTAAACAAATTAAACTGTTTCCATATTCAAATCTTTTATTGTACAATACCCTAATCCACTAACTCGATTTTCGTCGCTGTTTCAATGACACAAAAGGCAGCAGTAGCTACTGACATCTGCTTGCCTCGCAGCGTGGCTCACGCTGCCTCGTGAGGCAGCCACGCTTGCCAAATGATAGCCCAGGCAGCAGCTTCACGAGGCGAGCTTGCGCGTCAGCCGCGCAAACTGGATACGAGACTTAATAGGTGCTTTCCAGTTAGGTGTTAAACACTCCGAACTACTCTGAACTTTTCTGAAATTATTACACTTGGAACACCGTCTAGTGTAGACAGACGTGATTTGACTGAGATTTGAATTGAACCGTTTACCCTCATTCTAATTGAACTTGACATTCTGATATTTAGGTAGGTACTTTTAGGGGAAGAAGGAAGGTAGTTCTAGCGTAGTTTGGGAGCGTGGAGTACTTTAACTTGGAACACTAACGAACTGTTCGGAGTAACTCCGAGTTACTCTTAACAGCAACCTGGAAAGCGCCTAATGGTAATACAAAAATATTGCAACTATGTCTAAAACAAAAAATATCACAATTACATATCAGTTCTGTAACAGTATACAAACGCTGTTAATTTTATATTTTGTAAAATCTATTTGTTAACTTTAGAAGATTGTTATCTTAACATGATGGTCAGCCTTTCATAGTTACGGTCAAAAGTACAACCTTGACTTAACTACCCTTAGACCATTAGAACTATTCGGTAAATTGTACAAAAGGGCATACATAAAATAGGTGAAAAGAATTATTTTAATGTGAAATAATTCTTTTCCAACATCTGTTTCTAAAGCTAAACTATTAGAAGCAGATGTACAGATATTCTATTGTCTGAGGGCTGCTTATATAAGCCTACAAAATTACCACTAGGGTCATTCATGTACAGGCATTAAGTCCTTGCATTCGAGTTTGTTATGTAGAGTCATTCGGTTATGTACAAAATGAAGAGAAAAATAGAATTTAAATTAGATAAAAACCTTCACTTAACAGGTTTTAAGAATTGTACATGTAAGTAGACTAATTTTAGGTAAGATAATTTTATGTTATAATATTTAGTTTTCTATTGTTAGTTTTAAGTTGTTTTTATTTCTTCTGTTAGTTTTAAGTTGTTTTTATTAATAAATATATTAAAGCCATGAGATTGTTTAATATTGAATTGCCAATAATATCACTAGAGATTTTGATTAGAAGTTTTTCCTAATTTTTGCTACTAATAAATTAGGTGGTGGCAGCTGAACAGTTAAGTAAAGATCTTGCATAGTTTATTTATTAACTTATTATTTTTCTCCCGTAATTACCACTTTTACAACTGGTACAGCGGTTAGGATTGTTGATCTTAATTAGTTATTTAAATTATTTCTTTAAACACGTAAGTTTTGCTCCTTTTACAGTTCAAAAATTAAAAATAATTAATAATCTAAAAATAATTAAAATAAATAATATTGATATCCTAATAAGTACATTTATATAGAGAGCATGACTGTTAGTAGGATTCAACATTTTGCAAAAAGAGATACCCCTATCTCGTAAATATAGTCACACTAATACACTCCTGTATGTCACATATGCAGAGTCTGTATATGTAACATACAGAAGTGTGTTAAGGCGCCTACAGACGGCGTGGCAAATCACGGCCAATGTTTGTACTTGTCTAGCTCCGCGGATCGTGTGTAGGGGCAACAAGTCACAAGTCACGGGCAACGTAGGCAGGGCTTAGCGCTGGCCGACATTCGCTTCCAACGCGGTTTTCTATCACAAGTCAAAGGAGTTTGACCAACATCGGTGCAGACTTGTATATGCATGTTTACACCGTACACACGACGCACACACACTTGTGTGTTCAAAACGAAGCATATAACAATTTTTGCGTAACTATGAAGTACACTTAAAGAAAAAGTAATTTTTTGTACTCTAATTTAAACATCAAAAGCAAGGTCGAAACTGCGACCATATCCTCACTGTCACTGGTAGACGCCATTTTACAAGCGCTGGCCCATATCTAACGGCAATTTCTTTAACTGAACAGCCACACTCTGCCCGAAAACTTTAAATTCGTCTTCTTCCTCTGCTACAGTTGATTGTTGTATGCATGTGGCTAAGGATCTTAATTCGCCTATACAAATAGAGATCTCTTTAATTTTGTTTTTATTTATTTATTTTATTTTTTTTGTACGTTTGGGCGGTGGTTCTAGTATTGGGTTATGATGATTTGGTGGCTGTTTTGTTGACTGATTTGGTGGCTGTTCTGGTGACTGATCTGGTGGTTGTTCTGCTGGTTGTTCTGGTGACTGTTCTTGTGGCAGTTCTGGTGGCTGTTCTGTTAAAATTTATATTTCCTCGTCAATCTTGTTTTGAACGATTTTCTTTGCCGAAAAACAAAAAATATATGTATCTATGTTTTTATACAGGTGATAATGCTTTTTTACAAGTGCCTCAAACATCACATGAGTGGAAATTATTAGAAAAAAAAAAATTAGATGCAGATGGAATTTTGCAGGTTGCTACGGCACCATTGATGGCAAACATGTTAATATTTGTTCCACGCCTAATGCTGGAAGCGAATATTTAAATTACAAAGGCATAGTATTCTGCTATTAGCAATTGTAGATGGAAATTATTGCTTTCGTTGACGTAAGCTGCAATGGAAAAGCTTCTGATGGTGGTGTTTTTTCACAATCAACTATATTTATGGAATTAGAAAATGGAATATTGCCAGATGGAGGATTTATTGTTGGGGACAACGCATTTCCACTGAAACACTACCTATTTAAGTCATTTTCAAAAACTGCCCTAATAGTCTGGTGCCTACGTCGAAAGATACTGCACTTGATGATAATGGAATGCCATTTGGCACACGTGTTCCTTATAAAAATTAAATCATTTTGACCCGCAGCACCTATTTGTGAATCGAGGCAAATTCAAGATGGCGGCGAAACTAGCGCACCAATTACGATAGCGATAACTAATTCTTATGATACAGCAAAATAGCTAAATACATATTTGTATCATGGACCTTTAGCTACAATTTGCCGCGTCGTACGCGAATTTCCGTTTCTTAGTTTACAAGATACCGTCCATAATTCATTCTCAGACGCAACAAAGTCTACACCTAAACCTACATACAAAAATATTTTGGTTTTGAAAACAGTTGTTTCAAACAATTAGCTGCATTGAACATAAGAAAAAGTGATCCAAATTACGAAGGAATATTTAAATTACATCTTAATGAAGATCGGAAGGAATATTTAAATTGCATCTTAATGAAAATGGATTATATGACGAAATAAATACTAGACAATATGTTGCCGAATAAATTGTTGTATTGAATTAAGGGTTGCAATTTTAAAAACGGTCGATAATGTGTGCCATATAAAAAAAATTTTTCTAAAGCCATGTCTATTCCAGTTAGTAACCCATTTGAGGAACGAATATTTTCTATTATGGGATCTGTTGGGAGTGATAAACAGAATGCGTTTGAATCTTGTAAAAGCTCGCCATTAGAGTTATTTTCGACATGGATTATGAAAATTTTTCTTTTTATTTAAAAGCTCCAGAGTAGAAATTGTTGGTATTAAGTTGAACAAAGTGACAAGAAATATAATTTATATTTTAAATATAATAATATTTAATTTTAACACTCCCCCACCCTAACCATAATTATTTTTCTTCGGGTCAGCATCGGCGCAATGTTGGCAACCCTAATATCGATAACTGTAGATTTTGAGAAATCGACCCTACATACAGCACATTACCAATGTCACAATAAAAAAATTAATTATATAGAACATACTTACATAATTCGACTGTGTTTCCCTTCTTAAATTAATTTTCTTCATGAAGTTGTGCATCATTGAAAACCATTTTATTTTGGGTTCGTAAACTTTATCGCCTCCCATACCTGAGTGCACTGATTTTATTTATTTTCGCCACTTCTTAGTGGCAGGTTGTGCGTAGGGTTTTAATATTATTTTTCACTTCCACAGCATAAAAACCCTCAATGTTCATGTCACTAGCTAATTTTATTATTGCAGCATCCCGAGCATGCTTATTTCTATAAACTCTTAATGTTGAGTCCCACAAGCACTCATGTTCTCTATATAAAACCCCAAATTTACTACTGATGTCCTCAGACCACTTTGTTATGGATATTTTAATGCGTTTTTGTATCCGCGAAAATAAATCAGCTGTTCATTGCGGCCATTTTTAACTGTCACTGGCACGTAGGGATGGCAAAGAAATATTGATGTTCTTAAAACATCGATATTTTTACATCGATGTTTTGTTTCCGATATTTTTTTAACATCGAGGTCCACACTCTAAATATATCGACGTTTTCAAATCAGGATTTAAAATTTTTAAATTAGTTTAATGCACGTAATGATTGAGTTTTTGACTTGAGTAGTTGTTACTCTGTTACTTAAACTTGACTCCACCCAACCGTTCGCTACAACAACAACGCCACACCGGATATTGGTCCATAACCAGTTTGAGGCAAGATTCAAAGATCGTGAACATGCCCATTTATTAACACTACCAATGTCCCTTGATCCGAGGTTTAAAAACATACATTTTTCTGATCCAATTGAGAACTGACACGCTCGGATACGCAGTCTGGTGGTCAAATATTGAACTACGCGACTGTAGTACTGTTTGAAATTATTACATATGTTCTGGTGTTGATTTTTTGTTAGAACGTCGATAGATACATTTTCATAAAATAAAAATGTACTGTGCTTAAATTAACCTGTTCCCTGTTAGCATATTGACAGCTGAATACTAGACAATTCAGCCATTTTGCCATGAATTACAGCGCCGCCAACGGTAATGTCACTTCTCAATTGAGAACTGACACGCTCGGATACTCAGTCTGGTGGTCAAATATTGTACTACGCGACTGTAGTACTATTTGAAATTATTACATATGTTCTGGTGTTGATTTTTTGTTAGAACGTCGATAGATACATTTTCATAAAATAAAAATGTACTGTGCTTAAATTAACCTGTTCCCTGTTAGCATATTGACAGCTGAATACTAGACAATTCAGCCATTTTGCCATGAATTACAGCGCCGCCAACGGTAATGTCACTTCTCAATTGCTTCATCCCGAACCCTTACCCAAATTAATAAACTGGTAGCTGCAATACCAACCAACGTGCCTTCCCCAGGATCCTCATCTGCAGATTCAGTTCACTCGCTTTAAAGTCGAACAAAAAATGACGGATCAAAATTTGGACCTAGATACTGAAATTTCAATTGCTCCACCCCAGTGGCAGCCAATTTCAAAACCAGCCCTCTTGAATTATGGTCGGACCTCAAATTAGTTTACCCTAAATTATATATATTGGCCCAGCAATACTTGGGCTCAGTAGCCACTTCCGTTCCAGCGGAACGGTTGTTTTCAAAACCTAGGGCTACAATTGATCAAAAGCGCAATAGATTGGCGGGAAGCCTCTTATCAAAATTATTATTTTTAAATGGCTTACCCGAAAAATATTGGGTGTAAATTCTACTACTAGGCTCATACTTACTTACTTAATCGTTGAGCCCTTTTACCATCACTAGTGTCGGGATTTGTATGTAAAGTTTGATTGTTACTTGTACTTGTTCTCTTCTTTCGTGGGAGAACGGCGCCACAGCTTTTTCCATTCACTCCTATTCTTCGTCCTACTTTTTGCTCCATTCCAGGTGATGTGTCTTCTCTCTATAGTACTTTTGATTTCGTCACTCCACTCCTTTCTCGGTCTTCCTTGGCGTCTTCCTTTAGTTACTTTGGCCTCGTAAACTTTCTTCGTGTCTCTACTATCTTCCATCCTTTGAATATGACCGTACCACCTAAGTTGCCCTTCTTCTATTACTTCTTCTACTGGTTTGGTTCACAGTTCTTCTCTATATTCTGTGTTCCTTATTCTGTCCAATTTTGTCTTTCCCTTGATCTTTCGTAGGAACCTCATTTCACTACTTCTTATTCTGCTTCTTAGCTTCTCTGTTGTTGTCCAAGCCTCTGACCCATATGTCAGCACTGGTATGGCCACTTTCTTGAATATCTGGACTTTTGCTTCAGTCGGAATTTCCCGTTTTGCCAAGAAACAGTTCTTAATGCTATTAAATAGCAGATCCAACTCGTTCCGTTATTTCTCAGTCTATTTTTCCGTCTGCTGAAAAAACGGATCCGAGATATTTGAAATGCTCGACCTGTTCTATGGGTTTTCCTTCTAATTTAATGAGCTGTTTCACCGGTCTTGTACTTATGACCATACTTTTGGTTTTTTCGCAGCTTATTTTCATGTTGATCATGCCTAGACAGTAATTATAAATATCAAGGTTACCTTGTAGACTTTCCTCATTGTTGGCAATTAGGACCTTGTCGTCTGCATAGCACAGCTCTGAGATGGTAACCTTGTTCATTTTCCAATACCCTACAGAATATTTTTGTATTTCTTTTCTAGCGTTTTTAATAGCTGTATCGAGTACTATTGTAAACAGAAGTGGGATCAATATACATCCTTGCCTTAGACCGAATTTCGTTTCAAAGAAACTAGACCGGCAGTTGTTGGTTTGTACATAGCATTTATTTCCGTCATATAGGCTTTGCACTCCTGCTACAAGATAATCCTCTACTCCTCTAGATCTGAGTACACTCCATACATCATCTCGCTTTATCCTGTCGTATGCTTTCACTAGGTCTACGAAGCAGACATGTAACTCCCTGTCTTCTCTAAGCGCCTTTTCGCTGATCTGGCGCAACATGAATATCGGGTCCAACACTCCTCTGTTAGGCCTGAATCCGTATTGGTTGTCTTCCAGAGTACCTTCTAATTTACTTCTTAGTCTTTCTTCTAATATTCTAGCGAATATCTTAGCTACTGTACTAATATAGAACTTTATTATTCTTGCCCTAAGGCTTCGAAACTTACATAGTGTTTTACAAAATTTAAAAAAATCTAGTTATGTATGTTTACATTTTTTTATATACATATACATATACATACATAAATATATACATACATATATATATACACATGCATATATATATACACACATACACCCATACATATATACATTCAATCATCTTTCTTTTATCATTGTTTCATATCTTCATTCTTTTTAATATATTTCTCATTATTTCTTCTCCTGATCCCAGGTCATCTAATAATTCTGCCATACTTCTGCTCTCTTTTCCATTTTCGCATTCATAGAACAAATTCCACATTGTTTCTTCTTTTTCTTGGCATATTCTGCATTTTTTTTTCCTCAGCGCTTTTCCATATTTTATTTTCAGTGCTTTCATTACCGCATCTAAATCTGGCAATTATTCTTATTCTTTCTGCTTTGGAGTTCAGTAGATATCTTGGCTTATCAAGAGTGACAATGTGATGGTACATTGGGAAGTAAGTAGAGTTTCTTATTCTGTCATGCTGTACTTGACTCTGTACATCTCTATCTCTATTTTCTATTTCGCTGATCACATTTTCACCTCTTTCTCGCATCATCTCAATATAGATCGTGGAATACCCATTTCTTTCATAATATTTTCTTCTATTTATCTCCGACCTGGACTTGTTTTGTAAATTCTTTTCTCTCTGTCTCATTTCCCGCCAATATTCTCTTAAAACTGTGTCTTCCTGAATGTTTCTTAACCGCTCTTCATATCTCATTGCTATCTTGCCACTCTCTATTCTCATCTTGTCCCTTTTTGTTTCTTCCAAGAGTATATATGTTGGTGTGTTTCTGTCTACTCCTAAAATCCATCTCAGATATTTTCGATGTAATCTTTCCATTTTAAGTTGCTCCGTCCAACCCCAGATTTCCGCACCGTACATCATAATGGGTTTTATTATTTCAGTTACTGTACTTAAGAGCGTGATTCCTCGATAATTACTGCACTCTCTCGGATCTCCTTTTTTCAGTATCGGTGTAATTATCCCTATTTTCCAGTCCTCCGGGGCCTCACCGTTCTTTAGTACCCTATTCATGATGTTTAACATCTTTACTCTTGCTTCTTCCGGAGCTGCTTTTATCATGTCCAAAGTTATCTTATCGTTTCCGGGCGCTTTTCCTACTTTACCTTTGGTAATGGCTTTTTCCAGTTCTACTGATGTTATTTCTACTATTTTTTTCTCCTGTCTTATGTTTTCTTCTCTTAGCTGTCCTTCATTTTCTTCTAATAACTCCTCAAAATAAATTCTCCACCTCTCCATAATATCTTCTTCTTTCTGGAAATAATGATATTTTTTGAGGCCAAAATTGAAATTTCATACCTAAAATTAGAATCTTTTATTTATTATTAGCCAGTTTGAGTTACTTGTTATTACCCATGACCGTAAAGCCCAGCAATATCACTAGTTTTGAAAAAAATTAAGTATGTGGGTGATTCGTGTCGATCTACAAACGGTAAACTTCCTCCTTGGACAGCAAAGTGGATCTATAAAATATCCTTGTTTTTGAGCCTTTAAGACAGCAGAGCTAAGGATGAGCACTAGGTTAGCAGAAATTAGCCTTTAAGAAATATCATGATTCAAGAAAAACAAAACGCAATCAACAAACCTTTGGTTGCGAGAGAGAAAATCATATTTTCACGTGGGTGGTTTGATTGAGACACAACTCCTGGTTTCAACATAACAAATTTATTAAATATGTATATCACATTTACAATATATATTTGAATTGGTCCATGGAGTTGAGAAAGTCTTCGGTCCACCCCGTGTTGGCCAGGATCGGTTTGGACCTATCTCCGAGGCGGGGGCTACCTATCCGGGAGTCGAGGAGCCTGGAGACGTCTTCTCCCACTCACATGGTCACTACTTGCTTGGCTTCACTCTCGATACTAAAATCTGGCGTCGGTGTCGTGTTCGTCACCTTCTGGACTAATATGTGTAGCAGAGTTGGCTATGTTCTACTACCTCAATATTCTCGACATCCATCTATTAAGTACCGAAAGTTAACCCAGTTCCAATATTCATTCGTCATGACAAATATTTCCTCATTATGAAATTGTGATGTCTGCAATTTCGTAATCAGGCCACATACGTCAGACGCTGACGAATAGTTTTTAATCAGACAGCTGACCGTCACAATGTCTAGATGTCGTAATCCTGACCTAGAATTACCTATGTGACAATATTTCCACCCTTGCATATCAAATTGGGGTTTATGAAGCAATTTGTGAAGTAAAGCCTTCACGAGATTGACTTTGTTTTGGCTACTTGACACGTAAATTTCCTGGGATTAGTACGGAAAAATTGAAAGCCGGAATATTTGATGGTCCTTAGATAAGGCAGCTTATTAAAGCTTCAAAATTTACCGCATCAATGAAGGAGATTAAATATAATGCTTGGTGTTTATTTGTTCAAGAAGTACAACATTTTCTTGGAAATCTGAAGGCAGGGCATAAAAGTTCATTACGTCTACAACCACTTAGATCGGTTTTCAGAAAACTTAGGTGATTTTAGTGAAGAACAGGGGGAAAGATTCCATCAGGACATTAAAACTATGGAAGATCGATATCAAGGAAGATGGGATAGCCACATGATGGCCGACTACTGTTGGATTCTTCAGCGAGCCTATCCTGGTAAACTCCATGGTAGAAAGTCGTATAAACATTCTAAGTGATAAGTGATGAATGTATATTTATCTACTTTATGAAATAAATACCTTACTTTGTATTTTTTGTTTTTTAACTGGCAGTTAGAGCAAATAAGTAATAGTAATAACCTGGAATGTACATAAATTAAAAAATAAGACAATTTTATTCTAAAAGAGACCAATATATAGTATGTCAAAAACTAGATGTGATAGACCAAATCAGACGGCTATTTTGGATTCTGCACCTAAAAATAATCTAGGAATAGTTAAAAAATCGCAAGCACCAAAATGTCTGTTGGACTGTATTATCTATAAATCTAAAAATGTACATAAATCACGTCATTTAGCTAACTGCTTTTTAAACATTAACGTGTATATTAGCTGACAATCGGTTAACCAAGAGCGGAGCACTATAGCAGGCTTGATTTCTACTCGTGGTTTTCTTCATGTTAGGGATTACTAATTGTAATGATGTTGTAGATCTTGTATGCACATTTGATCTTTCAATAGAGAGAATACGGAAAAATTTCCGTACAAAGTGTAGCGTGCTGTATTCATACAATTGATCCACTGTGAAAATGCTGAGTCGATCAAACAATGGGACTGTAGTGTCAAATTTTCCTACACCTGCAATGTTACGTATGGTCATTTCTTGACATATCTTAAGGTCATTTAGTAGAGTTGGATATGTGTTTCCCCAATGAAGAATTCCATACCGTAATGTTGATTCGTACCACGCAGTATATAGATGTTTAAGATCTTTAGGTTGCAGGTAATCTTTTAGATAGTATAGTTTATAATTAATTTGTTTTAGTGATTTTATTAATGCGTTTATGTGCTTATTCCATTTTAACCCAGAGTCTACAACAAGGCCCAGGTATTTGAGCGACTCAACAAGAATGTAATCGTTTGTGTCTGCCGAGACTTGATAGACCAAAAAATGCTTTATCACACTGATCACATTTGAAAGGTTTCTCTCCAGAATGTATGCGTTTGTGACTGACGAGCTGTGATGTACGTAAAAATGCTTTATCACATCCATCACATTTGAATGGTTTCTTTCCAGAATGTATTCGTTTGTGTCTGACGAGATGTGATTGACTAAAAAATGCTTTATCACACTGATCACATTTGAAAGGTTTCTCTCCAGAATGTACTGGTTTGTGAAAAACGAGACTTGATAACTGTGAGAATGATTTATCACACTGATCACATTTAAATGGTTTCTCTCCAGAATGAACTCGTTTGTGATTAACGAGAATTGATAACCGTGAGAATGCTTTATCACACTGATCACATTTGAATGGTTTCTCTCCAGAATGTACTGGTTTGTGAATAACAAGATTTGATAACCGTGAGAATGATTTATCACACTGATCACATTTGAATGGTTTCTCTCCAGAATGTATTCTTTTGTGAGTAACGAGATTTGATAACTGTGAAAATGATTTATCACACTGATCACATTTGAATGGTTTCTCTCCAGAATGTACACGATTGTGACTAATAAGACTTGATAACACTGGAAATGCTTTATCACACTGATCACATTTAAATGGTTTCTCTCCAGAATGTACTGGTTTGTGAAAAACGAGACTTGATAACTGTGAGAATGATTTATCACACTTATCACATTTAAATGGTTTCTCTCCAGAATGAACTCGTTTGTGATTAACGAGAATTGATAACCGTGAAAATGCTTTATCACACTGATCACATTTGAATGGTTTCTCTCCAGAATGTACTGTTTTGTGAATAACAAGGTTTGATAACCGTGAGAATGATTTATCACACTGATCACATTTGAATGGTTTCTCTCCAGAATGTACTCTTTTGTGAGTAACGAGATATGATAACTGTGAGAATGATTTATCACACTGATCACATTTGAATGGTTTCTTTCCAGAATGCACACGATTGTGACCAATAAGACTTGATGACACTGAAAATGATTTATCACACTGATCACATTTAAATGGTTTCTCTCCAGAATGTACTCGTTTGTGAATAACGAGATTTGATAAATGTGAGAATAACTTATTACACTGATCACATTTGAATGGTTTCTCTCCAAAATGTACTCGTTTGTGTTTAACGAGATTTGAAGACATAGTAAATGATTTATCACACTGATCACATTTAAATGGTTTCTCTTTAGAATGTACTCGTTTGTGACTAATGATATCTGCTGACTGTGAATATGACTTATCGCACTGCTCGTATTTGAATGTTTTTTCTCCAGAATGTGTACGTTTGTGTTTAATAAGGCTAGATGAGCGTGAAAATGCTTTATCACACTGTTCACATTTGAAAAGATTGCCTTCAAAATGTAGTTCCTCGTGTCTGATGAGATGTGATGTTGTTGGTTGTTTATGCTTGTTAATGGCCAACGACTCACAACTCTCATGTGATAGATACTCACTGGAAGATGTTTCATTAGCTGAAAACAAATTTGCATTGATTATTTGGACAATATTTCACCTGTTAAAATATTCGAGTAGCGAAAAGGAACAAGAACTGATTCTCAAAAACCTTGTTGGTAATTCCATCACTAATATCTTATTTTTATAAATAATACAAGGTGTCTCAAAAGAAATTTTATATTTATTTAGCTTACTGCGTGATCGCAACGTATCCGGGGGGCGCGGGGGTTATGTCAATCGGTAGCCTGGCTCTTGGGAATTCAATGGAGTGTTACTCGGGAGCAGACCGCGCGTTATGCGTGCGAGAGTTTTACAAAAACGGTGATTCGGCGACTGTAGCGCGTAGAAAATTCTCCAGTATTCGAGGTTTTCGCCACTTAAATGATGCGCCAAGCATTCCTCTCATTCGACATTGGGTTAAAAAGTTTGAAGAGACTGGTACAACGCTGGATAAATCAAAATCCGGGCGACCTAGGTCATCAAGAACGGTAGAAAACGTGGAGAATGTTAATCAGTCTGTTCGTGACGACCCGAACCTTTCAATTCGGAAGCGCGCAAGTGCTTTAAATGTGCATAGATCATCATTACATCGCATTATGCACAAAGACCTAAAGCTGCACCCCTACAAAATTCAATTGGTGCAAGAATTAAAGCCCCAAGATGCCAGTCAGAGGCTTAATTTCGTAAATCAGGTGAATGAGCGATTTTCAACGTTTACCAACATTTTGTTTTCGGATGAAGCTCATTTTCATCTTAATAGCCACGTAAATTAGCAGAACTGCCGCTACTGGAGTGCAACGAATCCGAAACGCAAACATCAGAAACCCCTACATTCGCCTAAAGTGACCGTATGGGCTGCGATGTCGGCGCGAGGAATTATCGGCCCTTACTTTTTTGAAGACGAAAGGGGGCGTGCAGTTACAGTGAATTCAGAGCGTTATGTGGAGATGTTAGACAACTTCTTGATACCTGAACTGCAAAACTTTTCTGGCTATAACCAAAGAACATGGTTCCAACAGGACGGAG
The DNA here is from genome assembly GCA_963971575.1 of Liopterus haemorrhoidalis. Taxonomy (NCBI): domain Eukaryota; kingdom Metazoa; phylum Arthropoda; class Insecta; order Coleoptera; family Dytiscidae; genus Liopterus; species Liopterus haemorrhoidalis. The sequence continues at coordinate 16,317,870 of OZ020626.1, read as the reverse complement.
CAACTTCACACACGTCCAATATGTCTCTGCCACGTGTTCGTGAAATTTTCTCAGGCAAATTGATCTCCCGGAGAGGTGACATAAATTGGCTTCCACGCAGTCCAGATTTAACCCCTATGGGGTTATCTTAAATCTAAAGTTTACGCCAATAAACCGTCTTCACTGGCGCATTTGAAAGAAAATATCCGTCACGAAATGGCAGCCATCCCTGAGTCCACCTGCCGAGACGTCATAAGTAATTTTACTGTTCGATTAAATGAGTGCCGAGAACGCGAGGGTCTACATTTAGACGATATTATTTTTAAGAAACAAATCCCCAAAAAGTGTATTTTAATAATTAATAAACATTTTTTCTATATACGGCTTACTTTTTTTTTAATCGATCCACTAAATATAAAATTTCTTTTGAGACACCTTGTAGTTAAGGACAACAAATAAAACGGATTTTAGAAAAAAATATATTTTAAACAGAAGCTATAAATAGTGTAACCAAGCTGAAGTTCAGTGTCGCCACTCTATCGGCTGTATATACAACTACATCAATAGATCGCGGCTTATGTACCTGTCGTATTATAGCGTAACCTATACTACGTGTAAAATTATAGTCAATAAGGTCGCTTGAGTTCAGCTAGAACTCAAGTCACATCAAGGCGTAGTACGACATTTTGTGACAAATCGATGTAAATAAAATCATTTATTGGATATATAATAATGACTGAATACTACATTTAGCAAACTATTAACTATTGTACTCATATGCATCTACTCCGTAAATGGAAACTGGCAATAACAGTATTAGCATTTTCCAACTAACACCGTAATTATAAATTATTGACTGACCTGTATCTTGTCCAGCTGAACTCTCCTCATATTCAACGTCATCTAGACATTCAGTTTTGATGTCGACCTCCTCACTGATGATAATATTACTCTTGTAATGATATTGGGACATGTCATCGGTAGATGATATGATATATGTTTTCCGAGTATCGCGACTATCTGAAATATAATTTGTCAGTCCACTCACGACAGCAAATTTATTCAAATTATCCTTACAAATAATTAATATCATTATAATTTATGCACGTTAACCAACATTTGAGGCACAACCAATAGGAAAGAGAAGAAGAGGACGACCTATTAAGATTTGGAAGGACGAAGTGCGATAAGCGACAGAGAGGCGAGGGGTCAAATTGACATATATTAAAACCTTTACAGTAAATAGAAGAGCCTGGAAAGAAATCTAAAAAAGACCACCAGAAGATGTACTGTGACTCTCCTTCACAACGCCTTACACCGAAAGGTAGAAAAGCCTAGAATGAAGTAAGCAAGTAAGTTTTTACCACTTTGTTTAAAATTTATTACAGTTTTAAACCGGAAAGGGACTTTATGCCCACCCTGTGTGTTAAGAGATATTATTAAATGAACATTTTAACATGAAGCTCCCATGTTAAATAAAAATAGATACAAGGTACAGGGTGATTATAAAATGGAGCGGCCAACGTAGTGGCCGAGCGCATTAAGTCGTGCAGTTTCGACTGGTGGAAACAGTCTGGACTGTGCGGTCGGTGGTTCGATTCTTCTCCGTTGGTGATATTATTCGGGCGAGAATAATATGTTTACATTATTCCCATTTCACAATCATTCACCCCTTATCCAGGTGTAGGAGCTCGCCCCCTGACATCGGCGATTAGCCTCGTTGCAGAAATAGGCTGATATAAAATAAATAATAATAATAAAATGGAGCCGTGACGTCAACAATTTGACTGTGCCGCCTTGCAAACATCATTTTATAAAACTTACTAATGCAAACATTTACTAATTCCATCTGTTGACGCAAAGAAGAATTACTGAACTTTTAAAAACCATATTTTTCATTGCGTTGTTTACAAGTGTTTTTGTGTCGAGCTTGCTTATATTTCTACGTTTCTTGATTATTTTTACAAATATAATCGTGTTATTTAATCTACGTTATAATTAAAGATTTATTTTTGTAAATTGCATAACTTTTTTAAATATATTCATTTTATAATCATAATTTTTTTAGATCAGTTTTTTAGTTTTTCTGTTACAATACTAAAAATTTAGTTCCTTGAGCAGTATTAGGAAAATTATATTCTTTTTGTACAACGTTCACCAGTTCAATTTTTTGCCAATAGATAACTCTACAAGTTTTGCATTAGAAAGTTTCACAACTTTTAAAATACGGTAAAAGCACAATAAAATCTCTTACGTCACGGCTCCATTTTATAATAATTTGTATATTTCTAATAAGACCCCTTTTAAAATTGCAGCGTCAACGTGGCAAAATCGAAACTAACCAAATATCCAATAACAACTTTTTGACATATGGACAATACGTTGTAATCTGACATTTAGAAAGAATTTATTAATATTTTTGTCTTGATTTGTGTTTTCTTAATACATATTACACTTATGCCAAACAGATACAAAATCTAAAAATCCACGTGTGTCAGAACAATAACAAACTTGTCTATTTGGTTAGTTCAACATAATTCTGCCAGATAGAGTCTCTCTTATGATCATTTGCCTATAAGTACTGTGACACAAAGTGGTACAATAGTGTGCATATTTTAACAATTATATTGCAGCTTAGTTGAGGGTTTGATAATCAAGGTTTAGGTCTAATATTTTTATTTAGTTGAAAATAGGCTACGCCTTTGTTTATGCTCATATTCTCGTATTCAGATTGCCACTCTTTTATTAGTTGTGGTTACATGATTTGAATACTCATCTAATTAAAAATAAGTAATGTTGTAGTTGGGTAAATTTAAGTCCTCATATTTTTTTTGAAACTTGCTCAATCAAACCCGCGTTCTCTTGTTCTTGATACATCCTGTATATGAAGATATACAGCCTTGGACAAATGTATGGAGCACCCTACGTTTTATTGAATTTTAGGATTAATAGATGAAAAATGGTAAATACAATAATACATTCAGCTTTTAATCACAACTTTAATCAAAATTTTTAATATTTTGTGGTATCTCCTTGTGCCTTAATTACCGCACGTACCCTTTTAGGCATACTGTCCACAAGTTTTTTACGTACATCGGATTGCACATTGAACCATTCGTCCACAATAATTTTCTTCAATTCTTCTTTTGATTTGCATTTGTAAAGAAACACTTGTCTAAAGAGAGATTTGTCTTCATCAAATAATTTTAATATTGATGGCTCCAAAATTTCATTAAGCGTGGTAATATGTTACGTAAATTATTTCGTAACACAATATTTCTATATTTTGAATTGAGAATTTTGTACGCGTGGAAGTGGTTTTGATACCAGTGCTGCCATCTATGTAGAACGCGTGAACTAACCGATCCTTGGATCGATAAAATAGATTGCTAAGAAACAAAATGGCACTTGTGTTCTTGTCGTCGATCGAAGCGGTACACGTTTATCTTATCTTGGATCATCCCTTCAACTGGCCGGATTTAATTCAACTAAAAGGCATAAATTGATCGAGAAATAGTTCTTCCATCGACTGACATAAGAATTTTGTCATATTGAAGGCGTGTTACATCTAAACGCGTAAGTTTTTCATTTTCAAGATATAGCACATGGTTATATCAGTTGTTTTCGTTGATTTGTAGCGTTATTTTAGGGACCGGTAGAATCGTTTGGAAACTGTTATTGTACCCTGCCGAGTACGTGAAAAGCATTTATAGAGCCGTTGTTCGTCTGGGAGACGAAATATTATTCCTTTGGAGTTATTTTGGGGCTAGCGGAGAGGACGTTACTTCGCGCTGCATGTACATCAGGGAAGATTCCACTGAAGGATTTAGAGGACTCAACCGTAGTTATATTTTGTGTAAAATCGTTGTCTAGAAGACGACTTGTATGCAGATAAGTGTTTATCGAAAGTTATAAGCTCATTTGTACGTGGTTATAGAACTTGTGACACACGTTTTTGGCGTGTATTTGTGTTTATTTAGTGTAAACGAGTTAATTGTTTATGTTTTGTTTGTTGCCACGTTCAAACGACCTTAACTTTCTAAATAGATCTATGTAAGAGAGCTCTCAGGTTCTAATTTAAGAGTAATTAAGGTTGGTCTCTCCAAATACTGTCGTAGAGCCATTTTGTCAGTGAAATTTGAGTTACATTTCGGTTCGTGTTAGTACGATTTCGGTTTATTTGTACATTTGTTGTCCGTGGTTTAGAGTAGTGGAGATATATTATTGTTCATTTGGGGAAGGAGGTAGTCTGACGTTACTGTGTATCGTTCAGTTACGGGATATCGCATCCGTTCCCTCCCCCAGCGACCACTTTTATATCAGGGATACATCCGAAAGGATAGTTTTTGATTTGCGAGCCGTACCTTTGGGTTACGTGCCATTTTGATTTGACGTTTCGAATATTTGTTTTGATTTCGATTCGTAAACGTCTTGTTTTGACACAATCGTGGATTGTTTGTTACGATTTGGTACCTACCATTGCAACCTGTGCGTTTCGCATCCCGGCGTGCGGTTAAATTAGCCGAGCGGCTAGAGTGTAAATAAAGGTCTCATTTATGAACCTTCGTCGTAGATAATAGTACTTGTATGCTTTACGTTCCGGCATCACAGTTAAAATAGCCTATTGGTTAGGAATTGTACCATTTCACTTGTCGTAATGACAGTTAAACTTTGTTGGTTTTGTCTTTGGGTCGTTCGATATTTCGATTAGAATTTAAGTTCAGAATTGATCTGATGTAGTTTAGGTTAAGACTCCGGTCTTATTATTTGACAATTTTGTTACCACATTATTTAGATAGATCGAGACGTGGTCTCGAATTGTTTGACAATATTGATTAATAGTAATTGTATTATTTGTGAATTGATTCAGTATTCGTGTGTTTAGACTTTCCACTCTGGAAAGCCTAATCTGTTTAACTTCAAGTTCATTTATTAAATCTCACATTTTCTTTATTTTTTTTTATGAAAATTTATGATGTACGATACTCTTTAATAAAGATTACTTTATATCATATTTGTCGAGTATTGCTTGTTAGTCCTATTGAGTCACAATGTATTAATCTCGATTTGGGGATAATTGGTAAGAACTACTTCTACTAGAAAAAGATTTAAGTTTATCTCCGGTTTAGTGACGTCAATCTAAACTTATGGCGCCCTTATAAATAAATATAGACTGTTAAAATTTCATCTCCCAGTCCTTGAGAAAAGAATCTCTAACTCTTTCGAGCTAGTCGCTAACCGGTCTAGTAAATGCGTTTTGGTGTAACCTCATATTTTGGATAACGCTTTACTTGCCAGATCAACTAACATCTACTTGATCATTTTAGTTATTGTTGATTTTGATTGAATTTATTACGTGTCATTTTTTTTTAAAGATTAGCTTATGTAACAAAAATGGCAACCCAAAATTTTTAATTGTTATTTGTTACAAATATAACGAGCAGAATAATGCGTCCCTCGCACAAAAAGATCATGATGCTACCATCAACAAATTTGACCGTAGGGATGATGCTGTCAGGATGAAAAGCTTCACCCGGTCTACGTCTTACAAAGATGGCTCCAGGTTGTCCAAAAAGCTGATCCACAAAAGAAAAAAACAAACCTTAATTTCGTAAATTTATAGTAAATTAAATTTTATATTGCTAGTGCAATAATTGCTTAGACGTGCTGAGAAGTTTTTCGTGTCGCTCGGTCAACAGTTGTTTTCGGCGAGCTCTTCTTCCATGCAAATTAGATTCCACTAGACGTCTTCTAATTGTTCTAGAAGAAACTTTAACTTCTCTATGCTTCCACAGCATCGCCAGCCAGCTCGTTTGACGATATTGAGCGTTTACGAAGAGCACTTCTCTTTATAAAACGATCATCTATGGAAGTGGTTGCACGTTTTCACCCGGTTTTTATTCTGTCTCTTGGAACCTTTTGATGGTAATTTGCACGGCTTTTCTGGAACACTCCATTTTTTTTTTAAATTTCACGTGTGACTGTCGTTGTGAATGGAACAATACAATTTGACTCCTTTCTGCCACAGTGATTTCACGTTTTTTAGCCATAATAAAATTAAAAATTAAATTAAATTAATTAAAATTAAAAACATGAAAAAGACAGTGTTCACTTCAAACGCATGTGTAATAATGATCCAAGCCCTAGTTGTTTATTTTTATGTAATCAAAACTTAACAGATCTGAGCCTATATTTATTTGTATGTCAAGATTTATCATAACTCTGTTTACATTTTCGATTATCTGATTAGATGTATGTCTTTTAGAATCTGTCAATGATATTTTAAAAACATTTTGTCAAATATATACAAGTACAATGTACATAAATTTAGATGTTATATTATAACTGCATGGGTGCTCCATACATTTGTCCAAGGCTGTATAATGCAACATAATTATCGTCAGGCTTATGTGATATGTATTAATAAACATTATAAACAATAAGTGATAACGCAAGCATCAATAAAACTAGCTGTACTGACCAGTGTTTGTGACGGCTTCATTACCCAATTCATCTTCAAATTCAGTGGCGTCCACAGGCTCAGACTTGATATAAATCTCCTCTATGTTGGTGTTAACTTGGTATACGTCGTCTGTAACTTCAGCTCTGATTCCTGCAATCAACAAATCATAGTGAAACATAAAATAAATACTTACTTTATAAAATATATTCTATTATAGGATATCATCTTTTAGAGATATTCGTATCTTTTTACCATTTGTGATTCTTCGTCGTTCGGGTATTCAATAGGTAACTCCGAACAGCGTTCGGCTTGACGGTGCGTGGAGCTTTTAGTGCGAATAGTGTTAACATAACATAAGGTGACATAACATAAGATAACATCAGGTGACCATATTTTTTAGTTATTTCAGGGGGGGGGGGGTAATTATTGTACAGTGTGTGTGTGTGTGTGTGTGTGTGTGTGTGTGTGTGTGTGTGTGTGTGTGTGTGTGTGTGTGTGTGTGTGTGGGACAATTCGGGACAGAAAACCCCAATTCGGGACAAATATTGTCTCTGAAAAATTCGGGACGCAAGGCGGAAATTCGGGACCATCCCGTAACATTCGGGACGTATGGTCACTTTAGTTAACACTATAATAATAATAATAAACTTTACTGTAGGCGGAGTTTCAGCCAAAGTTGGTCTTCCCATTTAACCTTTTTCAACATATTAATACAGGATACATTATATATAAAATTACATTCTTACAATTAGTATAAATTAGCATAATGTAAAATTTAGTGAAATTTAACAGAAATGCGGGCGAAAATATATGACCTGGAAGAAAAAAGTAAATTAGCGATACGAGATTACTTTCGGTGTTTTGTCTTTCAAATGATTTATTTATTAATCAGAAGACAATCGTATAACATCGTTAGTGTTTTTTTTACTTGTTTTTACATGTACAATACATTCCTGAAGTTCGGCCCGATGTTCGATAGAAAGTGTTTTAATTACGTTATAACTTGAAAATAAAAGACAATCGCACAACAACATTAGAGTTTTTTTTTAACTTATTTTTACATGTACAATACATTCCTGAAGTTTGGCCCATTCCTTCCCACTCACCCTGTATAAACAAATGGTGCTTTTAAGAAACTAACTTGTTTCGATACTACTACCGCCATCTCTTAGATTCTGTAAGGACTTATTGACCTATCCTCGTTTAAGCTAAATAAAGTAATTATTATTATTTTTGTTGTTCATTAATAAAACAATGTTAAAAGTTCTCCTGAAATAAACTGAACTGTTAAAATAAACTATGACTAAAAGTATTAAAATTGAGCTGGAGAGTGTGAATTAGTTGTAAATATGTTCATTACTGACCATTCTTCGATTCAGCCACGGGATCTACTCCAGTCTTAACTTCATGTTCATCAGTGACTCCATATTCTGATTTAATGTAAATCTTTTCTTTAATAATATCACTGTCTCTGGTATCATGGGGTTCTATATCACGGCCCGTCTCTTCATTCATATTTATTCCTGGAAAAAATGTCCTGTTATGTCTCATATTAATTACACGATGAACCCAATTTGCAAATGTCCTAAGTCTCAAACGTTCAACATTGCAGACGAGATCATTCTTAATTTGTACATAACATATCAAACACGAAGATTGAAGGAATATTGAAGGAGATCCTGGGGAGAATGGAAAAGGATAAAGACGAGATAAAAGAAGAAATAAGGATGATGGGTGAAGAATAGGGTAGGAGGCAGGCAGAGCAGGCGGAAGAGATCAAGGGGCTGAAGTTAGAGTTGGAGGATACAAGAAGAAGGCTAGAAATAATGGAAAAGAAGGAGAGTAAGTCGAGGTCGGGGGAACCGGAGGGTGAGGAATTAAAGCAATTGGAGAAAAGGATGGAAGAGGTAGAGATAGGACATAAAAGGGCAGAAAGGGAAGCGAGGAGAAACAATATAGTAGTTAGAGGGGCAGAGTTGAATAATATGGAGAATAGGGAGGTAGGAATTAAAAGAATGATAAAGGAACTAACAGGGAAAGAAATTGAAGTAGGGAGAATGCAGGAGATAGGAAGAGGAGATGGGAAAATGTGGTTAGTAAAATTGAAAAAGTGGGAAGATAAAAAAGACTTGATGAGACAGAAAAGTAGGTTGAGAGGAAAGAATCTGTACGTGGATGACGATCTAACTAAGAAGGAGAGAGAGATACAGAAAAAGCTATGGGGTATGGTGAGAGAAGAAAAGGGAAAAGGCAGACAAGCGAAGTTGGGGTATATGAAGATACAAATAGATGGGAGATGGAAGAGGTGGAACGAGTTTAGGGGTGAGGTAGAGGAAACGCGGGATTTTCGGCAAGAGGGGACGCATAGTGGTAAGGGGAGGGGTGGGAAGGCGGACGAGAAAGAAGTTAAGGCAGTCTTCTGGAACGTGGCAGGGATTAAAGGAAAGGATGAGGAATTTTGGGAATTTTTGAAGGAATTTGAATGTAGAGAGATGGAGTCTAGAAGGAAGAGATAATGGAACTGATGAGTGAAGAAGGCAAGGGAGTAAGATGAGCAAGAGAACTGTAGGCAAGAAGGAAGGATATCGAAGAGGGAAGTCGGAAGGAGAATAGGAAGAAAGAAAAGGACACTGGAAGAAGAAAGAAATGAAAAAAATATTCGAATGCGGAAAGAAAGGGAGAAAGATGGGCGAGAGAACTGGAGGCAAGAAGGAAGGAGATAGGAGAGGTAAGCCGGAAGAAAGAGAGGGACACTGGAAGAAGAACAAAGAAATGAAACAAAAATGTTGTAATACATTCATTATATTATTTTATTTTTATTTCTTTGTAATTGTTTGTTAATTGGATGTAATTGTTAATACCCTAAACGCCGCAAGGCCTAGGGGAAATAAAGAATATATATATATATATATATATATATATATATATATATATATATATATATATATATATATATCAAACACGAAGATTAAACAATCTGCTGTTTGACCACTTACAAATTTCTTGTGGAGTTTGCAGAGTAATGGGTGAAAAAAAAAACATCTTTTTGAAAAAAATGGAATTAGAGCATTTGTAAATTACATTGACGATATGTTGACCAGAGGTATGCCAAATTTCACGGTAAAACAATACATAATAAAAGTTTTAATAAAAGAAATGGTCGATAAGCTAAATTAGGTAACAAAAACGGAATATGTAAAGCTATATTTTCCCTTATAAACAAGTAGGTTGAAATTTCATTGCTAAATATACAACTTTTTTATTATTTTTTTAAACTCCCAACTAACCTAAAATATTTTCTGGACGCCCCAAGAAAAATTTTGAAATAATATTTTAAATGTTCTTAATAATTTATCGTACATATATAATTAGCTACCGTGTGTTAGTGATTGTGTAATACTGTGACGTCAATTTTCCTAAGGTTCTCGTGATTGGCTAACTGGGAAACAGGGTGTTCCCAGTTTGACTTGATTGACAAGTATTTTGCAGATTTATTCTCTAAGAATCTACGAATATAATTACATATAGAAATTTGTAGGATTTCGTAGGCATAAACAAGAAACTATATACACTGCTATATCCTTCGACCAATATGAATAATATTTTGCAGATTTATTTTCTTAGAATCTACAAATATAATTATTTACAGAAATGTCTAGGGTTTCGTAGGCATAAACAAGATACTCTAGATACTGCTATATCACTTGACTGATATCAACAATATTTTGCAGATTTATTCTCTAAGAAATTGCGAATAAAATAACATATAGAAATGTCTAGGGTTTCGTAGGCATAAACAAGAAACTATATACACTGCTATATCCTTTGACCAATATGAACAATATTTTGCTGATATATTCTCTAAGAATCTACAAATATAATAACATACATAAATGTCTAGGATTTCGTAGGCATAAACAAGAGACTACTATATCCTTTGACCGATATGAACAATATTTTGCAGATTTATTCTCTAAGAATCTGCGGATAAAATAACATGCAGAAATATCTAGGGTTTCGTAGATATAAATAAGAAACTCTAGACACTTCTATATTCTTTGATCGATATGAAAAACATTTTGCAAATTTATTCTCTAAAAATCTGCGGATAAAACACCGTATAGAAATATCTAGAGTTTCGTAGGCATAAATAAGAAACTGTAGACACTTCTATATTCTTTGATCGATATGAAAAATATTTTGCAGATTTATTATTCAAAAATCTGCGGATGAAATAACCTATAGAAATTTATAGGGTTTCGTGGGCATAAACAAGAAACCCTAGGGTACTCCTATATCCTTTGACAGATATGAACAGTATTTTTCAGATTTATTTTCTAAAAATCTACGAATATAATTACATGCATAAATGTCTCGTACCCATAAACAAGAGACTCTAGATACTCCTGTTTCCTTTGATCGATATGAACAATATTTTGCAGATTTATTCTCTAAGAAACGGCGGATAAAATTTTATATATAAATGTTTTGGGTTTCGTAGGCATAAACGAGAAACTCTAGACAAGCCTATATCCTTTAACCGATATGAACAAAATTTTGAAGATTTATTCTCTAAGTATCTACGAATATAATTACATATAGAAATGTCTAGGGTCTCGTAGGCATAAATTAACGTCTCAAATTATTTTTAGTTTTAACAATATAAATGTAATGTACTAAGTAAAAATGAATCGTTTTCTCATCTTAAAAAGATAATGAATAAATAATCTAACTATATAATTAGCAAGTGTCTGTATGTAGTATCGGTAACATTATGACGTCAATTTTTCTAAAGTTCTCGTGATTGGCTAACTGGGGACACCCTGATTCTTGATTGGCTGACAGGTGACGCCCTCTCCCGTGATTAGCTAACTGGTGATATCCTGTCCCATGATTCGCAGACTGGCCACGAAATTAGGATTCGTTAAAAAATAAAACCAAATACACATACAAACAATTGAAATTTTTATATTATAAATCCGTCATTGTTGACGGGTAATAACCTAGTTGTTTAATAATTAAGTTTATTGTAATTTTAACCTATTGCAACATAATGAAAAGACATAACTTGTTCATACATATGATTATAATCAATAACAACCTTGGGTTTTTGCAATGCATTCCCAGTCTGTCGGTCAGTTTTTACTGTGTCTGTTATTTGAATGTCTGAATTAATAGTTGATAGTAGATGAATAGGCTTTTTGTCTATCCATCGTATTGCAGCTATATCATGGCTGAACAAAATATTGATCACCACGTTTCAATGATTTCTGTTTTTAATTTTTAGTAATTATTAATTTGAAATTAATAATCTAAATATATTTGTTATTTTCATGAATCAAGTTATGGTTAATGAGTGGCTCAATGCTAAAATGACATAGGCCGGCGATTCGTCGGCTTTGTGTTGCAATTAGAGATGGGTCGTTCATGATTGAACCTGCTCACTGAGCCGGCTCAGTACACTGACCGAAGTGACACGGTTCACCAAATTGAAATGAGCCGGCTCATGGCTCACTGTATAGTTTCAAGTTTCAAGGATACCATTGGTCGGGCGATTGTGAGCAGTGACCGGAGTGATCCGGATCTGGAACGATGTCATGTTGAACTTCGCGAGCACTCGGCTTGTAATGTATTATCATAAAGTGTATTTTGTCATCAATTTGTAGGGCAGTTTATTTGAAACTAATAGGCTTAGTCTGTATTTACTTACAACCATACTATATAAAAATAAAAATACTATATAAGAACCGCAGGGTTATAACATTAAATTTTAAAGTTGCTGACCATCAAATACAACTAAAACATTTTGAGTGGCACATAAATTAGGTAAATAACCATGCCACATACTTGTCATTTGAAAGTAAAATTATAACTAAAATAATAAATAAATAAATACATTAAATATGATACGAATTTTAAAGAAATAGATAATATTCGTTTCTTAACTTCCTGCGGAACCATATGGAATTTTTTAACTTGTCACAAGCTCACTTTTTAACGATTTAAATGAGTTTTTACTAAACAAAATTATCTAAAACCTCAATCGAACGTTAAAAGTTTCAGATTTTAAAATCTAGTTCCACACGAAGTTTAGAAATGAATAATACCCCTAGTTCAGGACAGATAGACAGAGATGGGCGTCTACGCGTAAACTTGAATTTTTTACGTCTACGTGTAAATTTACCGTAGACAGCGTAGAGAAGTGTAGACTGTGTAGACACGTAGAATCTAGCGTAGAATAATGAAAAATGAGGTTATGTAACGTGTAAAAAAATAAAATACCGCCAGTTTTAAGCAGAAGAGCCAGTAAAGAACTCAAATTTAATATTTTTAACAGCTTCCTGATTAAAACAACTAGTAACTTTTAATTTTAATTTTACTTTAGTAGTTCATACAGACAGAAACCAAGTAATTTATATTGTCCATAACAACATACGATTTGTGAGATAACATTTTTGGAAACAATATATGTAATTAGAATTACATAAAATTGAAATAAACATAAACATTAAAGTAAACTATTTAAACTATTACCATTCTATTATTTCAAATATTACATTTTAACGTACTGCGCATGTACAGTTTACATTCTACATTCGACACGTAAACAAAAGCATATTCTACTTGACATGTTTACGCGTAAAATCTACATTAGTCTACATCATGTATTCTACGCGCCCATCACTGCAGATATACAGCTGGCTATCTTGCAGTATAATTTATACTACAAGTCAATTTTTTAACGATCAATTTAACTGTAAATTTGTATCCTACCTTGTCGGGACTGTCTCTAAATAATTCTATAATGTTACTTAACACATTTATTTCAAATTTATATTATAAAAAAATGTTTTTAAACGATTTTTTCGTATTTCTCAATAAACAAACACTTTGCTATAACAAGAAAATTATTTAATTCAGAATGTAACAGTCCGTGCCAATCACATACATACGGCCGATTTTCATATTTGCAGGTCCAGTGATTTGGTCTCGACATTGATTATTGGCCTGGTTACACGATGCTAGTAACTTGTGCAAGTACTGGCACAAGTACTTGTGCCAGTCTTGCACAAGTCTTTTTGTCATCTACACGTATGCCAGTAACTTATTTAAGTAACCTTGCAAACAGTGATGGGCGCTAATAAGTTACATGATTAAGTTACCTCATTGTTGAAGCGTAAACAACTGATGTAAAGTAAACACAAAAACTCTTGTAAACAATGTAAACAATGATTTAGACATGCGCATTTATATTGAATTACAGAACCCCATTATCAACACATCTTTATAAATAATTTTAATGAAACAATTTTAAATGAAAAAGTAAGTATATAAAATTAGGACAAGCCAATATACATATTAATAAAAATCGAATATGCATCATTAAATAGGTGTCAGATGTTAGTAAATATGAATATGAAAAATAATAAACTTCTTTCTTTAAAAAAATCAGTCTAATTTTTTTAATAACAAAATGCATTAAGTTTCATCTTTAAGAAAATCAGCCTATATTTTTTAATATCAAAATAATTCATTGCAAATTTTGCATAACGCCCTATATTTTCTTTCATTTTCTTTAATTAAAACAAAACCTAGTTCTGCATAGCTATTCCTTCGATTTCTTCCCACCATTTTTTTAATAAATTTATTGTTTTGAACTAAATCTACTTGTTCATTTACTCTCTATTATTCTAGGCTGACCAGATTTTTTTTACAGATAAAGAGTATTGTCAACTGACAGTAACTGAAGCGCCTCTAGTGAGATTTTGAGAAACTGACGGTTGTAGGATAGTAGAGTTTGTTTACTGTTGTTTTCATAGCAAGTTTTTAAAAAAATGTCTTTAAAATAGCAAGAAAAAATTAAATGCAACGTGAATTGTTGTGTTTATCTTTGCCTAAGTTTTCATCGTGTTCCGAAACGTGGCAAAAAAAACGTGTTTCTGAATTTACGTGGTGGTGCACGTGTAGTTATGGATAGAAGACAAGCATGGGAATATGTTCTTAGAAGTGGAAAGACAGTTAAAGACCATTTTAGAGTGTGTTCCCGTGTGTTTCAATAAATATCACATGAAGATACCATTGAACCTGTCAAAAATATCCTACCAAAGTCAGCCATGATGTAAAATGCAGTAGCGCCTCTATCGGTAGTGTCAGATGTCAATTGAGAACTGACACGCTCGGATACGCAATCTGGTGGTCAAATATTGTACTAGGCGCCTGTAGTACTGTTTGAACTTATTACATATGTTCTAGTGTTAATTTTTTGTTTGAATGTCGATAGAAGTTGTGAAAAACTGTAAAAGTAGAACAAATTGTAGTGTTTTTGGCTGTCATTCAAGACAGGACAAATATAGGCATCTTAGTTTTTTCTTTTCTTAAGAAAAATGGAGGGAAAGTTAATATTATGTCCAGATTGGAAAAGATTGGCCCGGCTACTTGTGTCAGTAAATAGGAACGGCTTCTATTCGCGACTCCAAATAACAGTGAGACATATGGTGGCGGCTTGCTAAATTAAACAGAAGCGTATATTTATATAATATTTGTAGTGTGTTGTGCTGCAGTTTATGTGAATTAAGACGTATTTTTAAATATAGTGACTTAAATACAGTGCTTTTTTGCCGAAATATTGTGTGAACAGATAAATATTAAGAAAAAACTTCTGACATATACGCTTCTCGTCGCCCATCAACTGTCATACGCAGCTCCGCCAACGTTAGTTTGAGTCGCGAATTGAGAACTGACAAGCTCGGATACGCACTCTGGTGGTCAAATATTGTACTAGGCGCTCTGGTACTATTTGAACTTATTACATGTTTTAGTATTAAATTTTTGTTAGAATGTCGATAGAAGTTGTGAAAAACTATAAAAGTATAACAAATTGTAGTATTTTTGGCTGTCATTCAAGAGTGGACAAAGATAGGCATATTAGTTTTTTCTTTTCTTAAGAAAAATAAGGGAAAGTTAATATTAAGTCCAGATTGGAAAAGATTTGGTTATGGACAGGAGGAAGGCATGGGAATATATTTTGAGTTAAAAAGTAACTGATACTATGCGAGTTTGTTCATTACATTTGTCGCAGAAAAACTAAACTGCACTAATATATTAATAATAATAGCTAATAATATTAGCTGCTTCTGTCCAACTAAAACTAATTTCATTTCATGAGGCAATGAACATAATGCACTTGTTTACAGACAGAATCCATATATTGTAAATTCAGATGACCGACACTCAGATGTACCACATAAAATTACGTGCGCGGCATTTAACACCGGCTCAACTACAAATTACACTACAATAAATCTATTGAAATTAAACTTTAAATACTGTAATTTGTTGCCCACTTTCTGTTATACACCTCGAAACAAGTGTAGCGCTTAAAAATTAAAAAAATTCGCAAATAATTACTTGCATTTTCATAAAATAAAAATGTACTGTGCTCAAATTAACCTATTCACTATTAGCATATTGACAGCTGAATACTAGACACGACAGCCATATTGCCCTTGAGCACAGCGCCGCCACCGGTAATATCACTTCTCATTTTACTTGACTGGCATGAGATACTTGTGCAAGTACTGGCACCAGTACTTGCATGTACGTCTACACGATGCCAGTGACTGGTTCAAGTTACTGGCATCGTGTAACCGAGCCATATGACTAAGTGAGTCAATTGAGATTTTATATATACAGATGAATTATAGGTACATATTATACGTATATTAAATATCAGTGAAAAAATTAGACATTATCTCCATTATCAAAAGAGTATTTAACACTTCACGTCTTAGTGTCAATAACAAATTGAGCTATATTTCTTATATAGGGTGGACCATGGGAATCTGACATTTTTGAAACGGGTAGTACTCTGCGCGTAGGGGGGGGGGGTAGAAGCAAGCGGTAGGTTCCATTCCCACCGTCAGTTCGTGTAGTTTAGTGTACATCATGGCTGAATGAGGTGTAAGGCATCGTGTGTTTGTGTATGACGCGTTTGTCAAAAACGATGAGCGAGTTTAACGTTGGGCGCCGTGGAAGCATCCCAAGCTGAAACACAATTCTCAAATGGGTCAACGACTTTCTAACAAGCGGGAACATCATGAATAAAAAACCGCCTGGACCCGCTCGTACGGTACGGACCCCCGAAAATGTGGAGAGGGTGAGGGAGGCTTTCCAAAGAAGCCCAAGGCGTTCGGCACGAAAACACGCTCAAGCCTTAAGAGTAAGTAGTTCCACAGTCCGTCGTATTGTTAAACAAGATCTGAAGTTTCATCCATACAAGTTGAGTTTAGTCCAGGAGCTGAAACCAAACGACTATCCGCAACGCAATGATTTTTGTTTGGCTATGCTCGCGATGCTTGTAAACGAAGATGCAGTGTTGTTTTGACAACATGCAATTTCTTCCTCTGGCGTTATTTAAAGGCTCGTGTTTACGAGAACAAACCCAGAACATTGGATGAACTAAAGGATGCCATTCGTGCAGAAGTCCGGGCGATTGACGAAGCTCTACTGGACCGCGTTCACCAAGAATTTATGAACAGACCTGAAACATTTTATGAGCAGAATGGTCATCAAATGACTGACATAATTTAAAAAAATTAAAATGGCATATAATTTACTATTAATGTAGGTTAATAAAAATTTTTTGTCTTGAGAAATCATTGTGTAATGTTCAATCAAAAATCGTCAGGTTCCCATGGCCCACCCGTATAAGCAGAGCAAAAATATAAGTATTTATTTATATATAAAATTATCACGATGTAGAAATGTTTCATATATATGTATTTAAACGTACGTTACTTTCCTCTTTAAGATTGATGATTCACAATTGATTGAGCCACGAGCATTGCCCTTGGATGTGCGCGATAATTTAATTAAATAAGTTAATAAGTAGATAAAGCATTTTAATCACGTAACCGGCAGACATTTATAAGTGGAAGTTTTAAAACACAAAAACTACTTAAAAGAATTTTTAGTAAATATTTGAATATATGTATCACACTGTTATCTTGTCAAATAAGAGTTAAAATATATTTACATTTAGTGTCCCCCGAACCCCCCTATAATGCAAAATATTATTTGTAATATGGCCTACGGTCCAATCACTCTTGTACATCATTTTCGCATTCAAATATCTAGTTGTTTTTGCATTAACTTTGACAGATAGACATAAATTCATATTTTTTTGTGAATATCGTCTTATAAATTCTCAAGCTCTCATTACATAATTTAATAAATATGTAACTGCCATAATTGCACCTCAATGAACTAATATAAAATATGATAGATACTAAATCAACAAGCAGTAGTAAACAAGGAGAACTAAAACCCCGCAAATGAAGTGGATGAAAACGTAGAAACAATCATCCACCTAAGAGAAAAACGCAAAAAATAAATATAAACTATTAACAAAAGAAGTTGGAGGAAGTTACGTTCCCTCCATGGGCCGATAATATTAGTGATTTATTCCATGCTCGTTGTCAGATGTTATTGTTCTCTATAAGGTATGTATTCCTTTATAGTTTTAAAGTTTTTAAATAAAATAAACTAACATAACTTACTAAAAAGTAATGGTTAATGTTTCGTATAAGTCCACCACACATAACTCGTCAGACAGAACGTGTATGCTAGTTGGAATGAGATTTGGTCTTGACGAAGCGCCGCCCCTTTCTTTCAAAACATAATATTTACGATTCACTTTATCTTTTCCAATATGTATATTCAAAACTGAAATCTGAATAAGTACTTGGTAGTTATCCGTTCCGAAATCCAAGCAATTATTTAATAAGTGTTTACATTTAGCTCCATTAACGTTTTTAAAGAAAAACTTGAATGATAAAATGTCAGTATTTATACGCTTTAAGTCACATTTAAATGGTTTAAATTAGATTTATACAATACATATTTTGAAGAATATTAACATTATTAAAAGAGAGGATCTTCAAAAATATCAATATATTCCGACCTACCAGTTTTATGTCTGAAATAGAACATTCCGTTTTTCGTCGCATTCATAGGTGCTAAATTATGTAAATGTATTAAAACTGTACAAAGCATTTATATATCTTCACTATATGTAAACAATCAATGACAAAACTAATTAGGTTAGGATTAGTTGGCAAAAATTTCAGACAGAAAAAACTTAAACTTGCTAGACGTATATAAACAGGTACTCAGAAGGAATTTTTACCTATTTCCAATGAGATTTATAGGATACGTATTTTGAAAAACATAAACTTCATAAAGAGTTCTAAAATTATCAGTTACATATATTCGCACGTTCCTTGTGTTAAAAACCGCATTTTTCTGCCAACTACAGATGCATGAATGATTACTATTGGCTCCCCACTCTTACGACCATGCCTTCGTTTCTAACGTTATAATATAATTCATTCTAAGCATACAAGCCTAGTTGCGGTGGACTAATACGGAACATTAACAAAGTAATAAAATAGTGACCAATACTCGGCAAATTAAACTAAAAATAACAACAAAAATGAAAAAAAAAACAGTTTAAATAATTAATTTGTTATGTAATGTAAATTATTTGTTAAAATAAATAGATTGTTAAAGTAATTATTTATTATTTTATTTTTGACTCGGTTGGAAGATTCGATGCTCGTAGTTTCTCACGCTCGCCTGCGGCTCGCTCTCTGAATGTTCCACTCGCATCGAATTTTCTCATTCCAACCTTGTTACAGAATATACTATTATCACATTGATAACATTTGAATGGTTTCTCTCCAGAATGTATTTGTTTGTGTCTAATAAGACTTGATAACTGTGAAAATGCTTAATCACATTTGAATGGTTTTTCTCCAGAATGTATTTTCCCGTGTCTAATAAGATGTGATGAGTTTGAAAATGCTTTATCACACTGCTCACATTTGAATGGTTTCTCTCCAGAATGTACTCTTTTGTGAATAGTGAGAACAGTTGAGTGTGAATATGCTTTATCACACTGATCACATTTGAATGGTTTGACTCCCGAATGTACTCTTTTGTGAATAATGAGATTTGATAATTGTAAAAAAGATTGATCACACTGGTCACATTTGAATGGTTTCTCTCCAGAATGTGTTTTACGATGTCTAGCCAGATATGATGATTCTGTAAATGCCTTATCACACTGATTACATTTGAATGGTTTCTCTCCAGAATGTAGTCGCCCATGAGTCACGAGATATGATAATCGAGGAAATGCTTTATCACACTGACTACATTTAAATGGTTTCTCTCCAGAATGTAGTCTCCTGTGTATAATGAGATACGATGAACTTGAAAATGATTTACTACACTGATTGCATTTAAATGGCTTCTCTCCAGAATGTATTCTTCTGTGTTTAATGAGATCTGATAATCCTGAAAATGCTTTATCACACTGTTCACATTTGAATGGTTTTTCTCCAGAATGTACTCGTTTGTGAATAATAAGATATGATGACTGCGAAAATGCTTTATCACACTGATTACATTTGAACGGTTTCTCTCCAGAATGTACTCGTTTATGAGCAATGAGGCTTGAAGACACTGTAAATGATTTGTCACATTGGTCACAACTGAATGGTTTCTCCCCAGAATGTACTCGTCTGTGAGTAATGAGACTTGATGAGACTGAAAATGATTTTTCACACTGATCACATTTGAATGATTTTCCTCCATTTACAGAGTACATTTTCCCGTGTTTAATAAGATGAGACGACCTTGTTGTTGTGGGTTGTTTACGCTTGTTAAGGGCCAAAGACTCCCAACTCTCATCTGGTTCACTGGAAGGTGTTTCACTAGCTGCAAACAAATTTGCATTTATTATTAACATAAAAAATTATTTGTATAGTTATTTTCTAATATATTTTTCTGCATGTTACTATACCAGATGTTTCTGAGAACAATTTAAGCATTTCTTACTTATTTATTATCAGGCATAAGAAGGAGGTTAAATTAAGTAAATAGTAAAAGCATTTTGCTCTACAGAGTTGCCGTGGCTCCGTGGACAACGGTCTGTCTACGGAGCACAGGGACGCGGGTTCGAGACCCCCCATCTCCCTCGGATATTTATCTTCCGAAAATGTTCAGCCAGCTCTGGTGTAGACTCTGTTGGTACACTTTATATATTTCTAAATTCTATAATTACAATATTAATTTATTACACAATAATAATTTATATATATATTATTGACAGATCCAAACTACAACTCTATATTTTTTTAATTTTTCTAATACTACCATATTTACAACAAGACAAAATTTCAAAACAATCAACAAATTTCCTCCTGTTTAAAATTTTCCTAACAATCCATAGTCATCTACTTCTTTCTTAACTAAATTCGTTCCCATTACCGATTGTTATTTTTCACTTCTTTTATTCTACTCAACTTCTTCAAACCGATTCCTTGTTCTATAGGCTTCTTCGTAGTTTTACATTCTTGCATTTGATTTTCATTTAATAATAATTTGTCGATTAATGCTTCCTGTTCTTGAGTTAATGTTCTCATCTTATTATTTCTTTTACTGAATTTCTTACTTTTTTTACGTTTCTTGTTTTTTTTACATGCCTTCTTCTTTGACTTCCTACATTTCCTCATACTGATCTTCTTTATCTTTTTACGTTTATTGTGAAACAACTTCCCAAGTATACATTTTGTTGTGTGAATTAAATTTCTCTTCTGTTTCTATCCATTTTCCTTGATATCGATTTACCTCTTCAATATTTGCTTGTGGTTCGTCATTTATCAAAGTCGATCTATATGATTTTACTTCAGGGGTAATTTGTATTCTTTCTTGAAATTTTCTCTCTATTGCTGATCTTCGTAAGTTGTCTTATTTGTCCATATTTTCTTCTCTTCTGATATCTTCGGCATTTTCTAAATCATCAATTTCAGTATTTTCTGTATCTTCTCTTTCGTGATTTTCATCATCTTCTGCTTCATTATATACAATAGTTTCATTATATTCTAAATCTTTTCAATAAACTTCAATATTGTCTCGGTCTTCTATTTTGTCAGTTTCAACATCTTCTAATTCATTATATACAATTGTTTCATTATATTCTAAATCACTTTCACAAACTTCAATATTTTCTCTAACTTGACTTGGATTTTAGTCATTTTCATCGTCTTCATGGAATATTAAACTTTCACCTGTTTTTCCTTGTTTCTCAGTTAGTAATTCTGTGCCGTATTCATTTTTTATAAACTTTTTTGTATATATTTCTTCTGGTCATATGTTAGCTTTATTTTCTAAAATCATTTCACCTAAACCTTTGTAATATTGTATATTGCCATCTGCTAACTCTATTTATTTCTTTTCTTTCGGTTATATGACTTGTAGCTGCTGAATCTATTATCCAGTCATATTCGCAGTATTTTACAAAACTCTTTTCCGCTTTTAATGCAAATTCTGTTTTTTCTTAGCTTATGCTGGCCTTGAATTTTCTATTATCCAATTCTTTATTTTCATTATATTTATTTAAGTAACTCTGAATATTAGTCCTACAGTCTTTTGCTATATGTCCAAATCTATTACATCTAAAACATCTAATATTACAACTTCTATTAAACTTCGCCTTTTGATACCTTCCTTTGTTCTCTCGCATTCTTGTTTTGTTCGCAATTTCATCCATTTTCTTCTCCTAATATTTCTTCCTCTTTTAGTAGCGCATATTTAACTTTTGCTAAGGTGATTAAAATATTATATTACACAATATTTATATATTTTATTGACAGCTCCAAACTACAACTCTATATTTTTTTAATTTATCTAAAACTACCATAAGAACACATATTTACAACAAGACAAAATTTTAAAACATATCAACAGACTCAGCCTCAAGTATTTCGTACTTAAAAATGAGTACCCGTTTATACAAGGATAATAGGACTGG
This sequence comes from Liopterus haemorrhoidalis, assembly GCA_963971575.1. Lineage (NCBI taxonomy): Eukaryota > Metazoa > Arthropoda > Insecta > Coleoptera > Dytiscidae > Liopterus > Liopterus haemorrhoidalis. The sequence continues at coordinate 16,295,551 of OZ020626.1, read as the reverse complement.
TCGAAACGTCACACTGACCAGCTGGCTTTCATAACTATGGCCGGCGGTATAGAAACGGAGAACTTACATTCTCTGCCACTTATACGCCTATCTAGGTGTTGGGATCCTATTATTTATTATTATTTATTTATTTTGGTCTACATATAAAAATATTACCTGAAAATCAATAAATTTTTGTGAAATGTGAATATTCACACATTTCAGGGTTTTCTAAGTATTTAATAAGTGTTAGAAGCCAACAAAATGCTGGATGTCTGGGAATATTTTTTCTATATTCACATTAAAACAGTTTTTTACAAATATTTTTATTCGTTATTTGAGAACTAAGAGCTTCCATTTAATTTTTTTAAACTAAATTTAAATAATTTCGAAATATTTTCGAAAATTTCGCTTGCCGTTGACGGTTCTGGCAATGCCAGTTTCGTTTTGGAAGAAGGACCGATGATTCCGCCTGACCAAAATCCGCACCAAACAGTGACTTTCTCGGGATACATTTGGTGCTGGTGTATCTCGTGTGTATTGGTATCGCCCCAAATCCGACAATTTTGCTTGGTCACATATCCATTCATCCAAAAATGGGCCTCGTCGCTAAAGATGATTTTTTTGGCGAAATTTGGGTCAACTTCCAACTGCTCCAGAGCCCAGCGAATACACGGTGTTGTCTACGGTCGTTTACCTTAAGTTGCTGGGTTAGTTGGATTTTATACGGGTGCAGACCCAAATCCCGACGCAAAATTCGCCAAGTTGAAGTCACAGAAAGGCCAAGTTCTTGTGAACGACGAGAAATTGAATGTCTTGGGTTTTCCTGTACACTCTCACGCACAGCAGCGATGTTTTTAGCAGATCTTGCGTTTCGGTGACGTACTGGTGTTGGCTGATTATTTACCGAACCGGTTGACTCGAATTTGGCCACCAAACTTCGAATAGTCGACTCGGCAGGACGGTTGTGGCGAGGATAAAAATCACGTATTACGCGGAACGTTTCTCGAACGGAGCAGTGACTTTGATAATAAAATTTGATGATTTGCACACGTTGTTCAACGCAATAACCTTCCATGGTGATTTGCCGTACACTACTGAACAATTGACAACAAATTTGACAGATTTCACTTTAACAACATGGATGCTATAATCTAACAAATTTCGAGCGTCCCTATTGAAATACCCTTTACTTACTTAGGATAACAAAAATACGGATTTTAGATAAAATAAATTCAAAACAGAATCTATAAATAATAGAACCAAAGACCCGCAGGGGCGTACTTAGGGTAAATGGCGCCCATGGCAAACATTAAAATTGCATCCCCTATCCAAACATGTGACATCCACTTTTTGAAAATTAAAATTTAGAATAACTTTGCTGGAAAAAGGTTATATTTACATGCTATTAAATAAATAAATAAAACAAATAATAAAATCAATAAGTTTTAAACGTACAATATTTTCTACATATTGAAATATTAGATTTTTGTTTAAACATAAATCACAGTTTATTAAAGATCACTTTCACTGAAACACCTGGTTTTAGAGATGTGGCAACATGAGTGGAGCCGCACACAGAACGTTAAGTTGCGACAGATTAAGGGAGACGTTAAACCATGGGGGTTCTTCCTGCAGGATTAACCGCAGGGAGGAAACCGCCATCACACGCCTCCGTATAGGTCACTGTTGGTGGACCCATGGACACCTCCTTCGAGGTGAAGAGTCCCCTATCTGCGAGACGTGTAACACAGATTTGTCTATGTTACACTTTTTAACTGAGTGTTTACAGTTCGAGGATGTCAGGGAGAGGTTAGGCCTGTGCTATGACCTGTGAGTTGCTTTAGGTGACAACAGGGTACTCATGGACAGGCTGATACTCTTCCTGAGAGAATCGAACTTTATGTTTTATGTGTGAAGTCTTGCACCTTATTTTAATGTATTCCTAGTTATTGACTGTGATATTCGATGGTAATTGGCCCCTTTATAGCCTCTTACCATCACCCTGCGTCTGTTCATTTTTTCGAAAACACTTTTTATATTATTTATTTGTATTTGTCGTGCAAGATTTCTTTGATTGAGTATGCGTATTTTTAATGATTCTATTTATTTATTTACTGTCTAATTTATTGTTTTTAATATGTAGTGTAGTCATTTAGATAGGCTGCGTTAGGCGCAAATAGCCTTTGTTGCTGTGCGCCAAAAATTTTAACTAACTAACAAATCAAATAGATTAAAATAAACTTTCACAGACGAAGTTTCAAGTTGTTTTTTTTTTTATTAGGGTTTAGGGTTTGTTCACTAAATAACCGAAACGTGATGGGACACATTTGTCAGCGGTATTGGAAATTTTTATTGCCTCTTGTATTTATTTCGGACCACATGTTGCTGAAACTATACACTTTCTTTCATTCTAGAACAGGCAAAGTACAAGATTTTACTTTTAATGTATTTTTCTTTTCCAAATATATATATATACAGTACCTAGACAAAATATTATAACCACTTATGATGTTTTAAAAAATCATTGTTTTACACAAAATCAACAAAATAGTAATACACCAATTTTATTTTTATTTTGTATTTAATTTGTAACGTTTTAAAAGAAATTTGTTTATTTTATAAACAAATTTAATACGGTACGCTAATGTACAGCAGCCTACTTTATTAAAATAAGACAATATCGCATAGATTTCGGTAACCATGATTACACAATAATATACAAGTAACAAACAGTATTTTATTATTCGTGAAAATCATTTAGTATGTGGTCAGACCTTCGTTCTCAACAGAAGAATATTCTTGTACGGTGAAGAGTATAAGTATTTAGACCTTTAAAGGGATTTGTTTTGAGAACGTAAAGGTGAAAAGGACATTGAGTTCCTACGATTTATTCGGATTAATATTGCCACAATACAAATTCACTACAGAGAGCCGCATAACATCTTAAGGTAATAATCTAAATTATTGTGTTGTATTGCTTGTATATTTTTGTATAATTGTATGCGGCGCTTAAAACGCAAGCATTTACCGAGATTTAATGGATATGATCTTATTTTAGGCTCTCCTTCCCAGTATTTCTCCTTTTTCTCTCTCTCTCTCCCTCTTGGTGCGTCGCAGGAAATATCCAGAGCCAGCTTACGGCATTGGCGTACTGGTTTGGATAATTTGGGGCTGGACGTACCGAGCGTCGAAAGAAGGCAAGGATAGAGGAAACTTCAAGAAAAGAATCCAGATAAGCCTTTTTTAATCAAAATTATTTGTGTTAATGTTTATATATTGTTTATTTTAAATTTTGAATATCAGTTGTATATATTTTTTTTATACGTTAGATTTTATTCGGAATGTGTAGGAATTTCGTGGCGCTGGTCGACCAAACCCGGGAAAGCTTTGTAATCCAGCGCATTCTGGTAAAATCGCTTTAACCAAATTTACCTTTAATTAATATTTTTATTATTTGTTTGTAATTTATAATATTATTATTCTAAATTTATTTTTGGTATCTATATATTTTATTTACATTTTGATTTTCAATTATAATAAATTTTATTGTTTTGATATTTACTATATTCAGTTGTTGTTATTTACTTATGTCCCAAATATCTCGTTTTAGGTTAGGTTTCGCCTAGTGAGACTGATTTGGTCAGTCTTAGTTAAAATCTAGTCTGTGCGTGGGATCTACTGGTCGGTCCCAATTATTTTATTTCAGACCAGTTGGCGCCCTTAAATTTTTTCTATAATTTCATCTAATTTTGGAACCGCACGACCGTCTCGGCTGTTTAAAGGCTAGCCACAAAAGACTAAATAAACCTATAGCCGGTGTTTTATAGGTCACATATTATTTCAAACTATTTTAGTACATTTATAAAATGTTTTTTAATATTGTCACGGGGTAGATTCAAGAACGGACATCTTTTCTACAAAATTTATTATATTATAATAATGTTACAATACAATACAATTAATGGTCAGAATGGCTGTGTTGACGGTTAGCGGCTGATGTCAGTCCCGTTCTTGCCCCGGCTTCTCCAGGATCGGTTGAACCACACCATTTTATAACTGTTTACCAGGACACTATGACGTCAAGTCCTACCTCAATTGTTTTGGAAACATTATTCATTTGTTTAATTGTTGACAGCAATTAAAGACCATAGTCGGCATAATTGAATCATGTTTATCAACACATCAGAAGTAGTTCAAAACTTACGTTGACAAACACGCAACACTTTGCACATTTTTTAATTCCCAAAACCGCAAGTCAGCAACCGCGACCTACACGGCCTAAAGGCCACTCAAGGAATTGGGACATTAGCACACAATTATATCATAATTGTGACAATATTTTGTGCCCCCCTTTGCTTTCATTATTGCCGCAATTCTTGGAGGCATACTCTCAATATATGCCCTAATACAATTTTCAATTTCTGGAGAGCCATGCCATACTTTTTTAATATTATCTATTAACTTGTTTATTAATATTATTTAAATCATTAACAAGTCTTTTCAGGAGGTTTCAAACATTTTCGATAGAATTGACATCCGGCGAGTTACCTGTCCAGGACAAAATCGGTACATTTTGTTCTTGCAAATCAGTCTCAGAAAAAAAACACAGAGTTGAAGATGTTTAAAATAGCTTATCCTTTAATAAATACACGATATGTTAAAGAAATAAATAAAGTAGCATAAGATTATATTTCGGCAATTTTTAATAAACAGTTGTTTTTGTAAGTGGTTATAATATTTTGTCTAGGTACTGTATATATATTATTCTTTTTGTTTTGTTTTCCTTTTTTTTATTTATTTTTTTTGCCATTTTGCGCCCCCTTCTAGTGGCGCCTAGGGCACGTGCCATGCCTGCCATACCCCCAGGTACGCCTCCGAAGACCCGTGATAACTTAGTTCAGTGTCGTGACTCCATCGGCTGCATATACAGTTACTGAAATAAAAGCAGCTTCATCAGCGAGCAACAACACTTTGAACTCGTGCGGTCAAAGTTACTCTATCTTGTTATAGCGCTATCCATTAAGTATAAAATTATAGCCAATTATGTCGCTTGAGTTCAACTAGAACTGAGGACATACCTCATACTCTGAGAGTTTGTGACAAACCGATGTGAATTAAATCATTTATTATATAAATTACTAGCTGAGTACCCGTGCTTCGCTACGGCATATAGACGGTTTGTCATCATCGTGCAATTATTATAAGTCATGGTTCTTTATAGATCACATTGCTGACTCTCTCCTCTGGTGTAGATTCACCCCGTTAGAGGCTCATTAGTGTAAAATTCGTAGTTTGTTTCTAAACAAGTGCACGGGTAACTTTTATAAGCAAAAACCTAGTCGATATCTCATCTGTCCTAAGAGATATTGAGGAATCAGTGAAAAAACATTTTACTCCTTTTCACCCCATAGGGATCGAAAAATCATTTCTTAGTGGGTTCTTACGTCATATCGAGAAATGTACTCGTGGAATTTCTTATTTCTAATAAAAAAAAATTTAGGAATGAAATTTAAAAAACTGTCAGAACACTATCGAAAATTTTTAAAAAGTCACCTACATGCCAGAAAGGAATGTTATAGCTCAAGAAGCACAGGAGATATAAAAGGTTCGATGATTACGTTACGGAAGGAATATGTTCCCGGAATTTCATGTATCCAATCAAAAATATACCTATTTACCCCTTTATAGATATAAAAAAAAAAACGTTTAAAACACTTTCTAAAGATTAGAAAAAATAAATTATACACCAAAAAAGGAATGTTATAACTCAACAAACAAATAAGTTACGAAACATTATATAATTCGCCCTGATTTAATATAGATTCGCCCCGTTAAGTGTTGATTGAAGCAAAATCCTAAATTACATTTTTATACATGCATACGGGTAACCATAGTAAGTAAAAAGCAAGTCATTATTTCATCAAGATATATTAAGAAATCCGTTTTTACCCCCTAGGGGTCGAATTTTGAGAAACCTCTTCTTAGTGGTTGCTTACGTCATGGAAGAAATATAGTCCCCGAATTTCAATTGTCTACTAAAAAATACCAATGTACCAATGAAATTTAGGGAAATATAAAAAATGCAATTTAGGGGTGAAATTTAAAAAAAAAAAAAAAACTGTCAAAATGAAATGATCTTGAAACTAATGATATTAAAATGACATCTAAATGCGAAAAAGTACAACATAGTTATAGTACAACAAAGACAGAAGCTACAAACGGTTCTATAATTTACCCCGAATCTAGAATCGCCCCTTTAAGGATTGATGATTAGAGCAAAATCCTGAATTTGATTTTTAAACACATATACGGATAACATTGTAAACAAAATCCAAATCAATATACCATTGGACCTAAGAGATAATGAAGAATCCGCCAAAAAACATTTCATCACTTTTCATCCATTAGGGGTCGAATTTCGAAAAATTCCATATAAGCGGGTGCTTGCGACATGGAGGGAATATATTTCCTTAATTTTATATCTCTATGTCAAGGGACGTTCTTTCGAATAAAAAATACCAATTTACCCATTTAGGGATAAAATTTAAAAAACTTTCAAAACGCTTTCTAAATATTTTAAATAGAAAATTATGTACCAAAATGGAATGTTATAACTCAGGAAATACAAAGGTTTCTATAATTCACCCCAAATGTAGATTCACCACCAGGGGTTGATTAGGGCAAAATCCTGAATTACTGTATCAAAAATTTTATGGGTAACCTTTGTAATCAAAAACCAAGTCAATATCTCATTGGTCCTAAGGTAGGGTGACCATTTTCTTAAGAAGGCAATGCGGGACAAAGCAAAATAAAAAGATCGTCACTTTCCAAATATAAGTGAAGAGCAAAAAAAAAGTCCTCACCTCCCAAATCCAAGTGAAAAGCGGGACGTGTCTTAGAGCGGGACACCCGATCAAAATGCGGGACGAATGGCCACCCTATCCTAAGGTATATTGAGGAATCCTTCAAATCATATTTCACCCCTTAGGGCTCGAATTTCGAAAAATCTATTCTTAGTGCGTGCTTACATCACGGAAGGAATATACTTTCCGAATTTCATGTCCCTATATTTAAGGGACATGAATTTATGTTCTATCGAATATAAATACCCATTAAACCCTCCCGCATTTACATTTAGAGGTGAAATTTTAAAAGACTGTCAAAACTATCTCGAGATATTTGAAAAAACACCGGTGTGCCAAAAATGAATGTTATAACTTAATAAACACAGGAAATACGACGGGTTGTATAATTCACCCCGATTATAGGTTTACCCCTTTAGGGTTTGATTAGGAAAGAATCCAGAAATAAAATTTTTGGCATTTGTATGGTTAATCAAAGCAAAAGCCAAGTTGATATCTTATTGGTACTAAGAGATATTAAGGAATCCTTGATATCACATTTCAGCCCCTATGGGTTGAATTTCGAAAAATACCGTCTTAGTGGGTAATTACGTCTTAGGGAATATACTTTACGAATTTCATGTATCTTGTCCAGAGGACGTTCTATCGAGTAAAAAATACCCATTTACCCCTTTAGGGGTGAAATTTTTAAAAACTGTCAAAACCATTTCTAGATATTTTAAAAAGACACCAATATGCCAAAAAGGAATGTTATAATTCAATAAACACAGGAAATGTGAAGAGTTGTATAATTCACCCTGATTGTAGACCCCTATAGGGGTTAATTCGGACAAAATACTGAAAAAAGTTTTTCGGCATTTGTATGGGTAATATTTGTAAGCAAAATCCAAAACGACATCTTACTGGTCCTAAGAGGTATTAAGGAATCCTTGAAATCATATTTCACCCCCTTTCACTTCTTAGGGGTGGAATTTCGAAAATTTTCGTCTTAGTGGGTGTTTACGTCATGGAGGGAATATACTTCACGAAGTTTATTTATCTATGTCCAAGGGAAGTTCAATACAATACAAAATTCCCATTTACCCCTTAAGGGTGAAATTTTAAAAACTGTCAATACCATTTCGAGATATTTTGAAGACACCTATATGCCAATAGGAATTTTATAACTCAACAAACACAGGGAATATGATGGGTTGTATAATTAACCCTGTTCGGAAATTCACCACTTTAGGGGTTGATTAAAACGAAATCCTGAAATAAGTTTTTCAACATTTATATGGGTAATTTTTGTAAGTAAAAACCAAGACGATATCTTATTGGTCAATAGAGATATTTAGGAATCCTTGAAATTACATTTCACCTCTTAGGGGTTGAATTTCGAAAAATCCCGTCTTAGTGTATGCTTACCTCATGGAGGGAATATACTTTGCGAATATCATGTATCTATGTCCAAGGGATGTTCTATCAAATAAAAAATATCCTTTTACCCCTTTAGGGGTGAAATTTTGAAAAAGTGTCAAAACCATTTCAAGATATTTTAAAAAGACATCTATATGCCAAATAGGAATTTAATAACTCAACAAACACAGGAAATACGTCGGATTATATAATTCGCCCTGATTGTAGATTCACCCTTTTAGGGGATGAATAGGACAAAATCCTGAAATGAGTTTTTCAACATTTATATGGATAATATTTATAAGCAAAAATGACGGCGATATATTATTAGACCTGTGAGATATTGAGGAATCCATGAATACACATTTTACCCCAATTCAACCCTTAGGGGTTGAATTTCCAAAAATCATTTCTTAGGAGGTTGTTAAGTCACAAAAGGGATATACTCCCCGAATTTTATGTTTCTCTGTCTAGACGACATTCTATCGAATATAAAATACCAATTTACCCCTTTAGGGGTGAAATTTAAAAAAACGGTCAAAACACTTTCTAAATATTTTAAAAATACACCTATATGCCAAAAAGGAATGTTATAACACAATAAACACAGAAGATGCGAAGGGTTCTATAATTAACCCTGATTGTAGATTCACCCCTTTAGGGGTTGATTAGGACAAAATCCTGAAATAAGTTTTTTTATATTTACATGCGTAATCTTTGTAAGCAAAAACCAAGTCGATATCTTATTGGACCTAAGAGATATTAAGGAAACCGTGAAGCCACATTTTACCCCTTTTAACCCCCTTTTCACCCACTTAGAGGATGAGTTTCGAAAAATCCGTTCTTAGTGGGTGCTTACGTCATGGAGGGAATATACTCGCCGAGTTTCATGATTATAGGTCCAGTGGTTTGGGCTGGGCGTTGATTATGAGTAGGTAGCTTAGTTACGATTTTATATATATAGATAATAACGTGTTACTGCAACAAGCAAACTACCAGTGGCGATCGGTGAATCATATTTTTGGGTAAGCAATTACAGAGAATACACACGCTCGTGCTTTGTCGTTGCTATACTGCTGTTGAGCGATATAGTACGAGCTTGTCTGATCATACTAATTGCATATCCAAACATGTTTCACCGACCGCCACTGCAAACTACTAACCATTGTACTCCTGTATTCAATAAATAGCAACTGGGCATGCCAATGTTGGAAGCTTATAACTAACACAATAATACTGAATTATTGACTGACCTGTTTCTTGTCCAGCTGCACTCTCATCATATTCTCCGTCATCTCCACATTCAGGCTTGATGTCGATCTCCTCAGTGATGATGATATTAGTGTTGTAGTTATACCGGGACTTGTCTTCAGTAGATGGTATGATATATGTTTTCGGAGTATCGCGGCCCTCTGAAATATAAATACTCTTATAGGTCGTTCATTTCCGAAACAACACAATAGCTGCTTTCCTTTTACAAGTTAAAATGCTTGGCTAGGCTAAGAAGTTAGTCAAATGTCTTAGCAAGGGAAAGGAGGGAGGAAAAAACTTAGTTTATCTTAGCCAGTGTCTTATAAATGGAACGCTCTTACAACTTAGATTAACTTAGCTTAGCTTAGATTTCTTAAGTAAAGTGGTAAAAGGAAAGCGCCTAACGAGTCATCAAATCGACGCGAACTTCAGCAATTTTACCAATGGCGGTCCACACTGTTTTTACTTTGTGATAACCTAAAATTACACCTTACTGATTAATATTTATTTTAAAATTAAATAGACAAACTGTTTTATTTTCAGAATTATTTATATGCAGCTTGTTAGAGAATTTTAATTATAAAAAATATAATTCTGTAAGTTTGGCAAAGAAAATTGTTTTACAACAAATATATTTTTTTAAAAGCCTAATAATACAAAATGTCTTTTGTGTTTGACTTTATTACATTAAAGATGAAGTAAAAAGTAAAAACTATATAACATATAATTTATTCAAAATTAATTACATTTTTACGTAATACATAACAATAATAATTTATTGTCCGTAGTCGAGAGCGTTAAATCGTTCAGACTTGTCAGCAATGGCGAAGGTGAGAACTGAGATCCCTGGTTCGATCCCCGCTAACTGACAAAGTTTGTATTATAAAATATTGTTCAACTTGTAGTCAACTCAGCCGTTCGCAAGCGGTTCTAAAACTGTAGGTGCCTTTCTGTAAGCAGAATGTAGGTAATGTTGATCACATTTCTCATAATAGTATACACTAGAGATGTGTCGTTCATGAACGATTCGTACCAAAAGAACGAATCGTTGCAATGAATTGATACGACTGAATCTTTTAATATGCAGCGAATGATACTGCAGTACGCGAACTCACGAATCAATGCTAGCGAGTGGCGAGTGTGACTCGATATGGAACGGAACGAAATGAGGGTCGGGCACAGAGCTCAGGCTGGTGGCTGTGTAGTATGGTACACACGCACATCTATGTCTGTAGTCTGGTACGTAAGCTTAGTCTGGGTGGGCGAACTTAGAACATGGCACGAGCGACAGCTGAACAGCAGACTCGATACACTGCGACTAGACTTTTTTGTTGTCAGTAGTTACACGCCAGCTATAAATGAATTAAAAGTAACAATTAATCATATTAATATAACAATGAAGTATTTAATATCGTAACATAATAATTAAATATATCGCACCCCGAATGCAACACTATCGTAACTCAAAATTTTCAATATTTTCGTTTTCTCTTAAATTAGCAATCTTTACTTAATATGCTTTTAGCGCCAGTGCCTTTGCATTACGGTTGCAATATAATATTATAATATAACTTACCGAAAACCCAAGTTTTTTAAAATTTTTGATAAGGTCACACGTCCACCTTTAAAATCTATACCAGACTCCAATATTTTATTATGTATTTCTGTAAAAATCAGATATGAACATTAGCATTTATTTATATACTTAAAACTTTAATAAATATTACCTTTTAGAGTGGGATGTCTCTTTTCAATTAAATAATAATCATGGATGATTGTTCTTATACTTTCTAATACCTCTTCACGCAGGTCACTTTTCGGACAAGGTCTATTTTTATTTTTCTTTGGACTACAAAATTTCTGTTTTTCTCCTGTAGAAATTTCCTTGGCTTCTTTTTGAATTTTTCGGTAACTAAATTCCCCTATTTTAGTAGCTGCCTTAACCCTCTCTTTAAAATTTGTTAAAGGAATTTGCACACCGTCCTTAGCTTCTTTCTGCATAAATTCCATTACATTTGCAATTATTTCACGAGCCTGGCTATGTAGGACTTTCCCCCGAACGCCTACACTCGATTTATTTTTCATGTTAAGACCTATGTTAAAAAAATTATATGTAAATATGTGTTTTATCTACTTTCAAAGCTAACTTACCAAAATCTTACTCACAGAAATGTAATAGTTCTGAAAAGAACTGATTGTTTTAACACAGTTTTAATAAAATAACGAAACTCAAACAGAGTACCAAACAAACAGCTGACTAATAAAATAATAGTTAGTACACTACGCCATTGTTTTGCGTGCGCGCAGACGCAGTAAGCTCTCAGTCAAAAACTCGTTTCTGCGCACTGTGTTGTTTCGAAAATGAACGACCTATAGTTCTTGTTACTATATTTATGTGTTCAATTTAAATATTTTTTTCAGTCCACTCGCACATGTAATTTTCAATTTAAACTTATTATAAAATGAATTATTTACAAAACCATATACCAACTCATACTTTAGGGTTAAGGCGGTTAATAAAGTGGTAAACAAAAATATTTTGTTGTGGTATTATAAGTTTATATGTATATTATTCATAGCTTGACACATTGTTCATAACTCAGACCAATAATCAAGATGGACAGCGCATGCCATATGTACTCCACAACAAATTGTGTCACTAATATTAGTCTACGAGGGGCAAGATGATTACGGACGGAAAACAAATAATTACCTTTTAAGTTACCTATAAAACAGTATACCAGTGTTATTCATATAATGTATACCCTTAAAATTTATTAATGTTTGAAAACACACAAAAAAAAAAAACAAAAAAAATGTTAAGCACGATTATAATATAAAAAAACACGTAAAGAAGGTAACTTCGGCAATAAGTAAAACATAGTCTTCATGTATCTTCGTAAATATTCGGCAACGATTTATTCTAGGAAAATGTAAAAAAACAATGATGGAGACACATATTAATATAAACAACGGTGTCAATCTTGATTATTGTTCTGATGTTCATAGTATGAATTATTTCAACAGAAATGTGATAGCTTCAGACGTCTTCTCAAAAACCGAACTGAAACGAACGACAGATGAGAAACACCTAATTTTTCCAGTTAAAGTTCCAAGCAACACACATTTTCTGGAATGTAAGACAATCTAAAAACTAAAGCTGCGTTCAGAGCGCTTTAAATTAATAGACTGTAGACTGCACGTTATGGATATGTTTAATAGGTTGTTTTAACGTTCGACGTAGCATTTACAGCTTAAGGAAATTAGTGAGTTGCGAATAGTGTGTCTTTAAACCAACTACGGTGGCTTCGTAAAATGTTTGTTATCTATTATCGTTTTCCTAGTTCTGCTGTTATAGATTTTTACTAACTAAACCTAACCTAATTACCTAAATTGATCATATTTACTGTTCGTCTTTGTAATTTTGAGCGAGATTTGTTGTAATCGGCGCGATGACTTTTTGTTAGGTTATGTAAAGGCATACAATATGAACGTTCTCACCGATATAGACAGAGATAGACAATGTGTTTATACGTCTGTCTCATTAAAACAACTCACTAGCTATAAGTTTAGAAAACTATCCACAATCGAAAGTATTAAATTTAGAGGTCTATTACTTCTAATCGTTTATTACTTTTGTTTGAGTATTTTTTACTGACGAACACAATCCAGTTTTTAGAGTTTCATATGACTATCTGCCAGCTCCAGTGGTTTTTAACCAGGTTGTCGCCGCACCCTGCCGTAGGTATATGAAAGGCGAACTCCGTAGAATTAATGCGGCTGTCATACAGAGAAATGAGAGAAGGGCGCCTTGCAGTTTCATATTTTATATAAGAGTGCCGTCATCTAAAAAAGGTTAAGAACCACAGGTACATTATATAAAAATATATGTGGGGTATTAAATGAAAGCTATTAACATGCAGATTAACAAACAAAATTTTGTTTTTGCAAAAAATATTTTTAAGAGATATTTGCCCAAAATATGTCTAAAAAAATTTGTCCCGCACTTTATTTCTCAGAAGGGTCGGAAAATGGAACAAGAAAATAAAGTTTGTTTAAGTTCATATAAATTTCTCAACCAAAAACGCACCGCGGACCAGTATAATATATAATTTTCTAACGCGGACCACAAATAATAATTGTTGGTTCATTTTTTGCAAGAAAACAAAATATTTAATGTGCTACTAAATACATTTATTTTATTTGTAGAAAATCACAGAAAGTTTACAGAAAATAAACAAAATAGAAATTATTTACACAAAAAATAAAATAAAAAACTTCAAAAACACCTATAAAAACTTTCTGGACCGCTAAAATTTTTCTGGGGACTACTGGTGGTCCGCGGACCACCTGTTGAGAAACACTGTTCTAGACTCCTAAACACGACCTTTATTACTGCTGAACACAATTCGGTTTTTAGGGTTTCGCATGCATGTTTTTTTACAAAAAATGTAGTTTTTAAGCACTTAAGATATGACTTATTTTTTGATTTTCTGACAAAAATCATCGACTTTTTTTTGTTATTATATGATCACTAGGATATAGTTAAAAATGTTATTGATGTGTTTAGTGGCGTAGGTAGTGCTTTTCTCCTTAAAGGGAGAAAAGCACTAATTTAGCCCCACAAAGGGCTAAATTAAGGTATAAAAATTTCTCATAACATTTTATGTAATTTTGTAAGCACTTACATACACTTATATACATGTATATTGGTAAAATAGGTATATAATTATTTTTCGGGGTTTTGAAGTATCAGTGGTGTAGAAAGAAAGGGTTGCGGGGGGGGGGATTATAAATTTTTAAAAAGTATACATTTATTTCGCATTTGTATGATTATTTTGAAAATGTATTTTGTAGCTATATACCTATACATATAATAACAATACACAATTCATAAAAAAAAAAACTAAAAATTTAATCTAGTATGGTAAATCATGAAACAAGGTACAGCGCATAGTCCTACATTACAGTTGCTGCAATAAAATCTAGTTTCTTTCCTATTTTTTTTTCCATTGGCATCTCTTCTACTGCAACATACAGCACAGTTTCTACATGGAGCAGCGTTTTTTGGTGTAGCTGGTACATATTCAGGAAAGTGCCTCTCAGTTAGTCGTACTGGTCCTGGTTGAGAACTTGGACAACCAATTTTTTTAGTCGTATGGTATTTTGCTATCATTTTCTCTATCAGAGTTTTTCGGAAATCTAAATTTTTCTTTGTGCCGCCGTATTTCTGATACAAAATAAAGGCATTCCAGACAGAAATGTCCAATAAATGGAAAAATATGCAAAATAATATTGTTCTGCAAAAATAATGACGTATTAAATTATAATGTATAAAAGAAGAGTTTATTTAATAAATATTGACTTGTAGTTCTGATGTGAAGCATTTTCTTACATTAAAAACTTAATTTGTACTTCCAAAATACAATTTAAAAAAACAACATGCTAAATACAAATAAAAGGAACCAACTGCAAGGTGGCAGCACTGAATCCCATTTTGTGACGTAGTTACTAATATGATCTATTTAAAACTTAACCTCAATATTCTGTGATAATCTGCAAATGACAAAACTAGGTATACATATGGTATATGTAAATATGGATCAACAATATTTATTAAACGAGATACTTTTAACTGATTCCCACTTGCATGAAAGCGCTATGATGAATTTATCATGGATAACTTGAATTTTGCGCCATAAAAATGTGGAGGGGTTTATCTTATCTATTATCTGATTTTTTCTTAGATTATCTTATCTTTTCTAGATAATTATTTTTTTAATTATCTTTATCTTTGTTTAGATCACAAAAGGTGGTATTATCTTATCTTTGACCAGATAACATTTTAAATTATCTATGCTCAACACTGGATTCACATAATAGATAGAGTTTTATTCCAAAACGAGCTCTTTTCCATGGTATATACTGGATCCAGCTTAGACGACCTTTATAAATCATGAGACTTTCATCGATAGTGATGTCTCTTTCCGGGATGTATAAACTCGAGCACTTTTTGTTTATGTTATCGAAAACGAGCCAAATCTTATTCAGTCTTGGATTTGGATGCGTTTCCGCGTTATAACTTTCGTTATCGGCAAAATATATACTGTTACGGTCAAAATAATAAATACATCTAATACACTAACCTTATTATTTGTAGTTAGAACACTAAATAAATTCATATTTTTATTCTAACTGGCATAACCAATAAAGCACTTTATGATCTATTAAAACCATAATATTTATCAAGAAATATTATGTGGTGATAGAAATATTTTGATATTTGTGAAAACACTACCTGAAATGGTTGGTCAAAATAATAAATACAATCGAGAAAATTTAGTCAAATATAAAATTTATAATTCATTTTACTGTTACTAATTACATAATCCTAATTTTTATAATCTTAGTAATCAATAGCATGACTTTTATTTGTCAAAACGGCCCGACATCGTTTGGGTATCGACTCGATGAGCCGTTGACAGCTCTCTACAGGAATGCTGTACCAACCTTCTTGAACAGCAGTCCATAATTCATTTTTGTTCCTTGGTTTTTCCAGCTCAAACCTATCTTTTACTAGTTTCCAAAAATTTTCTATTGGATTCAAACCCGGTAATTGAGCAAACCAAGGTAAAACTTGAACATTGTTTTGCTGGAACCATGTTTTTGTTGCACGAGCCGTGTATTTAGAGTCATTAGCTTGCTGGTAGATCCATATTAGTGGCATATTCCATTCCACATAGGGTAGCATAATAGTTTCCAAAATTAGGATGTAAATTTTTTTCGTCATTATCTCATCTATGCGAAATAATGGACCTATACCATGCCAAGAAAAACAACCGCAAACTGAAATCTTACCTTCTCCATGTTTAACGGCTTTTTTCGTGTATTTAGGGTTAAAGGCCTAGTTTGGAGGACGCCTAACAAAATTTTTCCCATCATTTCCAAACAACATAAAGTTACTTTCGTCACTAAATAAAATATTTCTTAATATTTTAATACCTTCTGCGCCATACCAGTAAACGTGTTCTTGAGCAAATTCCTTACGGACTTGTAAGTGTCTTGGTTTTAATAATGGTACTTTTCTAGGCGAACATGATCTTAAGTTATGCTTTACCAAGCTCTTTCTAATGGTTCGTGCAGGAATATTCGGTTGTAGTTCGGTTAGTAAATTAGTTGATGACATGGAAGTATTTTTTTCACTTCCTTCACCAAGCGTCTACCTTCGTTCTTCGAAGTTTTGTGTGGTCTACCCCGGGTTTCTTCTTTCAATGAGTGACTGATGCCATTTTGTACCATTCCCAAAGAGCAACCCATAATATTAGCAATCTTGTAAAAGAATTGCCATCATTTTAAAAAAATTTAATTAAGTTCCATTTCACTACCTCAATGCTTATTCTTACCCATCTTTGCAATAGTTTGAACAAAACTAAATATTTTTTTTTGTAAAACATATATTTTTACATACATTATGAACTTGTTTGAACCTGTCTTAACTCCGTTATCAAATCATTTTTAAGAGTTTTAGGAAATGTATTTATTATTTTGACCAACCATGTCAGGCAGTGTTTTCACAAAAATCAAAATATTTCTATGACCAAATAATATTTCTTGATAAATATTATGGATTTAATAGATAATAAAGTGCTTTATTGGTTATGCCAGTTAAAATAAAATATGAATTTAATTAGTGTTCGAACTACAAATAATAAGGTTACTATATTAGGTGTATTTATTATTTTGACCGTAACTGCATATATTTTTATTTCACAATATCTTCTATAAGAAATAAGTTTTGAAAAGATTGGTGTTTCAAATATTTCTGATGATGTCCAATACATCCTTTCCACTGGTTTTTGTACGATGCCTTGGAGAATTTTTATCGCTAAAAAAAATTCATCTGCTTCATCATCTAGTATAAATGTGCAGCCGGGCGATCCCCAAAATGGAAATCTAGGTGGTGCAGGTTTTGGATGATTTGAGCTAAGAAGGCACCAATCTCTCACTAAATCTAGATTTCCGGCATCATCACTATCATTGCTGTAATCGACATCGCTATCGTCGTCTTCATCGGATCCACTTTCCGATAAATTTTCATATTCGAACTCACTTTCACTTTCACTGCTACTCATTTTTGAGGGTTATACTAAAATAAATAAATAAAAAACTCACTAAAATTCACTAACAAAAAATAAATATTATCTTACCAATTAGTTGTGAAGAAATATAATCACAAAACTTATGTACGTAATAATTACACGCTCGCACTGTATACGGTACCCAAAATACTGAATGCAAATGACAAAAATACATTACCATCGTAGCTTCCAAGTAAACGCACCTGTATTACGCAATTCAGTTGGTTGGGTAGATATAACCACATATAAGAGTGCCCATGTCATACACGGGCAAGTGAAAATCTCCCGGTATCAGTCGCCCGTGCCATACACGGGCGTATGCCTTAAAACAGGGCTTCTTAAACTATGGGTCGCGACCCCAAATGGGGTCGCTTAGCGAAATCTTGGGGTAGCGAGATCTTAATGTAAAATATTTAAATAAATTTATAAAATCTAGCGAACCTGGGGTCGCGAACAAACTCACAATCATAAATGGGGTCGTGAATGAAAAAAGTTTAAAAATCCCTGCCTTAAAGAGGTTTTTTGTGATGTGCTTGACAACAAATTCACAAAACTTAATTTTTTTTTTTAATTATTACTATCATTATTTTCCTGTAATTATTAAATATGAATAACTATGTTGCTGTTTAACATGAACAGTAGCTCCATATTAATTTCTGTTTCTGCAATCTGTGAAGAAGATGGCTTAAATATTTGCTACCCTTTATAATTGTTTACAGATGTGTATGGTTTCATTTTTTAATCAGTTTATTTTCTTTGCCTAAGTGGGCAGTTACTTGACAATTTATTATATTTAGAAAGAAAACTATAGGTCGTTCATTTTCGAAACAACACAGTGCGCAGAAACGAGTTTTTGACTGAGAGCTTACTGCGTCTGCGCGCACGCAAAACAGTGGCGTGGTGTACTAATTTTTATTTTATTAGTCAGCTGTTTGTTTGGTACCTTGTTTGTGTTTCATTATTTTATTAAAACTGTGTTAAAACAATCAGTTCTTTTCAGAACTATTACATTTCTGTGAGTAAGATTTTGGTAAGTTAGCCTTGAAAGTAGATAAAACACATATTTACACATAATTTTTTTAACATAGGTCTTAACATGAAAAATAAACGTGCCATGTTCTAAGCTCGCCCATCCAGACTGAGCTTACGTACCAGACTACAGACATAGATGTACGTATGTTCCACACTACACAGCCACCAGCCTGAGCTCTGTGCCCGACCCTCGTTCCGTTCCATATCGAGTCACACTCGCCACTCGCTAGCATTGGATCATGAGTTCGCATACTGTAGATTCGTTTACTGCTTATTAAAAGATTCGGTCATATCAATTCATTGCAACAATTCGTTCTATTGGTATGAATCGTTCACAAACGACACATCTCTAGTGCATACTATTATGAGAAATGTGATCAACATTACATACATTCTGCTAACAGAAAGGAACCTGCAGTTTTAGAGCCGCTTGCGAACGGCTGAGTTGACCACAAGTTGAACAATATTTTATTATACAAACATTGTCAGTTAGCGGGGATCGAACCAGTGATCTCAGTTGTCACCTTCGCCAATGCTGACAAGTCTGAACAATTTAACACTCTCGACTACAGTCAACAAATTATTATTATTATGTATTACGTAAAAATGTAATTAATTTTGAATAAATTATATGTTATATAGTTTTTACTTTTTACTTCATCTTTAATGTAATAAAGTCAAACACAAAAAGACATTTTGTAATATTAGGCTTTTAAAAAATATATTTATTGTAAAACAATTTTCTTTGCCAAACTAACAGAATTATATGTTTTATAATTAAAATTCTCTAAGAAGCTGCATATAAATAATTCTGAAAATATAACAATTTGTCTATTTAATTTTCAAATAAATATTAACCAGTGAGATGTAATTTTAGGTTATCACATAGTAAAAACAGTGTGGACCGCCATTGGTAAAATTGCTGACGTTCGCGTCGAATTGATAACTCAATGTTCTGTTTCGAAAATGAACGACTTATTGAGAAGTGACATTACCGTTGGCGGCGCTGTTTTTCAAGGCAATATGGCTGAATTGTCTAGTATTCAGCTGTCAATATGCTAACAGCGAACAGGTTAATTTAAGCACAGTACATTTTTATTTTATGAAAATGTATCTATCGACATTCTAACAAAAAATCAACACTAGAAAATATGTAATAATTTCAAACAGTACTACAGTCGCGTAGTACAATATTTGACCAGCAGACTGCGTATCCGAGCGTGTCAGTTCTCAATAGGTACATGACTTATTAATAAACGCCACCGCTGTTCTTATATTGTACCGAGAGTTTCTTATTAATTTTGTGATTACTTTTACTCCGTCGGCTGATGGGCTTTTCTCCTAGTAATATATGATACATACCAGTCAATACATCGTTAACATTCAAATGTTCAGCTACGCAAGGTTTAATGTCAATTATGTGATTCAAATTTTCCCCTGTTGAAGTACAAGAATTTATGTCTGCTGGTTGATTTTCACATTTAATTTTTGTGATATCAGCAGAATAGCCATCTAACATTTCACTCTGGATTTCTTCGCTAACTTCATCAATTTCCTCTCGTTTTATATATACTGTCTCTATATTGTTACTTATTGAAGTATTGGGATTTTGATTTAAACAAACAAATTCACTTTTAACAATAAATTCATTTTTACAATTAGGATTATTTATATTATTTCCATGTATGTCATAACATTTGTTTATACACATAACTTCATCGGCCATATCAGTTAGTTCAGTTTTTATGTAAACTTGATCCAAAGAAACACTAGTACTGATATTGTCATTCTCTAGAACTCTGTTAAATTGTTGTTCTTCTTGCGATAGTTGATTAATTGTACGTTTTAAAACTGTATTTCTAGAATCCATAGTAATATAAATATTTTGTTGGTGAATTTCTGAATCCACTTTAGTCTATATTGTTCAGAACTGTTGAAAAATTATCTATATTCTTTAATTAAATTTTATATCTAACGTGCCGTGGTGATTCATAAACCAGGCCGTGTCAGAACCAGTGTTGCCAGATGAAATTTTGTTTTGGCGGTAGAAGTTCACGAAAAATAGCGGTAGATGGCGGTGAAAAAGCGGTAGATTACAAAAATGTGGGTGGAGGCTTGTTTTTTTTTCAGTCCACTGCTTATAAAATCGTTCAAAAATTTTCCAATGACAATTTTTTTTTTGTTTAAAATTTTCAGATTTTTGCTTAATTTGTAATAATATAATATAATAATAAATATAATATATAGTATAAAATTTAAATTGTTTGTTATATTTTAATTTTTATTGCATTTTTTTCAGTCTTCAAAAACAATTTTTTTTTAAATTAACTAATACTATTTTTAAATTAACAATACTAATTTTAAATTAGGTGTGTTCGATTTGCACATTTGCAGTTACTGTTTACTGCCGCGTTAAAGCGTTAACAGCCGTAACAAACAATCCGCAAGAGAAACAGGTGTAACTTTTTCGCAGTAGCGTCATAAACTGGCAGTAAATTACGACAAATTAAACAGATTTGCAGTTACTGCGACCAAACGAACAGATTTTTTTAACGCGGCAGTAAACAGTAACTGCAAATGTGCAAATCGAACACACCTATTAAATTATAGGGGAAAAATTTTAAGATCGTAGCGCCACGCGGATTTTTTTGAAACCATTCTAAATCAGATACCACTTGACATTTACTAGTAAATAATAGCGAAAAGTGTATCAAAAAACGACAAAAAATAAATAATTGTTTGGGATTTTCTGATTTTGTGAAGTGGCATTACTTGTAAACATCTAAAATACTACATTTTGTGATCTGGTTTTAAGTTATGGCGGTTTTCCATTGTCGATTATTTTAACTATATTGGGGGAAATAATAATTCCCGTGTTGTTTACCAAGGGGTAGAAATCTACAATGCTGGGCATATAATATTGTGTGGAGTCACTGAAAAAAACAGAGAGTTCATAAAGATTTATGCATTATGCCTACAAACTTGTGCATTACAAACCCACACACAATAACAGGAATTTTCAAGATATGCGATAATAAATACAAAATTGAAAATATTTTTTGTAGTCACTATCATTAAAATGTAATGAGCAAACTTTGATATAAGGGCTCACTTTTTTTCCAATTTTTAAATTGTTTATCTAAACATCGCGTCGATTCCTAACCTCTTGCTTTCCCAATTTTGTTTCGAACCGTACGGTGTCTGATATTAGTGGAAACAAATGAAACGATATTTCCGGGTTTCTTCTTTTCAATGAATTGCACATAGGCACACAACAATATGTATTATACATTTTTCAATGATTATAATAAAACTTTAAAAACAAATTTCATACAAAACCAATACACAAAACGAAATGTTATCTGATGTACACAAGTTCATGAAACGCTCACCAGATAGTATGGTGCTTAGCTGCAAATCCCTATACTACGCATGGATTTTTCTTCTGTTTAAAAAAGTGCAACACAGATTAAGTATACATATAAAATTTTATTTCAATTTTATACATTTAATAAATACATAAACATTTGTATAACATACATAAAAACATAAGAAACAATAATACTTAATATTAATTATTTTGATAATAAACAAAATGATTTTTTTATTTATTTTATATTTTCTTTCTTAATGACCAAATGACCAAATCTCGAACGCTAATGACCAAAGATATTTACATATATTATATGTATGTAAATATCTTTGGTCATTAGCCGGCGCAAAGCATTGTTTGGATTAAAATCGTAACATGTATTTTTTATGAGGCGTTTACTATGTAATAAGCCTATTGAAGCGCCCGCTTAGGGCGTACCTTCTTCTATTTTTCATTTTTTATCCTAAAGTCTATTTTTGTTTCCGTTTAATTATCAATTTTATTTAATTTAAATAAATATTCATTTCATAGACAAAACATGTTTAGAACCTCACTATATTTTATTTCCAAAGTACAAATATATTACCATATTTTACCCGATACAATAATATTTTATATAATAATTATATAATTCTATTATAAATTATTATTGTATTAATTTAAAACCTAATTTTAATTTATTTAAATATAACCATTTGTTTTCTTAAATATAACTTGTTTAGAGCCGCTGGTAAGACACCTTCCAGCCAAATTAATCCTTTTTATACATTAATATTTTTCCGATCAAAGTGAGTAGACGTGTTTTTGATTTTATAATTGTGAAAGAGTTTTGAAATCAGTAAAATTTAACTACAATTGGTATTGAAGGTTAATTAATATACTAAGGATATATTAATTATTAAATTAAATTTGTTATAGTAATTTATTCTGAAGTTTTTCCCTCCCGATTTCATGGTGTGGTTAAACTCGGTTTTGTGGCAGTAATTTGTTAATTACTGCATTTTTTTCAGACCAAGAGAGAAGGGCTTATTAATAATTTTTAAAATTTATTCATAAATATTGTCATATTAACATTCAAATTTTTTCATTTGGTTGTGTGACGTCATATAGTCGCTGCAACTCAGAACGCGTGGTTGACCGTTTCCACTTGTTCGTTCTGTTTAAATAATAATTATTTATTTGTTTAATTTAGCCCAACATATTTGTTATAAATTTAATTGAGAAATCATTTAAATTCATTTTTTTGTAAATAATATAATTTTTTTTTTTCTTTAAATTTAAAATCAAGATTTTTATAATTTATTTTTGGGATTAATTTAGAGTGTAATTCATCGTATTCCCAGCCGCGCTTACCGCTATCAATTGTTGCAGTCCGCAACAATTAAAATTATTTAATTTTGTTTTTGTACAAATTTTTTTTTTTGGCTAAGTTTTTTTTTTAACTATTTTTTTTTGATAATATTTTTTTTTCTCTCTTTTTATTATCATTCCTGGCAACGCTTATGCAACAAGAACCTGACCTTATTTTTATTATCTTAAATTCTCACAATTATATTTTTGACATTTTAAGTCAACCCTTGTGTGTCGTCCTGGACTCCTACCCTACCTAGGCCAGGAGCGGGCGCCACACCTATTATTGTGTCTGTACCTAGTTTATTTCTTTGTTTTGTTTTTAATAAGTTCACAGTTAAAAATACTCTTTCAACATTTGCACTTGAGTGAGGTAACGTGAGAATTTTAAAAACAAAATCTGATATATGAGCAAACATTGGGGCGTTGTCACCCAACTTTATATTGGCGATTTCAGACCAAAATTTAGAAATGTTTTCAGTATTTGGTATCCCATCTAAATTTCTTAAGAGCCGCCATCATTGTCTAATACTTGAATTTTATGTAAGTCAACCAAATTTGGCCACTCTACTACAACATTTGCTATACTGTTGAGTGATTTTTGTCGAACAAATTTTGGATTGAGAAATGATAATTTATGCAGTACGTTATGGTTTAATGGAAAACTCTGTAATATTTGATCAACTCCTTCAATATAAAATGATAGACATTTTGTTTTAAAAATATGTAGTTCATTTTCATCTAAAGTATTCACACTGATTGCAGCACCAAAATATATATTATCTCAAGAAATGAAATTTCTTGGATTCTTAAATTCTATGTCGCAGAGTGGAGTATTATTTAAAATTTCGGGTTTTAGAAAATAATCAAAAAATGTTTTCACTACTGTTTCTACTGAGAAAAAAATGTTAGTAATTTGATGAGTTTCAGATTGCATCTGTTTGTTTAAATTTATAAATAATGGTAAAATAAATTGTAGGAATTGTAAATATAATTTATAAACAGGATTTTTTAATTGACCTAAAATATTATGTGCATTAATATCATCTTTATTATTATAGGCCATATCTGTAAACAAGAGTATAAGGGGATTATATTGTTCTAGTATTCTGTTAACAACACTAAGTAGTGACAACCACCGGGTTTGACAAGGATGCAATATTTTATGTGCTTTAACGTTACAGAAATCTTGAAACGCTTTAAACTGTTCAATTCTTTTCGGACTATTACTAAAGTAGTTATAAATATCCCTAGTAACCGCTTCCACAAAGTCAGGTAATTTATGACAAGCATTTGAAGCACACAAAGCAAAGCTGTGGCATATGCACTTCATAACAAACATATTAGGGATAAGTGCTTTAAATCTAGAAGCCACTGAGTTATGGCGCCCCATCATATTTGAAGCACCGTCTGCAGCAAAACCAATAAGATTTGAAATGTAGGGAATTTTATTTTCATCAAAAAATGCAATAATTTGCTGAAATAAAACTTCTGCTTGGGCACTCTCGACAGGTAGAAGCGTTAAGAAACAGTCTTCAATATTACTATTGTGTACTAAGTGCAACTCTTGCTACCAAGCACAAGTGTTTCATTGTGGTTCTGTCAGTCGTTTCATCAATTATTAAACTAAATTTATTAATTTTTAAAATTTCAATTAAATTTTGAAATGAGTAAGCGCCAGTAACATTATTGATTATTTTTGTTGTTTTTGTACGTACATAACTTCAAAATTTAGTGGCGAAAAATTAATTAAATCGTTTTTTTTTTTTTTTTTGCATGCGAATTATAAACTAATATTGCTCTTTACTCTTTTATTTTACTAAAACGTACCTTTTGTAGTCATATTTAGTTTGTGTTCTATAGTCATTTTGAAGATCGAGGTGAAGAGTCCCCTATCACGTGCAACACAGATTTGTCTGTGTTACACTTTTTAACTGAGTGTGTACAGTTCGAGGATGTCAGGGAGAGGTTAGGCCTGTGCTATGACCTGTCAGTTGCTTTAGGTGACGACAGGGTACTCATGGACAGGCTGATACTCTTCCTGAGAGAATCGAACTTATTGTTTTATGTGTGAAGTCTTGCACCTTATTTTAATGTGTTTCTAGTTATTGACTGTGATATTCGATGGTAATTGGCCCCTTTACAGCCTCTTACCATCACCCTGAGTCTGTTCATATTTTCGAACAGACTTTTTATATTATTTATTTGTGTTTGTCAGTGCAAGATTTCTTTTATTGAATATGCGTATTTTTTAATGATTTTATCTATTTATTTATTGTCGAATATATTGTTTTTATTATTTGGTCTAGTCATTTAAATGGGCTGCGTTAGGCGCAAATAGCCTTTGTTGCTGTGCGCCAAAAATTTTAACTAACTCATTTTGAAGATTTACAAATTTTAAAAGTGTTTATTTAATATAGGGACATTTGTATTGGTATCCCTGAATAAAACGATGTTTACATTTGACATTTTATAATACGCTCTGATGTGTTTTGATACTTGTGTTCACATATCTAACTTATAGTAATTTCTAAAATATTTTTTATTTAGTTTGTTGTTTATTTAGCAGTTTTGTGTTTAATTATATATTTTCTTATTTGATTTTGTGTGTACTACATAGTTTTTAGGTTATATTCAACCTAGTTTTATTTTCTTTTCTTTGATCATATTTTTGGATCACATCAGTCCTTTGTAGGACTATTTTGCCTATTAGAATAGTTTATTTGTTTCTATTCTGTTCTTATTTTTATATTTTCATTTCATTTCGATACAAGTGACAGCGTACAAATATTACATTTGTTAAATAGATGAATGTAAACGTACTAAATCTGACGTCACATTTTTTTTTGTGACGTTTCAATTGACGCAACTGCACTGTTTCCTGCATTTGTTTTACAGGTTTGTGCGAAAAAATGTCGAGACCCAGAAGATTTAAATAAACATGTGTCAGAACATACAGACGACAGACCATATGCTTGTAATATTTGCCCCATGAAATTTAAGACTAGTCATTTGGGGCAACACAAAAAAACACACGCAGAGATTAAACCATTAGCTTGTGATATGTGCCCTAAAAGATTTGCCCAAAAATCAAATCTTAAAGCACATAAGCAAAAGCATGTAAACGATCTTTATAAAATGCAAGATTGGCTCAAGGCTAAGGAAAAATGTTGAAAGAAAATTCATCTTTAGTTATAAACAATATAATATAATACGCCAACGTGTGTCCCTGCGTGGGTGCGTGCTATGACGTTAAACACAAATTTGAAACGAGATTCCGAAATGTAACGAAATATTCCGAAGCTCACCGAAGTGTATATTGACATATAACGCGTGATAATAATAGTTGTTAATTGATGTGTTTACACAAAAATAATATAAATTAAAATTATTAGTAGCAGAAAAATAATTATTTTAAAAAATATTTGGTTTTGATGAAAGTATGTAAGAAAAATGTGACTTTCTTTTCTTTATTATTATTTTTTCAATGCTTCATTATTTTTTTATTTCTATGATTAGTTCTTTTTAGGGTTTTGTAGGTATAACTAAAAAACCCTTATACCGTCATTTTGTCGTCTGTCTGTTCGGTAAAAATTGTAGCCAAACGGCTAAACCTAGAGAGTTGAAATTTGGCATGCTTATACAACTCTTTGACCCGCACATAGGAAAAATACTAAAACATCTAAAAAACATATCCCCCTAAAAATATAAACAAATATGTGCTCATCGAAAAAAAAATATATATAATTCTGAGTAGGGTATCAAATGAAAGCTCTTGGTACGTGCATTAACGATCAAATTTTTATTTTTGCAAAATAAATTATTTTTAAGCGATTTTTGCCAAAATTGAGCAAAAAATTTTTTGTCCCACACCCTGTAGCCCAGATGGTTTAAACAAAAAATCTGAAAAAATTCTAAGTAATGTACATAGGTGTGAACCGGAATAGTACAACAGGAATTTTTGATCAGATTACGTTTTTGGAAAAAAACGCATTTTTGTGATTTTTAGCTGATAATGTACACAAGTTATAGCTTTGTAACACGCTGTAATAGAACGTGTATGCTGGTGTAGTGGTTTTGCGCTGGCATTTCACCCAAGTAACTCGATCCAAAAGGGATCGAACCCTGCGAGAAGAGACAATATTATTTTTTGTTTTTTTTTTTTTAATTTTTAATTGTTTAAATTCTTTTTTCAAAATTCTAGTTATATTTTGGCAAATGTTGCATTTAATTTTTAAAAGCGTAAATTTAATAACCAGTGGAAATTGTTTAAATTATAATTTAATTCTTTTTCAATGTACACGAAATCAGAGGGGCGGAACTTATAACAATCAATGGAAGCCATAGGCGCAATTTTTAAAATTCTTAATGAACCTTGCTATATATAAAAAAAAATACTGCACATATTTAGAAACCTAAATAATGGTATTAGGCGTTCGAATTAAAATTAACAAAAAAAAATATTTTAATATAAAATTTGTTTTGGCATCCCAAATAATCATCATTCACTCACTAAATACCTGCAAAAACCCTGAAATAGGTGAAAATTCACACTTCACATCAATTTTTATTCAATGATTACAATAATATTGTTATAACAATTTATTTTTATTTGTTTTGTGCAAAAATGAACAGTATTTATATAAATAATTATTGAAAAATATTGCTAATTACATTGTATTTGATTACATACATTAATAAAACAATTAATTTTTTGAAACTCTTAAAAAAATAATAGGTACCTTAGAGATTCCAAATATTTTTTTATTACTTCTTGGGACCCCTTTTGCTGGTACTGGCTTTGGACTGAAATTTGGAAGCTCTTTTAAACACTGAAAAAAAAAATCAATAACTGCCGAAAAATAATCTTATAAAAAATATTTGAACATAATAGTATTGAATATAATTTTAGGTCGGCTGGTTTTTCGATATTTCCCTTTCTTATGGAAGTTAGGTAAGGATGCGGTATGTCTGGCACCTGGGAGCGGTTACGTTTACCTGTGCGCATCTCGCCTGTACATGTGAAAAAAAAATTGAAACCAGTTTAAAATATTTTTTTAAAAAATAATTTTCTATTTATTTTTTTTTAGCATTATAAATTTATAGTTGCCAGACAGTTTTGTTGTTGCTAACATTGCGCCAGATCTAATTTAAGTAATTAAAAAATAATAATTTTCAAACCTTTTTAGTATAGCTGTAATTTTAATATAATATAGTTCTGTAATCAAAGAATACAATATTAATTTGCCAGACGGAAATTCCGTTGTTTAGTTAGGAATCAGACCAATTTAAGTCCCGGGAGAATAGGTGAGTTAGAAGAGTGTGGCAGCTTATTCGTTGGTTGCGTGAGAGAGATAGCTGCAACAGGGAGCGTTATGAGTATATCTATATTACAGTGACTGTATAAAGACAGTGTGGCCATATGAACTGTAGCCGCCATGTTTATTCCAGGTTTGTATTGGGTTATCACGGATTCTTTAATATCTCTTCGGGTCGATGGGATATCGACTTAGTTTTTGCTTACAAAGATTACACATACATATGCCGAAAAACTTATTTCAGGATTTTGTCCTAATCAACCCCTAAAGGGGTGAATCTACAAACGGGGTGAATTTTACATCCCGTCGTATTTCCTGTGTTTGTTGAGTTATAAGGTTTCTTTTTGGCACATAGGTGTCTTTTTATAATATCTCGAAATGGTTTTGACAGTTTTTTAAAATTTCACCCCTAAAGGGTGAAAAGGGGTAATATGTGATTTCAAGGATTCTTTAATATCTCTTAGGACCAATAAGATATCGACTTGCTTTTTGCTTACAAAAATACCCATACAAAACCGAAAAACTAATTCCAGCATTTTGTCCTTATCAACCCCTAAAGGGGTGAATCTACAATTGGGGCGAATTATACATCCCGCCGTATTTCCTGTGATTGTTGAGATGTGACATTACTGTTTGGCACATAGGTGTATTTTTAAAATATTTCTAAATGGTTTTGACAGTTTTTTTAAATTTCAGCCCCAAAGGGTGAAAAAGGGTGACATGTGATTTCAAGGATTCCTTAATATTTCTTAGGACCAATAAGATATCAACTTAGTTTTTGCTTACGAAGATTACCCATACAAATGCCGAAAAACTTATTTCAGGATTTTGCCCTAATCAACCCCTAAAGGGGTGAATCTACAATCGGGGTGAATTTTACATCCCGTCGTATTTCCTGTGTTTGTTGAGTTCTAAGGTTTCTTTTTGGCACATAGGTGTATTTTTAAAATATTTCGAAATGACAGTTTTATAAATTTCAGCCCCAAAGGGGGAAAAAGGGTGACATGTGATTTCAAGGATTTCTTAATATCTCTTAGGACCAATAAGATACCGACTTGGTTTTTGCTTACAAAGATTACTCATACAAATGCCGAAAAACTTATTTCAGGATTTTGCCTAATCAACCCCTGAAGGTGTGAATCTACAAACGGGGTGAATTATACATCCCGTCGTATTTCCTGTGTTTGTTGTGTTATACAATTTCTTTTTTGCACAAATGTGTCTTTTTAAAATATCTCGAAATAGTATTGAAAAACGCATGTTTATATAAAAAAAATAGGATATTTTCATATTAAAAAAGAATAAGCAGAACATGTTATATACCCTGACTTCAAAAAGAAATTACATAAGAGTTGGCTATGGAAAAATAAAATAATGTATACTACAAGCTTTATGTAACAATAAATAACTTATGACAACAAGAGTGATTTAATTAATTCAGACAGTAAATTAATTCTAAAGCTTTCTGTTGACATTACTTTTATTTTCCATAGCCAACCCTTATGCAATTTCTTTTTGAACTCATGGTATAAATGATATATTAATAAAGAAAACTGATGTATATATTATCAATTATGCATTTATTCAACTAAAATTATGGTCAGGTGAAAAATAAAATGAAATCAGTATGGAATAACATTAAAATTAATGAAAGTAAATACTTCTTATAATTGTGAAACCATCCATTGATTTACTGGCATAATGTTTTTTTATGTTCATTTAGCCTTTTTTTTCCTTCAATTTTAAACCTAAACATAACAAATCGTTTCATTATTTTTAATTTTAATTTGTGACAATTTAAAATATGTGCACAGTTTACATTATCTACATTACTCATTACTCATCACAAACACAACAATATTCACTATTAAACGTCTAAATATACGTATATTATTTGAAAATATCACTTAAATCTGTTGAAACACAAGCTAAACACATGTAAACCATATATAATCTGTAACAAATTTGGTAGAAACATGGCGGACTTCAGCTCGACCAATAGAAAATGAGACCATCGTATGGCCACACTGTCTTTATACAGTCACTGTAATCTATATGAGAGATATCAAGTATATCTGCAATATAAAGTAGATAAAGGAATGGCCCAAGTACACTACCTTGCGGAACACCCGATTTTATAGGATAGTAAATTGATAGAGCATCATTGTATTTAAATGAGACGTTTCTATCTGTCAAATCGGACCTAAATTTTGTTACTTATTTTTACGGTTTTGTAGGTATGACCAAAAAACCCTTATACCGTCATTTTGTCGTCTGTCTGTCTGTTCGGTAAAAATTTTAGCCAAACGGCTAAACCTAGAGAGTTAAAATTTGGCATGCTTATAGTAGAGATGGGAATTTCGGCTCAGTTTTCAGAACCGGATCAGTGGAGGTCGTTCAGTTTGTTGAGCCGGTTCATTGATCCGTTGAGTCGTTCGCTCGTAGGTAGAACGTCGCTTAGCCCCAGCTCTTATCTAACATTTTTGAAACAAACAATTCACTTTATGCAGCTATTGTATTTTAAACCAGATGTGTTAAGTTTATGGCGATGTTTATTGCCCTTATAAATCGGACATCTGGGATTTGGGCAATATTTTTATATAGTATGGTTGTAAGAAAATACAGACTAAGCCTATTAGTTTCAAATAAACTGCCCTACAAATTGATGACAAAATACACTTTATGATAATACATTACAAGCCGAGTTCTCGCGAAATTCAACATGACATCGATCCAGATCCGGATCACTCCGGTCACTGCTCACAATCACCCGACCAATCGTATCCTTGAAACTTGAAACTATACAGTGAGCCGTGAGCCGGCTAATTTCAATTTGGTGAACCGTGTCACTTCGGTCAGTGTACTGAGCCGGCTCAGTGAGCCGGTTCGTTCATGAACGACCCATATCTAACTATACAACCATTTGACCCGTACATAGGAAAAATATTAAAACATCTAAAAAACATATACCCCTAAAAATATAAACAAATATTCTCATCGTATGGTGGCCGCAGACATTTTTTTTTTTTTTTTTAATTTGAACACTACTTACTTTGTGACATATATTCCTGTTGAAACCTGGCAGTTAGGTCACCCCCAATTCTTTCAGCTATTTTTTCAGTTGGAGGCCAAAATTCAGGAAGTTCTTCAGGCTCCCAAGGTTCCCCATCTTTACTTGAAAACAGCAGTCCTTTTATTAAGTTAGCCTTATTTTCATACTCAGGAGCGTAAATTTCAAAGATTTTATCTGAGTTTCTGACAGTCAGTTTTTTTATTAATTCCGTAGCTGTTGAAATATCCAAATTTTGACTTCTAGGCAAATCATTTGGAATATTTTTACAACAGGTTGCCGAAGGAAGATACTGACCAAAAAAACACAACGAACCATTGTATCTAAAAGTAAAAATTTAATATCAATTTTCCATCAACAGATGGCTCTACAAGTTTTGCATTTGTACACTGTATAGTAACAATCGTGAACCGTAAGAGATACGAATTCGGTTAAATTGGGGCCAAATTTTTAATATTTGGGGTTAAAAATTCAAACTATAAATTACTCCTTTATTATTACTTAAGAGTTAAGAGCAAAAACTTGTATTACAAATATTGTTAAGAATAAGAAGTCAAGTCTTTTATCTAACTACATTTTTTTGTTTAGATATATATTTGGAGAGTTATGGCGGAAAAACCCCAAAAAAATATCTTTATTATAAATTATTTTAAAAAAATAGTATTTGTTTTTAAAAAAACTAACAAGTTCTATTCAGTGACGCAAAAATAGTTTCATGAGGGAGGGAGGGTTATAAAATGAGACGTATAGAAGTAATGACAAAACAAGGAAAATGTATCGAAGTAATTAAAAATCCAGCTTCATAGGAGGTTCTAACCCCCAAATCCCACCGCCTGCGCCACTGGTTTTACTGTCGAGAATTTGTCTTTGCATTCCGTTTTTTTTTTTAAATTTCTTCACTCATTTTGTTTTTTTTTTTAACATTTTATAAATGTATCTACCATAATATAACAACAAAATAATGTAAGCAATACAATATTTGGACATTTTTAACCTCAACTGTCATCTGTATACCAGCAATGCGCATGCGTGTTGCGCTTCTGTAACTAACTTCATTCTTTTCTCAGTAACTGTCACTAAGATATAACTTTCATAGCGACGTCGCTACAGTTGGATATTACAGAATACGAAAAATGTTAAAGTTACTATTAAAGTCACTATAAAGCCACATTCAGACCTCTTTAAATTAATAAGTTATAGACTGTTCGTTGTGTCGCTCTGAGTTATGCTTTAATGCATTATTTTAACGTTCCATGTACCGTTCACATCTGTTATAAATTAGTACGTTGCGAATAGCCCTCCATCTGGGAATTTTGAAACTAACTATTTAGCTTCGTAAAATATTTTATATGTATTATCGTTCTTATAATTCTGTTGTCTTAGATTTTAACTACCTAATTACCTAAATTGATCATATTTACTGTCCGTCTTTGTAATTTTGAGCAAGATTTGTTAATGATGACATTATGTTAGGTTATGTAAAGGCATTCGATAACTACGGTGTCACTGATAGAATGCGATAGGCAATGTGTTTATATGCCTGTCTCATTAAAACATCTCACTAGCTATAAGTTTAGAAAATTATACACAATCCACAACAAACAGCGTATTAAATTTGGAGGTCTGAACGGTTGCACGTCTTATCATATGACAAACTTTCTGGTGACAGTGAATAGTCCATAAGCTACAGTGCATAAGCTATTGATTTAAGAGCTCTGAATGCGGCTTAAAAGTTATCTTGTAGTAACGTTACTATACGGTAACAATTATAGTAACTTTTTACAGAATTGATCTGTATATCTTTTATTACGGTGTTTTAAGGTTTTTCGCCTACTTTTGACCTGTAGTACACCAATTAAAAAAGAAATAAGACCGTAAACATAGACTATATATTTAATTTAAAAAAGTACCTGTCTGGTTTTAATTCTACAAGATGATAGCGTTGGCGCTGTGTAGTAGTGAAAGTACATATTAGTACTTTATTATTGGTTTTGCAGTATTCCCAGATATAATCGAAATGGGAGACCCCTTTTTGCACCCAAGGATTTCCTTCTTCCTGACTTTCTTCCTCCGTTTTTACTTGATTTATCTCATCTTCCTGAACTACAAACCACTTACTCCAAACGTAATGGGCAGTACTCAACTTATCAGTTACTAGAAGAAGTCTAAAGCCCGTGGGTTGATAATTTTTTAGTGATATCATAAATTCTTCATCGTTCAGTAATTTTGAAGAACTAGAATAAAACAAACAAAAAAATCAGCTGTGGCCACCACAGGACCGACCGCCATCACAAAGTACTTGTATAAAATACATTCTAGCAGCAGAGTAGAAATAACTTGGCCCAATATTTTCTAACAGAGATATTATTTATCATGACCATGGAAACGTTACATATAAGTATGAAAAATAGATACTTAGAAGAAATTTCGATTTTTTTTTTCGTTTTATCAAAAAATGTCTCAAATAAAAGTTGTTAGGTATTGCTTTTATAGCAACTTTTGTTAAATACATTTTTTCGAAATATTTTTCTGTTAAATATTCGCAAAAATCTTAAAATCGACACGAGTAAACTCCCATTTCTAGTCAACCGATTTTTACCAAAAGTTGATCAACTCGTGACATTGATGTCAAAAGCTTAAATATGAAGTTTCATAAAAAAAAATTTAACCGAATTTGCTCTGCACGTGTACACAGACAGACTACAAAGTGTACTAAAAAGTGTACCAATTTTCCAGCAAAAAAAAAAAATCCCAAAATTATGGTCAAAACTTTTTTGACTTACATTTTAGCCAAAATATAGTTTTAAGCTAATTCTGGTGTGAGGATTATGAAAAAAAATTTAAAAATTCATGCTTTCCTAGTTTTTGAGTTAGAGCCGTTTTGGGTCAGTTTTTTTTGCCTATAATTACAAAACTTTTGCCCAAACTTCAAAATGGACCAAATTTTATTGATTTACGACCAAAAATACATTGTTAAGAGGAGATTCGAAATAAGGCGGCAGTTGGCGAGATGGCGCGCAACGGCAGAGCGGCGACACAGGGAAGAAGAAGAGAAGCGGCGGCAGTCGAGAAACCGAGCGGAGTGGTTCCAGGCAGGCGAGAGTACCGGTGTCAATATATGAACTTGAAAACAATACAAACATTAAGTCTGAGGTTTTGTTTATTTATCCTGGCGGTGTTCTAAAGTTGTGCGTAACAACATATTTGTACCAATTTTCAATAAAATTGGAGACAAAAATTTTTTGCTTGAAAATCAAGATTTTTTTAAGGTCTACCCCTTACGATTTTTTCGATATTTGGCCATTTTCAATGGTTTTGGATTACTGCCCATACAAAACTTAATAATCGGTTTATTGAAGCCCATTTTTTTTTTTTTTTTTCTAGACTAAACAATGTAGGAGAATTTTAAAAATTCAAACCGCAAATTTATATCCCTAACCATATTTTAGTTAGAATTTTTCAAAATTGCCAATAAATTATAAAAAAAATGGAAAATTTAAAAAAAAAATTTTTTGTTTCAAAATTTGGTTATGAGTCAATTAGGACCTGAAGATTTCAAAAATTCTAACCGCAGGGCTTCATCGCATTTCGTTTTTGAGATACGTCCATGCGAAGATGAAAATTTCTATAAATCACGCCATGTTAAAATTTGTCATAATTTTAAAATACGCAAAACGAATAAGGCTTCAAATTTTATCCAGACTAAATAAACTACTAGGAATCTAAAAATTTGAACCGCAGGTCACTATTTCTAACCGTTTTTGAGTTGTGATCTTTTTAAATTCACAATTTTCACAAATAATTTAAATTATGCCATAAAAAAAAATTGTAATCTCAAAACGCGTTGAACGAATAAAGCCCCAATTTTTTTCCAAACTAAATAAACCACGGAGAATCCAAAAATTCCAACCGCAGGTCGCTATCTCTAACCGTTTTTGAGTTATGATTTTTTTAAATTCACAATTTTCACACATAATGTAAATTATACCATTTTAAAAAAAATGTCGTAATATCAAAATGCGTTAAACGATTAAAGCCCCAATTTTTTTCTAGACTAAATAAACTACGGAGAATCAAAAATTTCAACCGCAGGTCGCTATCTTGTCGTTTTTGAGTTGTGATTTTTTTAATTCACAATTTTCACAAATAATGAAAATTATTAGAAAAAATGATTTTTTGTGGATATTGTCTTATAATCATCTGAAACGTGTAGAAACTAAATTTGCTAGTAAGAGGCACACTACTAGTACAGCCACAGAGTGATAATATAAGTTAATTTTACCTATTACGAAAAAAAAAAAAACTATTTTATTAATATAGATTGTTAGTAAAAACTTGTATTTTGTGATATTCTTGTATATAAATTTTACCTGTCTTCAGCCGAACCTTCTTCTTCTTCATCATCTGAATCTTTTTGTTCATTAAATTTAACGCATTCCTTCATTGTCTCTGGATCCAGATAACAGTTTCTGTATATTTTTCTTTCCTTTACAAACCATAGGACTTGGACATAAAAATAATCATTTATAGATTCGTCTTCCCAATTTTCA
This sequence comes from Liopterus haemorrhoidalis, assembly GCA_963971575.1. Lineage (NCBI taxonomy): Eukaryota > Metazoa > Arthropoda > Insecta > Coleoptera > Dytiscidae > Liopterus > Liopterus haemorrhoidalis. Next base: position 16,259,226 of record OZ020626.1, on the reverse strand, counting down.
GAATTTAAATAATGAAAAACTACTCGACGAATATATTTTCTGGACTGTGTCAGATGCTCTACAATTGGTTGTAGGCCTTCAACAGCATCATAGCCTGAAAAAAATAAATAAAATAAAAATAGAAAAATGAAAAAAATAAGAAATTTAAAAATATTTTTTATACTTTGCTTTCACAATATCATTGTTACACTGAAAACAGTTTAACAATAGAAGCTATAGTTAAACTGTTTTTGGTGACTTTTTATTTTGAGAGATTGGCAGTACTACTCGTCTACGGCGTGTCATTCATAACCTCAAATATTTTAAAATGTTTATTTAATACAATTTGTAAGTATTTCCATGTCAGATAATTATTTTATAATATTATAATAAAGAAAATTCAAAAAGAAAGTTTGTTGTTTTGCATCTGTCAAATTACTGTTGCGTTGTTATCATAGAAATTGTTTTATTATACAGTCTTTTCCAAACGGCTAGGCGGAACTAGATTTTGCAATCTAGTTACTTTCATCGTTTAAATCATGCTTTTCGGCCGTTTTGTTTAAGCCTTGTAAATCATACTTGCAACAAACATTTTTGTTTAAGGTTAATATCATTTTAAAATGTCATTTTCTTTATATTTTGATTTTTTGTGTCATTCTTAATACAAATATCCCATTTATTTATTTTTTTGTCATTAAAATATGTAAGAAAATAATTTAATTTTGACATATGTCATTCGTTTCCATGGTTTCATTGTTGGAATTTTAAATTTTGACATTCCAACGTGAAAAATGAAATAACCCAAGCAAGGTCCCTTCTCGTGACAACCTAAAAGAACGAAATTCCTATTTAGTTCCGCCTAACCGTTTGAAACAGACTGTACATTGTTGCTATGATGTCCGTATTTCACAAAAATCCCTAGATTGTATTCCGATATTTTTATAAATAAAATTTTAAAATTTCTATAGAATAAGTGATGCAAAGAATAAAAAATAGTATATTATGCGCGTTTTATACGACGTATGTTCACATTTCTTTCTTTGGAGCACTCCTCGCTGCGCTTGTCACACTCCAAACAACTCATGTGACAATACATCGTCTTCTAAAGCCCGTATAATAATATAGTAGTATAGTCCAAGTTTTTATTCTGTATATTCTTACCAATATCAGAAAATTCTTCAATGCTAATATCTCTTCCCTGTCTTTCAATAATACTTTTATTTATTAAATCTCTGTAAAATAATCCCCATTCGAAATTATCGAGTAATGGGATTACGATGAACTGTATTTCGAAAGTCTTCATTCGTTCAACGGCATGTTCGAATTCGTCATCATCTTTTTTGCAGTTGTTTGGTTTTGGTTCACAAGTTAATAAAGCAATATGTCTTTTGGTCATCTTCATATTTCGATCATACTTGCGAAATATTTCAATAGTACTCCTTATACTCTCATAGTAGACCTATAATATGTAATAATTTAAATTACCCGCTAAATATAGCGCCACGGTGCGAGTTAAGTGCACTATTCTAAACTTAAATAGATCATATTATTGTGACGTCACATACAGTGCTGCCATCTGATCACTGTTTCCTTCAGAATTATTTTGCTGATTTAAAATACATGTCAGTACTTTTGTTTCCTTAATTTTAGGATTAATTTCAATTTTGGAGCAAAAAATACATATCATTGATAAGTATATACTAATATATACAGTTCAGATACTTTATATTATAGAATCTTTTAAAATTACTAAATTTAAAAATTAAATTATTAAATTTAAGTTTTGTTTTTAAATTACTTACCTGGCTATTTAATTTATCAGCACAAAATAAAGTTTTCAGTTCATCATTACTTTTTTTTGTTATATCAATTAATTTTTGTATAGATAATAGTAAGTTAGTATTGAATTCAACGATAGGTTCATGTTCTCCAGCATCTAATATGGTAATAGCCATTGTACTATAATATGAATTGAAAACATAACGATCTAAAGTCTTTAGGCATGAAATTAGGCACATTTTAAATAGACAGTTGCCTTCCTCGTCTGTCTTATCAAACATGGATGGTGAATTATCAATAACAAAAACTGTAGCATTTTTGTATGTGTCCCATTTTTCCCAATCTACTTTATCGTTGCCCTCATCATCGGAAGGAACCTGATCGTTATCTTTGTAACAGGCCATTTTCTAGAATTAAATAATCTTTATAAATACAGTCGCTGACAAAAATAGTGCAATATTTAATATCAGAGACATAACGTGTACTTTTATACGACATGGTTAAAAATTAATGGTTTAAAACTGCATATGTCGTAATACTAGTCTATATAAATAACAAAAAAGCAAACCAAATTTAAAAATTAGTCATATAACCTCAAAATGTCATAATTTCATTACATTTATAATAAAATTAAGTAAAACGTTAGAAAATCTTTATAAATATTACAGACATGTTGAAATACGATATAAAGTATACATTCTTACCAAAATCTTGCTAAATTAACGAAAAAATACAAAATTGTACCTTAAACTACTTGAAAGAATTAACAAACCGGTAAATTTTCAGCGGTTGTTGGAATCAGTGTTGCCAGATGAAATTTTGTTCTGGCGGTAGAAGTTCACGAAAAATAGCGGTAGATGGTGGTGAAAAAGCGGTAGATTACAAAAATGTGGGTGGAGGCTTGTTTTTTTTAGTCCACTGCTTATAAAATCGTTCAAAAATTGTCCAATGACAATTTTTTATTTTGTTTAAAATTTTCTGATTTTTGTTTAATTTGTAATAATATAATATAATAATATAATAAATATAATATATAGTATAAAATTTAAATTGTTTGTTATATTTTAATTTTTATTGCATTTTTTCAGTCTTCAAAAACAATTTTTTTTTAAATTAACTAATACTATTTTTAAATTAACAATACTAATTTTAAATTAACTTATACTACGCAAGGATTTTTCTTCTGTTTAAAAAAGTGCAACACAGATTAAGTATACATATAAAATTTTATTTCAATTTTATACATTTAATAAATACATAAACATTTGTATAACATACATAAAAACATAAGAAACAATAATACTTAATATTAATTATTTTGATAATAAACAAAATGATTTTTTTATTTATTTTATATTTTCTTTCTTAATGACCAAATGACCAAATCTCGAACGCTAATGACCAAAGATATTTACATATATTATATGTATGTAAATATCTTTGGTCATTAGCCGGCGCAAAGCATTGTTTGGATTAAAATCGTAACATGTATTTTTTATGAGGCGTTTACTATGTAATAAGCCTATTATTGTGTCTGTACCTAGTTTATTTCTTTGTTTTGTTTTTAATAAGTTCACAGTTGAAAATACTCTTTCAACATTTGCACTTGAGTGAGGTAACGTGAGAATTTTAAAAACAAAATCTGATATATGAGCAAACATTGGGGCGTTGTCACCCAACTTTATATTGGCGATTTCAGACCAAAATTTAGAAATGTTTTCAGTATTAGGTATCCCATCTAAATTTCTTAAGAGCCACCATTCATTGTCTAATACTTGAATTTTATGTAAGTCAACCAAATTTGGCCACTCTACTACAACATTTGCTATACTGTTGAGTGATTTTTGTTGAACAAATTTTGGATTGAGAAATGATAATTTATGCAGTACGTTATGGTTTAATGGAAAACGCTCTAATATTTGACCAACTCCTTCAATATAAAATGATAGACATTTTGTTTTAAAAATATGTAGTTCATTTTCATCTAAAGTATTCACACTGATTGCAGCACCAAAATATATATTATCTAAAGAAAGGAAATTTCTTGGATTCTTAAATTCTATGTCGCAGAGTGGAGTATTATTTAAAATTTCGGGTTTTAGAAAATAATCAAAAAATTTTTTCACTGCTGTTTCTACTGACAACCACCGGGTTTGACAAGGATGCAATATTTTATGTGCTTTAACGTTACAGAAATCTTGAAATGCTTTAAACTGTTCAATTCTTTTCGGACTATTACTAAAGTAGTTATAAATATCGATAGTAACCGCTTCCACAAAGTCAGGTAATTTATGATAAGCATTTGAAGCACACAAAGCAAAGCTGTGGCATAAGCACTTCATAACAAACATATTAGGGATAAGTGCTTTAAATCTAGAAGCCACTGAGTTATGGCGCCCCATCATATTTGAAGCACCGTCTGCAGCAAAACCAATAAGATTTGAAATGTAGGGAATTTTATTTTCATCAAAAAATGCAATAATTTGCTGAAATAAAACTTCTGCTTGGGCACTCTCAACAGGTAGAAGCGTTAAGAAACAGTCTTCAATATTACTATTAAGTGCAACTCTTGCTACCAAGCACAAGTGTTTCATTGTGGTTCTGTCAGTCGTTTCATCAATTATTAAACTAAATTTATTAATTTTTAAAATTTCAATTAAATTTTGAAGTGAGTAAGCGCCAGTAACATTATTGATTATTTTTGTTGTTTTTGTACGTGCTGATTTGATAGATTTAGCAATATTTGAATCAGGGCATACCGCTGTTAGTAGGTCCGGAACATGATCCATTACTTTCATAGGTAAATTGTGTTCCACGACGAAGGCTACCAATTTCAGTTCTGCATTTTTGACTTGAGTATCTGATGCTGTTCCAATCTTCATCATATTCTTTACCGACGGTTGTTGGAGTTTTGCCCTGCAAGCTTGTTGATGTTTGTCCCTTTCTGCGTGTCGTTGAAGTTGTATCTTCCCCGATTTGATGTTGATGTCCAGATTACATGCAGTGCAGTAGGCAAATTGTGATCCCTAAACAAAAATTCGCAGGTTATAAAACAGTCTTGCAATTGCAAATAACTACAGAATATTATAAGGCTCATATAACTATATGTACACCTTATTTTTTAATTGAAAATTGAATTTGATTAAATTCAATTCAATTATTTATTATAAAATTTATATAGTTCTTTATAAAATCAAAATATATAGATCTGTCACATTAAGTCTGATGACTTGTTACAATCAATTAAATTAAATAGTTATTGAAATTTTAGGCTCCCGCGGAATTAATTTACACGTGCAATGCGTGCAGTTGTCTATTCATTTTTAATAAATACTGAAAATATATTAGAAAAATTACCTTCTTACTAGCTTTTAGCCATCCTTGTAGGTTCACTTCATTTTCCCATTTATGGTTGTAAGCCTGGTGATATTTCTTTTTTTTTGGAGGTGTCTGAGCCCGATCCACCTCTTCGTTTTCTTCATCGGAGCTGTTTGTGTCTGAACGACGAGAACTGGTGGAAGGTACTGGTTCCGTCATTCCACTTTAAGATGATAATAAATAAAATATTAGTAATTTTGTATTGTTTAGCAAGCATAAATAAAAACGAAATAATAATGATAATTCATCTTACCTATTATTATAACGACTTAAACACTGAAACACTATCAAAACTCAGATTCAAAACTAGTTGCGTTCAATTGCTGGCTTCAATGTGTAATGACGAAAAATTCGATCCGTTTTTATTTTATAGTAAATATCCGGTGAACTACTTCAATATTTAATAAAGTAATTCCCCTCGGTTTATTAACTCAAGTAATTCCCCCGGTTCCGTATATTTCAAAAAGTCCCGGTTTTATAGCATAAACTATAAACATAAATTAACCAATAAGGTTTCATGCGCAAATTGAATTTAAATGACCTTGCATTTAAATGAAGTGGGGGGGGGGAACCTACATAATTTTGACATTTGACTGAAAAATATCGATGTAGCAAATTGAAAAAAATAATTCATTTAAATTATTTTTAATTAGGAATAATAAGTAGTAAAAAGCGGTAGATTATGATGAAAAACGGGAGAACGGTAGATGAAACCTGAAAACGGTAGAAATACCGCTTTAGCGGTAGATCTGGCAACACTGACTGTCTATTTAAAATGTGCCTAATTTCATGCCTAAAGACTTTAGATCGTTATGTTTTCAATTCATATTATAGTACAATGGCTAATACCATATTAGATGCTGGAGAACATGAACCTATCGTTGAATTCAATACTAACTTACTATTATCTATACAAAAATTAATTGATATAACAAAAAAAAGTAATGATAAACTGAAAACTTTATTTTGTGCTGATAAATTAAATAGTCAGGTAAGTAATTTAAAAACAAAACTTAAATTTAATAATTTAATTTTTAAATTTAGTAATTTTAAAAGATTCTATAATATAAAGTATCTGAACTGTATATATTAGTGTATACTTATCAATGATATGTATTTTTTGCTCCAAAATTGAAATTTATCCTAAAATTAAGGAAACAAAAGTACTGACATGTATTTTAAATCAGCAAAATAATTCTGAAGGAAACAGTGATCAGATGGCAGCACTGTATGTGACGTCACAATAATATGATCTATTTAAGTTTAGAATAGTGCACTTAACTCGCACCGTGGCGCTATATTTAGCGGGTAATTTAAATTATTACATATTATAGGTCTACTATGAGAGTATAAGGAGTACTATTGAAATATTTCACAAGTATGATCGAAATATGAAGATGACCAAAAGACATATTGCTTTATTAACTTGTGAACCAAAACCAAACAACTGCAAAAAAGATGATGACGAATTCGAACATGCCGTTGAACGAATGAAGACTTTCGAAATACAGTTCATCGTAATCCCATTACTCGATAATTTCGAATGGGGATTATTTTACAGAGATTTAATAAATAAAAGTATTATTGAAAGACAGGGAAGAGATATTAGCATTGAAGAATTTTCTGATATTGGTAAGAATATACAGAATAAAAACTTGGACTATACTACTATATTATTATACGGGCTTTAGAAGACGATGTATTGTCACATGAGTTGTTTGGGGTGTGACAAGCGCAGCGAGGAGTGCTCCAAAGAAAGAAATGTGAACATACGTCGTATAAAATGCGCATAATATACTACTTTTTATTCTTTGCATCACTTATTCTATAGAAATTTTAAAATTTTATTTATAAAAATATCGGAATACAATCTAGGGATTTTTGTGAAATACGGTCATCATAGCAACAATGTACAGTCTGTTTCAAACGGTTAGGCGGAACTAAATAGGAATTTCGTTCTTTTAGGTTGTCACGAGAAGGGACCTTGCTTGGGTTTTTTCATTTTTCACGTTGGAATGTCAAAATTTAAAATTCCAACAATGAAACCATGGAAACGAAATTACATATGTCAAAATTAAATTATTTTTCTTACATATTTTAATGACAAAAAAATAAATAAATGGGATATTTGTATTAAGAATGACACAAAAACTCAAAATATAAAGAAAATGACATTTTAAAATGATATTAACCTTAAACAAAAATGTTTGTTGCAAGTATGATTTACAAAGCTTAAACAAAACGGCCGAAAAGCATGATTTAAACGATGAAAGTAACTAGATTGCAAAATCTAGTTCCGCCTAGCCGTTTGGAAAAGACTGTATAATAAAACAATTTCTATGATAACAACGCAACAGTAATTTGACAGATGCAAAATAACAAACTTTCTTTTGAATTTTCTTTATTATAATATTATAAAATAATTATCTGACATGGAAATACTTACAAATTGTATTAAATAAACATTTTAAAATATTTGAGGTTATGAATGACACGCCGTAGACGAGTAGTACTGCCAATCTCTCAAAATAAAAAGTCACCAAAAACAGTTTAACTATAGCTTCTATTGTTAAACTGTTTTCAGTGTAACAATGATATTGTGAAAGCAAAGTATAAAAATTATTTTTAAATTTCTTATTTTTTTCATTTTTCTATTTTTATTTTATTTATTTTTATTTATTTTTTTCAGGCTATGATGCTGTTGAAGGCCTACAACCAATTGTAGAGCATCTGACACAGTCCAGAAAATATATTCGTCGAGTAATTTTCATTATTTAAATTCTGAAAATTGGGAAGACGAATCTATAAATGATTATTTTTATGTCCAAGTCCTATGGTTTGTAAAGGAAAGAAAAATATACAGAAACTGTTATCTGGATCCAGAGACAATGAAGGAATGCGTTAAATTTAATGAACAAAAAGATTCAGATGATGCAGAAGAAGAAGGTTCGGCTGAAGACAGGTAAAATTTATAGACAAGAATATCACAAAATACAAGTTTTTACTAACAATCTATATTAATAAAATAGTTTTTTTTTTTTTTTCGTAATAGGTAAAATTAACTTATATTATCACTCTGTGGCTGTACTAGTAGTGTGCCTCTTACTAGCAAATTTAGTTTCTACACGTTTCAGATGATTATAAGACAATATCCACAAAAAATCATTTTTTCTAATAATTTTCATTATTTGTGAAAATTGTGAATTAAAAAAATCACAACTCAAAAACGACAAGATAGCGACCTGCGGTTGAAATTTTTGATTCTCCGTAGTTTATTTAGTCTAGAAAAAAATTGGGGCTTTAATCGTTTAACGCATTTTGATATTACGACAATTTTTTTTAAATGGTATAATTTACATTATTTGTGAAAATTGTGAATTTAAAAAAATCATAACTCAAAAACGGTTAGAGATAGCGACCTGCGGTTGGAATTTTTGGATTCTCCGTGGTATATTTAGTTTGGAAAAAAATTGGGGCTTTAATCGTTCAACGCGTTTTGAGATAACCATTTTTTTTCATGGCATAATTTAAATTATTTGAGAAAATTGTGAATTTAAAAAGATCACAACTCAAAAACGGTTAGAGATAGTGACCTGCGGTTCAAATTTTTAGATTCCTAGTAGTTTATTTAGTCTGGATAAAATTTGAGGCCTTATTCGTTTTGCGTATTTTAAAATTATGACAAATTTTAATATGGCGTGATTTATAGAAATTTTCATCTTCGCATGGACGTATCTCAAAAACGAAATGCGATAAAGCCCTGCGGTTAGAATTTTTGAAATCTTCAGGTCCTAATTGACTTATAACCAAATTTTGAAACAAATTTTTTTTTTGAAATTTTCCATTTTTTTTTATAATTTATTGGCAATTTTGTAAAATTCTAACTAAAATATGGTTAGGGATATAAATCTGCGGTTTGAATTTTTAAAATTCTCCTACATTGTTTAGTCTAGAAAAAAAAATGGGCTTCAATAAACCAATTATTAAGTTTTGTATGGGCAGTAATCCAAAACCCTTGAAAATGGCCAAATATCGAAAAAATCGTAAGGGGTAGACCTTAAAAAAATCTTGATTTTCAAGCAAAAAATTTTTGTCTCCAATTTTATTGAAAATTGGTACAAATATGTTGTTACGCACAACTTTAGAACACCGCCAGGATAAATAAACAAAACCTCAGACTTAATGTTTGTATTGTTTTCAAGTTCATATATTGACACCGGTACCACAGATTAGTACTATGTAAATATCTTTGGTCATTAGCCGGCGCAAAGCATTGTTTGGATTAAAATCGTAACATGTATTTTTTATGAGGCGTTTACTATGTAATAAGCCTATTATTGTGTCTGTACCTAGTTTATTTCTTTGTTTTGTTTTTAATAAGTTCACAGTTGAAAATACTCTTTCAACATTTGCACTTGAGTGAGGTAACGTGAGAATTTTAAAAACAAAATCTGATATATGAGCAAACATTGGGGCGTTGTCACCCAACTTTATATTGGCGATTTCAGACCAAAATTTAGAAATGTTTTCAGTATTAGGTATCCCATCTAAATTTCTTAAGAGCCACCATTCATTGTCTAATACTTGAATTTTATGTAAGTCAACCAAATTTGGCCACTCTACTACAACATTTGCTATACTGTTGAGTGATTTTTGTTGAACAAATTTTGGATTGAGAAATGATAATTTATGCAGTACGTTATGGTTTAATGGAAAACGCTGTAATATTTGACCAACTCCTTCAATATAAAATGATAGACATTTTGTTTTAAAAATATGTAGTTCATTTTCATCTAAAGTATTCACACTGATTGCAGCACCAAAATATATATTATCTAAAGAAAGGGAATTTCTTGGATTCTTAAATTCTATGTCGCAGAGTGGAGTATTATTTAAAATTTCGGGTTTTAGAAAATAATCAAAAAATGTTTTCACTAGTGTTTCTACTGACAACCACCGGGTTTGACAAGGATGCAATATTTTATGTGCTTTAACGTTACAGAAATCTTGAAACGCTTTAAACTGTTCAATTCTTTTCGGACTATTACTAAAGTAGTTATAAATATCCATAGTAACCGCTTCCACAAAGTCAGGTAATTTATGATAAGCATTTGAAGCGCACAAAGCAAAGCTGTGGCATATGCACTTCATAACAAACATATTAGGGATAAGTGCTTTAAATCTAGAAGCCACTGAGTTATGGCGCCCCATCATATTTGAAGCACCGTCTGCAGCAAAACCAATAAGATTTGAAATGTAGGGAATTTTATTTTCATCAAAAATGAAATAATTTGCTGAAATAAAACTTCTGCTTGGGCACTCTCAACAGGTAGAAGCGTTAAGAAACAGTCTTCAATATTACTATTAAGTGCAACTCTTGCTACCAAGCACAAGTGTTTCATTATGGTTCTGTCAGTCGTTTCATCAATTATTAAACTAAATTTATTAATTTTTAAAATTTCAATTAAATTTTGAAATGAGTAAGCGCCAGTAACATTATTGATTATTTTTGTTGTTTTTGTACGTGCTGATTTGATAGATTTAGCAATATTTGAATCAGGGCATACCGCTGTTAGTAGGTCCGGAACATGATCCATTACTTTCATAGGTAAATTGTGTTCCACGACGAAGGCTACCAATTTCAGTTCTGCATTTTTGACTTGAGTATCTGATGCTGTTCCAATCTTCATCATATTCTTTACCGACGGTTGTTGGAGTTTTGCCCGGCAAGATTGTTGATGTTTGTCCCTTTCTGCGTGTCGTTGAAGTTGTATCTTCCCCGATTTGATGTTGATGTCCAGATTACATGCAGTGCAGTAGGCAAATTGTGCCCCTTAAACAAAAATTCGCAGGTTATAAAACAGTCTTGCAATTGCAAATAACTACAGAATATTATAAGGCTCATATAACTATATGTACACCTTATTTTTTAAATGAAAATTGAATTTGATTAAATTCAATTCAATTATTTATTATAAAATTTATATAGTTCTTTATAAAATCAAAATATATAGATCTGTCACATTAAGTCTGATGACTTGTTACAATCAATTAAATTAAATAGTTATTGAAATTTTAGGCTCCCGCCGAATTAATTTACACGTGCAATGCGTGTAGTTGTCTATTCATTTTTAATAATTACTGAAAATATATTAGAAAAATTACCTTCTTACTAGCTTTTAGCCATCCTTGTAGGTTCACTTCATTTTCCCATTTATGGTTGTAAGCCTGGTGATATTTCTTTTTTCTTGGAGGTGTCTGAGCCCGATCCACCTCTTCGTTTTCTTCATCGGAGCTGTTTGTGTCTGAACGACGAGAACTGGTGGAAGGTACTGGTTCCATCATTCCACTTTAAGATGATAATAAATAAAATATTAGTAATTTTGTATTGTTTAGCAAGCATAAATAAAAACGAAATCATAATGATAATTCATCTTACCTATTATTATAACGACTTAAACACTGAAACACTATCAAAACTCAGATTCAAAACTAGTTGCGTTCAATTGCTGGCTTCAATGTGTAATGACGAAAAATTCGATCCGTTTTTATTTTATAGTAAATATCCGGTGAACTACTTCAATATTTAATAAAGTAATTCCCCTCGGTTTATTAACTCAAGTAATTCCCCCGGTTCCGTATATTTCAAAAAGTCCCGGTTTTATAGCATAAACTATAAACATAAATTAACCAATAAGGTTTCATGCGCAAATTGAATTTAAATGACCTGGCATTTAAATGAAGTGGGGGGGGGGGGGGAAACCTACATAATTTTGACATTTGACTGAAAAATATCGATGTAGCAAATTGAAAAAAATAATTCATTTAAATTATTTTTAATTAGGAATAATAAGTAGTAAAAAGCGGTAGATTATGATGAAAAACGGGAGAACGGTAGATGAAACCTGAAAACGGTAGAAATACCGCTTTAGCGGTAGATCTGGCAACACTGGTCAGAACCAGGCATCAGTCAACTTTCTAGTGGTGTAAATGAATATAATGCTGGATTTACATTGGTAGAGTAAAAGAGCTAGTAACTAGCGCAAGTACTACGCGCTTTACTCTACTATCTTATTTTCAGGATAGTAGGTGTTCATACGCAATTGACATACATATCTTATTTTCTGGGTAGTAAGTGTCAAAACACATTTGACATATTCACTGTGATTTTGTAATAAAATTATCTTTTTGCAAAAAATAGTTTATGAATGTGGATATACATCGTCGCCGGCGTGATGCCATTAAAGAAGTGGTATTTTGTATTACATCATTTCTTGTGGAGGAAATAATTGATTGTCTTATTGAAGTATTCGGTACAGAATATAAGCCTAAACAAAATGGGTTAAAAAATGGATTGATAGAAGAACTACCCATGGCGCATCAGTCCGTCTATTTCGTGAATTAGCCGTGGAAGATCAAAAAGAGTACAGACTGTGTTTAAGAATGACACCAGATGATTTTAATAGGCTATTAAATTTAGTTAGTCCATTAATACAACGAACTAAAATTGGAATTATTATTTTTTATTTCCTAGCCACAGAAAATAGTTATTGTAGTCTACAACAGTGTTTCTCAACAGGTGGTCCCCAGAAAAATTTTAGTGGTCCGCGAAAGTTTTTATATGTGTTTTTTGCAGTTTTATTTTTAATTTATTTTGCACATTTTTTATGTAAATAGTTTATATTTTGTTTATTTTCTGTAAACTTTCTGTGATTTTCTACAAATAAAATAAATGTGTTTAGTAGCACATTAAATATATTTGTTTTCATGCAAAAAATAAACCAACAATTATTATTAGTAGTCCGCGTTAGAAAATTATATATTATTCTGGTCCACGGTGTGTTTGTGATGAGTCCACTAAACACCGGGGCGGCCACCGCTATATTGGCGATCTGGGTACGGCGTTTGAGTATCCTCGAGAAGGGTTGTCTGCAAAAATTGCAGCTGGGAAGGGTGGATGTTGCTCCCTATTCGCCCGTCCTTCGTCTTCTGAGGGGTAGCGGTCCTCAGAGGTATGGGATTCGGTTGTTGATATTGAAACATTGTGTTGATTTTTTAAAATACTGTTTAATCTCACTCACCATACATATTATATTTTGGGAAAACAACACACACACACACACAGAACTCTTATTAGAAATCTCATCCCATTATACTCAACACTACACCGTTTCATCTCTCGCTCATGACTCCTCGCCCCCGACTCCCTGAAATCTCGCGTTCCCGCGTCTCCTGATGTGTATCTCTCTAGTTGACTCGCTGTCAACTAGAGCGCGTTACTCATATCCTTTACATTCCTCCTCCCTTTTAAGAATTTTCTACCGGAAATTCTTACAGCTCCTGTGGTAGTAATTTTCCCGTACAAGTCAAATCTTAAAAATTAAAAATTACATAAATCTTGACATAAAATATATAGAGTATTTTTTTTTGTGTCAAACTATGATTGATCTCTAAATTGATAAGAAAAGTCTTTATATGAATATGGTGGGTGATTAATTTTAGAAATACAAAAATAAATCTACTGTGGCTTTAATTATATTATCGGTCTTCGATTCCCATAGTTTCCACCATAGCATATTCCGCCTTATCTTTCCGGCCATAATTTCACTAAAATTAGAGCCGTTTTTTTTTTTTCTTAAACTAGTTTATAAATCTTACAAAAACATTTCTTAAAATTAAGTATAATACATTTTTTTTACTGTTAATTGAACATTTATGGTTATTTGATTGGTTATTGTCTTACTGATCTATCTCGATTAATTAAATTCTTTTGGGTAACACCCAAGGATGATCTTCGACTGGACCTTTTGTATTTGTACTGGAATGCTTGTAATTCCTGCCAAGTGGTCCGATATTCTATTTATATTTGTTCTATTATTCTTCTTCTTCCTTGCTAAATTATATGCGGTTATTTTTACCGGTGTGTTCCTAAATACTTCGTTCAAAATTTCTTTAACTCGTGACCATTTTAACTTATCTAACCCACAACCAATTCTGGGCATTGCTAGTTTGGTTACTCCGTATCTTAGACAGTGTCTCCTCAGTTTCTGCAATGATTTTGTTAAACTGTCCAAAGTAGGGTTTTGATAGCTATGCTCTTTAGTCACTAAATAGTATACGTACTTTTTTTCTTTTTCATCTATTTTTAACACGGCTGTTTCTCCAGTTTTTAAGTTTAATCCTCTTAAATTTTCTACATTTTTAAATCGTCGTTTAAATTCAGTTGCAATTCCACGACTCATTTTAAAATCTTCCGCTACGCAATGAACTAATGAATGATCATTTGGCGCGTCAAATAAATTTCCTTGTATTTCTTTTATTTTATTTTCTTGATACGTTACTTTCTCTTCATTTCTTACTGACTTTTGTATTTGGTCATTCTTTGGCTCAAATTTCTTCACTATTATTCTCGTTGTTCTTTCGTCGATCTGAATCTTTCTCTTTTTCATAGGTTTGTGTACCAACCGTTGTGTTGTGCGTCTGAGTAGTCCTATTTACTCTGCTATTAGTTTTATTTCTATTACACAAACATATTTCTTCATTTTCTCTGGAGTCGTCAGTGTGCATTTCGGAGTTTTCCTTTAAATAAAAACTTTTCCCATTTATTTCGAGAAGACCTTGGTTTACATGGATCACAGCGTTTAGTAGCTTCAATATGTTTCGGCCCAACAATCCATCGTTTTGTAATGGTAGTGCATCTTTACATACCATGAACTCAACTGGAAAGTCGGCATCTCCGATTTTAAGTTGTAGTTCTGAAAGTCCAACCAACTGAAGTTCGTCGCCTGTAATACCTTTTACCGTAGTGTCTTTGTTTCGATAAATAGTTCCCCTTGTCCACCAAATTATGTGCTCTTTGAGAATACTTACCGCCGCGCCTGTATCCACTAACAATCTTGACGAAAAATTATTAATTTTACAATCAATGACACATGCATCGTTTTTATAATCTAAGTGATTTACTTC
This sequence comes from Liopterus haemorrhoidalis, assembly GCA_963971575.1. Lineage (NCBI taxonomy): Eukaryota > Metazoa > Arthropoda > Insecta > Coleoptera > Dytiscidae > Liopterus > Liopterus haemorrhoidalis. Next base: position 16,244,124 of record OZ020626.1, on the reverse strand, counting down.
GACGCGGGGTATGAGTATGCTCTTTAAGCCTGATCTACCGGTCCCTCGTTCCGGGGTGTGACCGAAGGACGAAACCCGTTTAAAGACCGTGTAGTATTTCTTCCCTGACTTCCTGTGACTTCACTTCTTTCCCTAGACGGATTTTCTCTATTTCTTGGTCTGTATTGTTGTTCTTGCTCTCGCGAACGACAGTTTCTTGCCAAATATCCAGTTTTACCACACTGAAAACACGAAATCGTAGAAGTGTTTTGTGACCTGCAGTCTCTGGCAAAATGTCCTGTCTTCCCACACTGAAATCACGAAATCGGCGTAGTGGTTTGTGACCTGCAGTCTCTGGCAAAATGTCCAGTTTTATTGCATTTAAAGCATGTGACTGGCCTTCTAGAAGGAATTTGCAAAAACCCATAGCATCTTTAAGGCTATGCGAATTTTGAAGTATTTCGATACTTCTCTCAGCCTTTTCAGCAAGTTCCACTACTTCCACTACCCAAGAATGTCATACGACATTCTTGGGTTTTTGCTAACGTCCAGCAATATCAACTTTGCAATATCTTCATTTATCCCCTTTTGAAACTGGTGTATTAGGTCCCTCTCATGCAGTAGCGGCTCGTGATTTTATAAGCGGGGGGGCGCAGCATAGAAAAATTTTAACAGTGTAAAATCTTACCTGATTTGCTGTTACGTAAATTATTTCGTAACACAATATTTATATATTTTGAATTTTGTACGCGTGGAAGTGGTTTTGATACCAGTGCTGCCATCTATGTAGAACGTGTGAACTAACCGATCTTTGGATCGATAAAATAGATTGCTTAGAAACAAAATGGGCTTGTGTTCTTGTCATCGATTCGGAGCGGTCGACGTTCGACCTTATCTTAGATCATCCCTTCAACTGGCCGGATTTAATTCAACTAAAAGGCATAAATTGATCGAGATATAGTTCCTCCATCGACTGACATAAGCATTTTGTCATATTGAAGGCGTGTTACATCTAAACGCGTAAGTTTTTCATTTTCAAGATATAGCACATGGTTATCAGTTGTTTTCGTTAATTTTCTAGCGTTATTTTGGACCGGTAGGATCATTTGGAAACTGTTATTGTACCCTGCTGAGTACTTGAAAAACATTTATAGAGCCGTTGTTTGTCTGGGAGACGAAATATTATTCCGTTGGAGTTATTTTGGGGCTAGCGGAGATACATCAGGCAATGTTTCACTGGAGCATCTGGAAGACTCAACCGTAGTTATATTTTATGCAAAATCGTTATCTAGAAGACGACTTGTATACAGATAAGTGTTTACCGAAAGTTTTAAGCTCAGTTGTACGTGGCTATAGAACTTGTGACACACGTTTTTGGCGTGTATTTGTGTTTATTTAATGTAAACGAGTTAATTTGTTTTGTGATTTATTTTTTGCCACGTTCAAACGACCTTAACTTTCTATATAGATCTATGTAAGAGAGCTCTCAGGTTCTAATTTAAGTGTAATTAAGGTTAGTCTCTCCAAATACTGTCGTAGAGCCATTTTGTCAGTGAAATTTGAGTTACATTTCGGTTCGTGTTAGTACGATTTCGGTTTATTTGTACATTTGTTGTCCGTGGTTTAGGGTAGTGAAGATATATTATTGTTCATTTGGGGAAGGAGGTAGTCTGACGTTACTGTGTATCGTTCAGTTACGGGATATCGCATCCGTTCTCTCCCCAAGCGACCACTTTTATATCAGGGATACATCCGAAAGGATAGTTTTGATTTGCGAGCCGTACCTGTGGGTTACGTGCTATTTTGATTTGACGTTTCGAATATTTGTTTTGATTTCGATTCGTAAACGTCTTGTTTTGACACAATCGTGGATTGTTCGTTACGATTTTGGTACCTACCATTGCAACCTGTGCGTTTCGCATCCCGGCGTGCGGTTAAATTAGCCGAGTGGCTAGGGTGTAAATAAAGGTCTCATTTTATGAACCTTCGTCGTAGATAATAGAACTTGTATGCTTACATTCCGGCATTACAGTTAAAACAGCCTATTGGTTAGGAATTGTACCATTTCACTTGTCGTAATGACAGTTAAACTTGTTTGTTATTTTTGGGTCCTTAGATATTTGGATTAGAATTTAAGTTCAGATTTGATCTGATGTAGTTTAAGTTAAGACTCCGGTCTTATTAATTGACAATTTTTGTTACCACATTATTTAGATAGATCGAGACGTAGCCTCGAATTGTTTGACAATATTGATTAATATTTATTGCATTATTTGTGAATTGATTCAGTATTCGTGTATTTAGACTTTCCACTCTGGAAAGCCTAATCTGTTTAACTTCGAGTTCATTTATTAAATCTCTCATTTTTCTTTATTTTTTTTTATGGAAATTTATGATGTACGATACTCTTTAATAAAGATTACTTTATATCATATTTGTCGAGTATTACTTGTTAGTCCTTTTGAGTCACAATGTATTAATCTTGATTTGGGGATAATTGGTAAGAACTACTTCTACTAGAAAAAGATTTAAGTTTATCTCCGGTTTAGTGACGTCAAATTAAACTTATGGCGCCCTTATAAATAAATATAGACTGTTAAAATTTCATCTCCCAGTCCTTGAGAATAGAATCTCTAACTTTACCCAGCTAGTCGCTAACGGTCTAGTGAATGCGTTTTTGGTGGAACCTCCTATTTTGGATAACGCTTTACTTGCCAGATCAACTAACATCTACTTGATCATTTTAGTTATTGTTGATTTTGATTGATTTTATTTTATTATTCGTTACAAAAATGGCGTTTCAGAGCGTCGTCTAAATTTGTTACAAATTTGGCGCTCAACCCATTTTTTTTAAATTTTGTTACATTGCCTCGGCGACATACAGAGGTACCACTGATGGAGGTTAGCGGTACTAAGCTAAATAGCATGTTTGTTTACATTTGCTATATGTACATTGTTTACATGTCAAAATGAACTACACGATAACCTTGAAAATTACGAAAAAGCAGTGTTTATTGCTTAAACAGTTTACAATATCACTTAAAGACCTAAATTTTATTAAAGTAAACACAAAATATATGGAAATTAAAAAAAAAAAATGCAACTATCGCTTGAAAGTAAATTCGGCTCTTCTATTTTTCATGGATATGAACTTTTCCAATACTTTGTCATCAAAATTGTCAATATCTTGTACAACACTTTTATTTATAGACATCATTGCCAATGCATTTAAACGATCGTTATCCATCGTATTTCGCAAGAATGTCTTAACTCGTTTGAGAGTTGAAAAACAACGCTCCGATTCTGCTGTCGTCATTGGAGTTGTTAAAATCACTTTTAATATTTTTGTAGTTTCCGGGAAGATGTCACTCATATTATTGTGGTGCATTAGAGAAAGGAAGTTTGTGGCTCCAACTATTTTACTAAAGTCCGGCCGGGAGTAAATAACCTCTAATTCTGTTTTCAAACGTGTTTGATCTAAAAATGGGTATGCAGAACACACCACTTTTAAAACTTCCAATGGAAATTCCTTTGAGAATTTGGAAATTGATTCTGTGTCAAACAATTGAGCTGCTTGCAGATGGCCACGGTATGTGAATCTGTTTTTTATCTCTGATACAATCACGTCACACACTTCTTTGGCATACTCAGTTCTTGGCGAGGTATCTTCTTTTCGTCTTTTTCTTGTTGAAGGGAACATGTCGTCAATATTATTTTGAATGACATCAGTTTCACTTTTAACATTTCTAACACAAGTTTCAAAATTTTGTATATCACTTTTAAGTTGGATACTGTCCTTGTTTCTTGATTGAATTTGGTTATAGAGTATGTCGACGTGAGGCAGAAGTTTGTGGAAAAATGTAAGCCAAAACATAAATTCTGGGTCCTCCAGTGCTCGTCTCAGTCCAGAAGCTTCATTGGAAGTTGTACTTCTTAGGCATTTGTCTTCAATTTCTTCAAAAACTTTTATAAGCATCTCGCGATTCTCATACACTGTATTGACGGTTCTAATGTTATAATTCCATCTGGTTCTAGCTACCTTTGGTAACCTGCGCTTGACTATTTCGTCTAAAATGTCGCACCTATTCGAAGAATTTGAAAAAAAGGTAGGAATTGCTGATAGATTACTAAAAAACACTCGCGCTTTAGAATGCCGGGATGCTGCATTTTGCATCAGAAGATTAAGCTGGTGTGCATAACAATGTATATAATGAGCGCAGGGGTATTTCTTCTTAATATAACTTTGTACACCACCTGTAGCCCCACTCATTACATTTGCACCATCGTAGGTTTGAGCAATTAGCTTTGGTGATGTTTCTCCAATTATAGGAGCAATTTCTTCTACAATACAGTTTTGTATTCCTTCTGCTGATTTGTCCTTCACTCTTTTAAAGCACCAAAAGTTTTCACGAACAGTCCCGTCAAAAACATATCTAAATATTAGTACCATTTGGCACCAATTTGTAACATCTGTAGTTTCATCGCTTTGAACAGCCAGAAAATCGGAGTTTTTTATTTGCTCACAAATTTCCTCTTTGCACACTGCCAGCATGCTATCTAAAATTTCGTTTTGAATTATTTTAGATGTACCCTTGAAGATAGTAGCGTTTTGCAGATGTTCTCGTAGCACGACATCAAGTTCTGCAGAAAAATCGACCAATTCTCTAAATATCCCACGGTTTGCCGATTCGTCATTCTCGCGATGTCCTCTTAGTGCCAATTCAAAAGCACTGCAAAATTTGACGCAGCAAATAATGCGTTTTAAAATATAACGATTCTTTCTAACCTGTTCGTTATGTTCAGTGACATGCTTGCGATAAGCAGAATCAAGCTGCGTCATAATATTTACTTCGCCTAATAAAGCTAGTTGTGTGCATGCATTAATATGGCCTCGAGATGATTCATGCTTTTTTATTTTAGTAGGAAGATGGTGCAAATCTGTTATACCTTTTCTAGTCCAATTCACGTCCATTCCTGCTGCTGCAGAATTGTAAAATAATACACACGGAAAACAGTACGAGTTCGAAATCTCACAACCACATATCCAGTTATTTCGATTATAAACGTCCCTTGAAAATCGCCGCGTAAATGATCTATTTTCAGTCTTTCGTTCAGAAATCTGGGTTAAATTTAATTCAGGCAATGGCCGGCCTAATTTTTTAATTTTTACTTTATCTTCCAATGGAAGTCCGTAAAAGTTTGTTTTTATTAAGTCACTGATTCTATTCATGTTGACAACAATCAAAACAAGACGCATGGAAATATTGGTCAACTTAAGGTACTCTGTGAACGTAAGAACATAACTACGAGAACGACCGGAATCGCACGAAGAGTCTGTAGGCGCCAACTTCGTGCGGCCCATCTTCCTGCTTAGTGAATGGACTTCAGTCGATGCTGACGTCATGATACGTCACGTTACTATAGCAACCATGGCCGCACACTTGCTTGCGGCCAGTACGAACTTACTTACGTATAACGACTATAACGTACATACATATACATTCTCATACTACATAGTACATGTATAATACAGATAAATGGGAAAAATGACGGGTACATTTTTATAGAGCAGTTAATAATTATTATAATGCAATGTTTCAACAGGGGGGGCGCGCGGCCCTGCGCCCTATTAAGAAACCGCCACTGCTCTCATGTCTCTTTTTCACAGATTCTTTTTCTGATGTGTTTTCTCCGTCAATATAATTTAAATTTTCTTCCAAAAGCATTTTTCCTTTAATTTTTAATCTGGTTGCTTACTGACAAATTTTTTCTCTCGGCCTCTGTACACAATTTGAAACTTCTGCTTGACCTTGACCTGGTATAATTTTCCGTGTATACTTCTTAATAAATGCATTCTTGAATTCCGCGAAACTAATATCCCCGAATTTAAATGTGGTTCCGATTCCAAAAATAAAAATGCATCTCCTGTAAGCTGATATTTTGCTACGGCTAGTTTTTGACTTTCGGTCCATGCATCAATTGTAGCTCTTTGACTGAGTTTAGAAAAAAAATCCCTTATATTTTCGAAAGGTTTTCCAGAAAATTCCGGTATTCCTACTAACGTTTGACCAATGGTTCGGTACATGATTGGTACATGACCTGGATACGGCGTTTGAGTATCCTCGGGAAGGGTTGTCTGCAAAAATTGCAGCTGGGGAGGGTGGATGTTGTTCCCGATTCGCCCGTCCTTCGTCTTCTGAGGGGTAGCGGTCCTCAGAGGTATGGGATTCGGTTGTTGATATTGAAATATTGTGTTGATTGTTTAAAATACTGTTTAATCTCACTCACCATACATATTATATTTTGGGAAAACAACACACACACACACAGAACTCTTATTAGAAATCTCATCCCATTAGACTCAACACTACACCGTTTCATCTCTCGCTCATGACTCCTCGCCCCCGACTCCCTGAAATCTCGCGTTCCCGCGTCTCCTGATGTGTATCTCTCTAGTTGACTCGCTGTCAACTAGAGCGCGTTACTCATATCCTTTACACGTTTTTGGTCGAGAAACGCTGGTCTACAACATCTTTTTCGTGTATCAAAGGCAGTTATTTCACAGATGATTTCAAAAATCATCAATTAATAAATCAATGTTACGCAATTTATGTAAATAAATTGTAACTTACCTGATATGGGTTTTTTTCTATTTGTTATGACAGGTTACCGCTTGCCGCCAATTTGAAATGAATCAATTTTGCGTAGTGGGGGTGTAAGGTTCGCCTGTTGGAAGTAATGTCCCAAAAACAGTGGCGTATCGGCGAAGCGGGGGCCTACTTGTAGTAGGACGCCCTATTATGTGAATGCCCTAATGATAATTGCATAATTATAATGAGCAGCCACTGACTACGATATAAGCTGATGTCATCTATATGTTGAATGACATGTGGTGGGGAAAAGCTTTTAAAAGAAGATGAAGGGACATGAGGAGGATGGTCGTTGCAAACGCCCCATCGGGGGATGGTCGTACCTAAAAGCGTCAATGGGCTAATAAGATTCGCGTTCGGGATTTTGAACTTTACGATTCATCCTAGAATATCCAGAAGTGAAGTGTTTTTCGGTTCTGTTAAGAAATTGAGTGACTAAATTGTGTGTTTTGTGATACATATTTGGATTAGCTGTGTCACCTCAGAAATGATGTATGTATGTTCTATGTACTTTCTTTAATTGGGCATGAAAAATATTCAAATTATAAGTTTAATTTACTAAATTCACGTCAAAACGGACCTCCAAACTATTCTTTGATCATAATGTTTTTTGATTAAATTTCATAGACCACACGTAGACTTAAGTTTTGTATATCTTTAGCTTAATAAACCTAGTTATAAGTTAAACTTATAACTGTTGCTTAATTTCAAACAACCCCCACATTCTCCTGTCCGGGTCGAACCCATAATTTCCAGGTTCCATGAGGGAGCTGTAAGCCAACCCAGCTTAATTGGGGCCTGAGAGGTAAGTGCCCACCGCTCGGGGTCTTACAGGGGAAAAGACAGTAGCTAGTAAATACGTCGACGAGCTAGCTGCTGTCCTAGCCCAACTACTAGCAGCTAGTACTCTACTAGTCACAATGTCAACTGTTTACACAGGGATAGTAACTAGTTGCTAGTTACTTGCGCTAGTTACTAGCTCTTGTACTCTACCAATGTAAACCCGTCATAAGGTAGCCGCGAATGACAGGGACGACAGGTACAGGCCCAAGACGCTTAGCTATAAAAAAAAGCAAAAATATTCAAACAAATAGGTTCAGTTGCAAATGTTTAGCAGAGCACTGTGTGTATATACATGCAATATTATTTGGGATAAAAAGAGAGCAAAGGATTTATGCAATTATTTCATGATTGATCCAATATTTCGTTTATTCTTCATAAACTTTGTTCAAGGATTTCGATATATCTAAGCATGTCGCCAAGTTGTTGTAAACGTTTGAGGTTGCAAACACATGGACAGTAAGTCGCCATCTTGTATTGCCGTATATATATACAAGATTGCAACTTTCATACGCGACCATGCTCCAGTCGCTTCTCGTTCGTGGAGAAGACTGTGGGGTCTTCTCTTTCGGTGGTGGGGAGAACTGAGGTTGAGTGCGTTCACCTCTTGAATTGGTGGATTTATTCAGACCCTAACCCCCAGGTTGTGGGGTCTGAATTTTGGTATCTGGGACCGATACCACCATTTCTTTGTCTGAGTTTGGACACTCGCTGTTCGCTTTGTAGCTACTTGTGTGAAAGATTTCGCACCAGTAGCAGCGGCACCATCTAGCATCGGGAGAAGCGAACACGGCCTGGTCCACCTGCTCGAGAACCAGAAGTAGCCAACTGTGGAACCTTGTGAGCTCCATCCGCCAATTGCACTTGACCAGTAGCAAAGTTTATTTTTATATATTTATTTTACATCGGCCTATTTCAGCAACGAGGCTATTCGCCGTGACCAGTAGCAAAGCATTACCCTGGCATCTACGATAGAGTAGTGGAGCCACGTTATCCATAATGTAGTACCATCCGATTGACTGAGCTGAATAGGCTCAGCCTCCCATTTTTGCTGAATATGAAGCCAAAGAAGGCGTATTGGGATCGTACTGTTTGCGGCAAGGAGCCTCCCTCAACCGACCAGGATCTCTTCTCCAAGTTACGGGTCTCCACGGACGGCAAACACGTGGATAATAATTAAAGAGGGCGATAAAAGAGACAACAGATAAGCCCATTACTACAATCGGCTTCTCTGAGCTGTCTCCTCCCAAATGATCAAGGTACGCGGGAACATCAGGACCGAAAGCTCGGCATGATCAGATGTTAAGATCATCGTGAACTTCCCATGCGTGGTTCTCTGAATCATAATCGGCCTGTAGCGCCCGCATACGGTTGGTCGTAACCGTAGGTCACGACAGAGCTACACAGGTCGATGATTTTCACTCGAAGGACATGGAGGCCTTTAGGTGCGATAAAGAGTTGGTAGCGCAGCGCGCGGTAAATGGGGTGGTATAATGTATTGAGGGCACGTACGCGCAATGAGTTGAGTAGACCTTCGGAAGACGCTGTTCGACCTTAAGCAGATAGGGGGATTTTAACTCTTCTGCTCCTAGGGGCTGTTCTAGGAGACTAGCACATAGGGAGTAGTTAGCCCTAGCTGGGGAAAGAAGGGGTAAAATCCAGGCCCACAAATAAGCTGAAAGGGGGAGTCGATACTCGATGTTTCCCTCGGTGATCTTGACCCCTACCGACGACGTACCTAACACAAAATTTCACTAGAGTAAAATACACCTGGCAAGATATAATACGGTGCAAAAATGGCCAGTGTACTTGGTCGGACCCAGTACAATATTACAGTACAAAAACTAGAAATATGAACATTAAAAGTGTAGTAGTGTGAACCAACCTTTAGTGCAATATTAATAAGAACTACTAGACAATGTTGAACAAACAAATGGGTATATTGCACTAACAATTAAAGAAAAAATCAGCTGGTTGCACATGTAATTGCAATGACGCGTGGTGCCCCCTAGGCATTACACGCTTGTGGCTATAGTTGGTGGGATTGCCGAATGATGGCGGCAGGAGTATGATAGCGCGGGAGAAGCAGGAGGCCTTGTTTGTCGACTGCGAAGTGTGTAGGACGTACGGAGAGACAGTGTGATTAAATCGTGGTTATAAGTATTTGTTGTGTTTTTTTAAATTTGTTTTACCTCGGGGTATTCTAATGTATAAATAATGCATATATAATGCATATATAATGCATATAAATTTCCTTTAATCCAAGAAGGGGCTAACACGTCGGCAACTACAATTTATTGGATATTAGAACAATAATATTAGCAAATATACAATAATATACAAAATTATTGTTACTAAATTATGTTAGCAGATCGCTAGATTATAGAATTAAAAAACAACAATAAACTGTAAACTGTAAATGTAAATGAACTGTAAATGCAGAACGTACTCTAAAATAAAATAATATTCTCATAAAAACATAAATTTCAAAACAGAATGTTTTCAAATAAAATAAACAGATGTGTTTGACACTTAGCTGGATTCTGGATTTTATGTGAAGACGGATATCTCTTCGGTTGAAGATATCAGCTGATCTGGTCGATTGGTTGCAACGGTTTTCGTAGGTATGGTGCCGATGCGAGGTTTTCACACACAAATTATAAGTTTGCACTGATTTTATTCGTCAGGTTATAAGGCTGACAAACGCGGATTAAATATCACTGTAATTTCGGATCGTAAAACCGAAAGAACATGGAAAAAATAGCAGAGAAGAAAAACACCGTTTTTAGGTTAGACTAAACATGTGTTTTTCTCGCGCTCAAAAACGTTATATCTAAACAGACAGGTTAATTAATTAGCAACATGTCGAATGCGGTCAACTATTGAATTATTTTTTGCATAAAGTTTCAATAAATAATTTATAGATTGCCCTAACTGGGCTAAAACATAAAGAAATACACAGAAACTGTGTTCTATCATTTAAATGAAATAAAACTAAAGGATTGGAAAATTGGGCGCCTAGGCGGGCCCAACAAGGCCCAAAAGCTCGATATGGTCAGCAGTGGTGTAGTGGAGCGGGAGAGCAAGGGGTCGGCGCTCCCGCACTTTTTATTTGAGGCAGAGCGCACACCCCATAGTTTTTACTCAAGATATTTCAAAAATCGAACAGATGAAATCGATATAACTCGTCTAAAACCACCCTCCCTTTAACCTTCAAGCAGGCGCGTGGTCATTTGAAACGGCAGTGGTCGCGCGTATCTTAAAAGACCTATTGGAGATTTTAGGGATTTAAAACACCAAATAATTAAATAATCATATATTTTTTATAATTTAAACAATTATCTTTCGGTTAGGAAACTATTTATTTATAAAAAAATATTCTAATCTAATTAATTGCAATTAAAATGATAATTAAAAAAAAAAAAACACATTGTCTTTGAATTAGGTCACAACTTGACAACATAAATCTTACTTTTTCATTAGGATAAAATCCAAATTAAAAAAAATAAATAAAAACTAACACAAATCTCTTTGGATTGTACAACAATTTGGTAAGATGAATCCTTATACCTAATTATAAAACAAAATCAAAATTATAAAAACAAAAAACTTCTACAATAATTATCTTTGGATTATAAATCAATTTGGCAAGATAAATCCTTACAATTAGAAATCAAAAATCTAGTATATTCTACTTATAGTTTAGTTATCTTCCTCATCTGTCTCTTTGTCATGCTAACATTCATTGCAAACAAATGTAGTGTGGTCCCTGCAAATATTTTTTAGACAAGATGTGAATTGTGTCTTAGATTGTCTCATTTTTTTAGCTGGACATATTTTGCAGCTTTCTCTGCATGCAGTGGAACTTGTGCTTGGTTCATTGCTTCTGTTGTTATTAGATTTTTGCCATTTTGTCACCTTATCACGTTCCGTAAAAAAACTGCTTATCTCTGATAAGGGCACATCTTCTTCGTCCAAACTCGAGCTGCAGGTGGTCGGAAATCTTTGAACCTACGTCACTGAGCACTGATTCACTCTCTATATCTTCTTCTTGTGTTTTCTTGCGCAATTATCTCGAAATCACTAATAGGTCTACGAGCCATTTTTTATAAAAATACAAGACAAAAAACAGTTGAAAAAGTAAGAAAAAATATTTTCGCAAACAGAGTCGCGTGTAACCTTTTCGATGACGGGCGCGTGTAGTCTTTTCGACGCATACGCCGCGTATGAAACAAAAGATATTTGGACAACACGGGACGCCCGGGGAAGAGGGGTATATAGTTGTTTTTGTTTGTAGTGAAGTTAGAAGAGGCTACATGAGACGAGAAATAATTTTGGCGGAAATAATCGAAATTATAAACAAAAATGCATCAACTGTGGTCGTTTCGACGCCGCGCACCCGCTTGAAGGTTAATTAAATGCTCAATTCGCTCACATGACTGTTATCGCGTGAAACCGGGGTAGCCCTGAATTATATATTGCGTATTTACCTAATTACATACGGTCAGTGCACCCCGAACAGATGCACGCCGAACGCTGATTTGTTATAATTTTTTTTGCTTCCTCTTGTGGTTTGTGCTTGTGATGTATCAGGCTTTTACAAGTAAAAACTAATAAAAAAACATTTTGATAAATTATTTTTTTTAATAAATTTTATGATAAAATATATTTAAAAAAATAAGGTTTTTATACTTTTTTTTAATACGTTAAATAAAATTTCCCTTGGTAAAACGAGGTTGTGAATTGGCACTCGAACACACGGGTTAAAACACCTCACTTTGAATACTTTCTGGTCAAGTATTCTTGTTGTTTGCCTTTTCACTTTATCAAGGGGTCGGGCTTGTAATTATAATTGGTAGGGAAAATTAACGTTAAAATCACTCGGGCGAAGCCTCCGCCACAAAGCATTTTTATGTAACTCTGGCACGTCTTCATTTGGTTTTTTGCAATAAATTTTTCTATTTTTATATTTTCCGTAGAATCAAGTGGCTGGGGTGGTACGGCAACTTTTTTTTTGTATTCTCAGTTGGAGATTTTTTTAGGTTGGCAAACCACGGGTTTTAAAAGGGACTATAAAGGAGCATATATAGAGTGGGAGCACTGACACTGTTGGGTTCTTTTACCAGCGCGACGGCAGTGCCAGTGATATCACTGGGATTTTACTAGCGTTAAGGAGAGAGAGAAAGTTGTTATTAAAAATTTCAATCGAATTTTGTTGAGCACTGGCTCCCGATTTTCTAAACTTCTTTCAGATTTTTCTAAACAGTATTACCTCAAGGAGTATTACCACTTCAAAATAGGTAGCCACTGTGGTATAATTCCGTGCAGAATTTTGCGTAGCCCTAGGGCTGTTGTAGCGAAAAGTAATCCAATCACACGTTACTTGGTATTAATACCACAATACAGAGTTAATTTATTTTCTTGTTAAGTTTAAATTGTAATTAATTACCGGTTAAATATTTAATTGTTTTTCTTTTGTCCGCTTGTGAGTATTTAACTATCAGTATTTTTGGTTTAATATTAAATATTTTTGAGTAATAGATTTTGTACTACTCCAAACATCGAAGAGAATATTTAACTAGTAATTTTCCTTATTATTATTAGATTGTTTTGTTAATATTAAATATTTTTGAGTAATTGAATAATTTGATTATTAAGTAAAGTTTGAGTTTTGTTTGGATACAAATTGTTTTGGCGAGTCTTATTCATTGCTAGGTATTTTGATTTTTTTTGTTAGAGTTACATTTGATTTTTTGTTGTTGATTATTTTGTGCATAATAATATTACGTTGGTTAATAAATTTTGTTATTGAGAAACACCATATGTAGTGTTTCTGTTACGAGAACTCTATTCCTTTCCCTTGGGGACTTATATTCTTCCAGAATTTAGGGCAATAGAAGCCAGGTGACTGGCGCCGTATAAAAATTCAGGCCGCACATAGATATTGGTATTTACAGGACCACCCTGCATAGTTACATCTACCTCTAGACTGGGCTGGCGGCCTTCTACCTTGCCCTGGACAGCTGATAGCCGCTGGATTCACTTCACAGTGGTTACGGGATTCATATTTTTCCCCATTTAGGTTTTTAGCGACCGACCAGAGAGCTGAGCGGACGCTGGCGCACGCCAACTATATAACGCTGGAGTCTGGCCGTAATATACGTTATATATTTCTGGTATTATGTTTTATTTAACGACGCTTCAACTACATGTTTTTTAGCGTCGGTATAAGTTTACAATCATTTGCTTATAATTACAGGTCATTAGTTACATATTGTGCTTTATTATGTTGGTGTTAGCTGTGGTGGTGTACTGTAGAATGTGTTTAAGGAAATGTATTATGTTGTGTTCGGCTCTCAAATCTGTATATGTTCGGCATTCTACTAGGAGGTGTTCTATAGTGAGGATTTCATAGCACTCATCGCAGATCTTCGCGTTATCTCTCTGCAATAGATGCCCGTGGGTTAGTTTTATATGCCCTATTTTGTTTGCGTTCTTCTATCTGTGTTTAGATTCCAGACGTATACATCAGGTTTGATGGATCTTAATTTGTTATTTTTATTGCTGTCCATTTGGCTTGTTGTATTTTTGTGTGTGCTGTGAAATGATCATTTGAATGTCTTCAATTGGGGTAAGTAGATTTAATGATTGTGTAGGTGTGGTGTTGTTAATGAAGTTGTGTATGTCTTCGTTGCCTTCGATGCGCTTATGACTTGGAACCCATAAGAGTTTTATGTTGTGTTTGTCGTGTATTATAGTGTCGTGTATGAGGTGTTGAATTTGTTGTGTATTTTTCTTTGCCCGACCTTAATATATAAGGGGCAAGTATTGTAATCGCGAAAATTTTCGATGGCGAGATTTTGACTGATGACCACGTTTCATGGTCCAGGGAATCCAAAAAACCTATTTTCGAAGTGCCATCCGTATGTGTGTGTGTCTGTGTGTATACACGATAACTCAAAAACGGTTTAACTTAAAGAGTTCGTTCTGGTACTAAAAAATTCTCCTAATAATTGGGAAGAACCCTATTGTTTTCTAATAATTGGGAAGAACCCTATTGTTTTTTATTAAAATCCGAAACCGGAAACGGAAGTTATTTAACAATAAATTTAAAAAAATTCGTAACTAGTAAACCAAGCCTTGGACAAAAAAATTGTATAGGACATAATTTGATGTATTTTTGAAGATTTATTTAAATCTTTGTTTAAATTAAAAAAAAAAAAATATGTATTTTTTTTTATTATTATTATTATTTTTTTATGGGAGGGCAAGTCTAGCGGAGGTCTTCCTTCGCCACTGGTTTCGTTTTGTGTTGGGTTTGGTTATTTTCTTGATTGCACCAGCGAATCGGTACAGATAATGTAGTTTGTCCTCTCTTTGTTTCTAAAAACGTTTTTAATGGCTTAACAGATGCTTTCGATTTCTACGGTCGTTACTGAGACTATTGAGGGCAGGCTGTAGCTCCTTTTGGTATATTAAGGTCTATTATATAGTAGGATATATGGATTTTTGGAGGGTTGTCTGGTTTAGTGGTATTATGTTATTGCTGGGTTTTTGATTTTGAAGTAGGTGTTGAATGTTGGGTGGGTGGGGTTAGCGGCAATTTTGATCGCGTATTTTGCTGATAACATTGTTCTACGTTCTGCTAAATTTGTTTCTCCTGCTTCATTGTGGATGCTTTTATACTTTAATTATTATGCATTCCCACATTTGTAGTCGGTTCAATAATAAAGTACCTCGCACTATCTAATTTTGCATTAAAACATTCCTACGGTCAGAACTGTTTATGACTTATTTTGAACTTCCTTTGTTACATGGTCTATTTGGTTTACGTAAGATCCGTCGGGAGATACCCCTGTCCCTTTATGTATCTCTTTCTTTTGTAAGTACGTACTCTTTATTATCATATTTTTCTCTTTTGCAAAGTCGATTATTAGTTGTCCATTTTCATTTGATATTTCGTGTAAACCACATTTACCTATTGTTGGTCGAAATGTTTCCTCTCTTCCTATTTTGGCATTTAAGTCTCCTAGAATTATATTTAAATCATATCTCGGCAGGGCGTTATATACTCTATCCAACAAGTTGTAGATATCTTCCTTTCATTCTATATCTGCGTCCTCTATTGGGGCATGTACATTGACAAAAGTTATTTTTTGATATTTCCCATTTAATCTTACATAACACATCCTCTCCGATATCGGTTGATAATTTAGCAATGATAGCCGCTTTAAGTTTTTTGTTTATGCTAAATCCTATTCCTAATCTACTGTTTTGTCCTTCTCTATTGAAAAAAATATAATCTTCCAATTCTACTATTTCCTTTCCTAATAGGGGATAGGCATGATTTTTTTATTTATTTTTTTTTATTATATTCCTCTTGTTGCATATAAACATAAAAAACAGTTTTGCATTATTTTTTTTTAAATTTGAATGCTTAAAAAAATCATAAATGTATTTAGCGCGCGAAAACGACGTTTGACCTCATACCCCTTCGAAGTGACGCAGTACACTACTAGCCTACCCAGTGTACAGCGTGCAGCCTAAACAGTCGTGAACTTATTTGCTTGTATAATTTTTATAGGTTATGTAAAGTTAGAGTGATTTTAATTAAAATAAAGTTTAATTCTATAAAAACAATTTATACATGTTTACCGAATTGAATTTTATATTAAAATATATAAAATATGGAAGATCCAGGCCCCAGTACTTCGAAACATAGTCGAAAATATTGTTTAGTACCGATGTGCACAAATAGTTCAAATAGAAATCCAAAAAAACAATTTATATCATTACCTGATGGCGAAAAACAACAGAAAAGGCGAAATTTGTGGCTGGAAGCTATGAGGCGGAATAAAACCGATATTTCAGAAAAAAGTAAACTTTATGTTTGTATATGTTTTTTCATATATTCCATGAGCATAAATGCATCAATGTAAATTATCACTCTGAGCCCTAACGAAATCTTTATCTGCCATTGTAATAATAAATGCGTGAAAAATTGTTTAAAAACAAATACAAAACTCTCGAACAATACAATATACACAAATAAAGATTATGTTGTAACTGTATCTGTGACGTCAAACCCCAGTCGTTTGACGTCATACTCAGTCGTATTTACTCGGAAACCTTCGCGCCGTGGTCGGCTTATTTCAAATTTACAATATTTTAATTAAAAAATTTGGCTATAATATTAATTAAAATGTGATTTTTGTTTTGTTTGGTGACATAACTAACATTAACATATCAAAAAAATGTAGTTTTAAGGAAATATAAATTTTATGCGTCTCCCCTATTGTTTTGTTTCTTGTAAGGCCATTATTTTAAACGCATATTTTTTATTTCTCGGGTTAGTTCTTCTTCGTAAGTCCTCCGTACATTCCATGTACCTACTTTTAATATACTTTTTATTTTACTGTAGTGATTTCCTATTGCTTTTTGTTTTTCGTTGTAGTTTTCCTTATTCATGTCCGTTAGACTTCATTCCTCTATTCCTTACTATCTGTCGTTTGTTTAGATTCTTCCGTTTTTTTAATTTCTTGGATCCTTTTCATTTTTATTGTTCGTTATGACCATTGGCACGAGTACTCCTTCTTGAGTCCACTTTTTCCATTCTCCATTTATACTGATTTTTTTGTACCCAACTGTTGCTATATGCCCTTTTTCTCTTTCTTCCTTAGCTATTTGCCTTAATTTTTTCTGTGTTTCAGCTTTTTTTGCTGTTAATTCCGTATCTATATATAATATATATAATAATTTTATTAATGTTAACAAATACAAAATATTTTTACATACGTCAGTTAATAAAAGTAATAATGGGGAAAAAAATACAACAAATAAACATAGCATAAACAAAAATACATTGAATTTAACATTAAAAATAAAGTTACAAAATTACATTACAAGTCATTAAAATTATTAGCGATGTATTGGTCAAAGTTATAAAATGCTTTAGTTATTAAATATGTTTTTACGGTCTTTTTGAATTGCTGGTTGTTTAATTTCTTTATTGCCAAGGGGAGTATGTTGTAAAATAAGATACCAAAATAATTGAAGGACTGCCTTGATTTGGTCAATCTTACGTATTTTGGTCTGATTATATCATTTTTTCTTGTAAAATGAGCATGTATTTGATTTTGCTGTTCATAATTAATCAGGTTGCAATGTACGTAGAAGAGACATTGAAATATAAATAAACATGGCAAGGTAAGGATATTCAAATCAGTAAATTTGTGTTTACAGTCTGATCTGTAGGATAAGTTAGCTATTATTCTAATAACACGTCTTTGCAAAGAAAATATTCTCTGTGAAAAGGGGGAGTGTCCCCAGGCAAGAATCGCGTAGGACATGTGACTATGAAAGAGTGCATGATATGCTGTAAGTAAAATATTACGGGACACGCTATGTCTGAGATTACGCAAACAAAAAATTGCTTTACAAAGTTTATTGGCAAGATGATCTATATGAACTTCCCAGCTAAGATTAACACCAATATGGACACCTAAGAATTTAATTGATTCTGGATTTTCCATATGTGCCAATCAAAGTGAGAAGATCATTTGCTGAGTTTTTTGAGCGTTTAAACTTAGGTTATTAGCAGTGAACCACTCACGACTAAGTTTTAAATTGGTGTTATTTAAAGATAATGTTTCTTCAAAGTCCTTCGAAGTTGAAATTATGGTGGTATCATCCGCGTACAATATTGTGTTTGTAGTTTTGAGGAAGGAAGGCAAATCATTAATATATATTAGGAAGAGAAAAGGTCCAAGAATAGAGCCTTGTGACTTAACACCTTTTAAGAAAACAAACTGTTTCCTGTCTTTTAAATATGATGCAAGAAGTGAACAGCTATTGTGACTAATATTATAACAGGCCAGTTTTTGAATTAATAAAGCTGGACAAAGACAATCAAACGCCTTTTTCAGATCTAAAAATGTGGATATACTGTGTGCTCCTTCCTCAAAAGATCTAGTAAGGATATTGATGAGCTCAAGTATCGCCGAACAGGTGGAAATTCCTGCTCTGAAGCCGAACTGCTTAGGATTGAGAAGGTTGTTATGCTGAAAGTGGGTTTGTAATTGGGACAATAACAATTTTTCAAAATTTTTTATTTTTGTTCCTTTTAATTTGCTCCTCTGTTTCAGAATTTCTTACTTTTGTTTGAAATTTGCTATTTTTATGATTGCTAAGGGTTGTTTACCGTAATTCATTTTGATATTTATTACTCTACAATTTCCGCATCTACTCCTAGATTGTTGTTAATAAACTCCTTTACTTCTTCCTCCGGATTATCTTGTTGTACGTTCAGTCCTCTAATAGTTAGATTCATTTTCTTTGACTCTTTTTCCATTCCTTCTGTTATATTTTCTAATATTTGTATCTTGTTCTTTAAGATTTCATTTTCTTTCTTCAATATTTTTGTTTCATCTTGATAGTCCTTCTGATCCTATCTAATGGCTTTTACTTCGGTCATCATATCTTTAGTTGATCGATCTCAATAGTTCCTTGTTTCGAGTTTTTGGGCGATTTTTGGGGTGATCTTATTATTTTTTTTATTTTTTAAATGCTTCTTCCTCTTTTCTTTTCCTTCTTCTACTATTTTCTCCAGAACTTTCGCTGTCCGATCGATATCTACTACTCATTACCTTTATCAATTTTTTCAGAGAGTTTTTGTTTGGGCCAGTACGGTTCTGTGTAGTTTTGTCAGCCGCTCATGCGCAAGGTTAACCTTCCAGATCGACTTTTCGGAGAAACTTAACCTATCTTTCGGCTTTTAACTTTATCCAACAATGTTTATTAGTTAGTACTTGAGCTTAATTTACTTACAGTTCAAATATTTTCCTTCCCTTTTTTTTATAACTAAAAAAAACTTTTAATATTTTAATTTTTTTTAAATTTATTTATTTAACCAGTGACTATACAGATTTGTACAGTAGTGCACAAGTCCAGTTACATAGTACTGGAGGAAAAAAAAATACAATACAATTATCATAACACTAATATAGAAATACGAATAATGAATAAAATAAAGAATAAAACAATAAGATAAAATATAACTAGCCTAATTTTTTTTTATATTAACAAACTTTCTGTGGTTGTCGTAAAAGACATCTCTATCAGAGACTTGCTTGTTTACTAGACTGAGCCTTTTGTACAGTGGTGACATAGATTCTGAAATCTTGAAAAAGTGATCATTTTTAATTCTCAATCTTATGTTAGGGACTCGAATAATTTGAAGAAGTTCTGGGGCATCTAGTTTATTATTAAATAATTTAAACGCGAAATTCAAAGTGTGGATTTCGCGACTCCATTCTAATGTTTGAAATTTCTTGTTATTATTGACAGCTAGGTTTTTTAACTGGTTTGCATAAGAGATACGAAGAGGATATGTTCCGGTTAATTTCAGGGTCAGGTTTCTTACAAATCTCTTTTGTACATTTTCTATATGATTTTTGTGGGACATTGTTTTTGGGCTCGAGATTGTGGGCAGATGCGGCTAGTATCTTTCTAAAATGTTAGATTTCGTTACGGATCAATGTTTACTCAATTTTTCTAAGTTGGCCAGGGCCCGACTGTTACTGGAGACTGTTTGTCTATACCTGAAGAAAATGAAAATACTTCATTACACTCTTCACATTCAAATTGCCTCTTTTCAGAAAGATTCATTTGTGTCTTTTCAGATGATTTTGAAAATCACACTGACCATATTTAAATGGTCTCTCCATAATGCATTAGTTTATGTTTTTTTAAAGATGATGACCTTGAAAATACTTTCTCACACTGGTCGCATTTGTATGGCTTCTCTCCAGAATGTGTTCGTTTGTGTCTAATGAGATCTGAAGAACATAAAAATGCTTTAACACACTGATTACATTTAAAAGGCTTATCTCCAGAATGTATGCGTTTGTGAGAAAGAAGCTGAGATGACTGTAAATATGCTTTATCACACTGATCACATTTAAATGGCTTATCTACAGAATGTACGCGTTTGTGTCTAATGAGATCTGAAGAACATAAAAATGCTTTAACACACTGATTACATTTAAAAGGCTTATCTCCAGAATGTATGCGTTTGTGAGAAAGGAGCTGAGATGACTGTAAATATGATTTATCACACTGATCACATTTAAATGGCTTATCTACAGAATGTATGCGTTTGTGTCTAATGAGATCTGAAGAAGATAAAAATGCTTTAACACACTGATTACATTTAAAAGGCTTATCTCCAGAATGTATGCGTTTGTGAGAAAGGAGCTGAGATGACTGTAAATATGATTTATCACACTGATCACATTTAAATGGCTTATCTACAGAATGTATGCGTTTGTGTCTAATGAGATCTGAAGAACATAAAAATGCTTTAACACACTGATTACATTTAAAAGGCTTATCTTCAGAATGTATGCGTTTGTGAGAAAGAAGATGAGATGACTGTAAATATGCTTTATCACACTGATCACATTTAAATGGCTTATCTCCAGAATGTATGCGTTTGTGACTAAGGAGATGAGATAACTGTGAAAATGTCTTACCACATTCATCACAAATATATGGTTTAACTCCAGAATGTATGCGTTTATGAGCAAGGAGATGAGATGATCGTGAAAATGCTTTATCGCACTGATCACATTTAAATGGCTTCTCTCCAGAATGCATGCGTTTGTGTTCAAGGAGATGAGATGACTGTAAAAATGCTTTATCACACTGATCACATTTAAATGGCCGTTCTCCAGAATGTATGCGTTTGTGATAAAGGAGATGAGATGACTGTAAAAATGCTTTATCACAATGATCACATTTAAATAGCTTCTCTCCAGAATGTATGCGTTTGTGATGAAGGAGACGAGATGCCTGTGAAAATGTCTTACCACATTCATCACAAATATATGGTTTAACTCCAGAATGAATGCGTTTATGAGAAAGGAGATGAGATGACCGTGAAAATGCTTTATCACACTGATCACATTTAAATGGCCGCTCTCCAGAATGTATACGTTTGTGATCAACGAGATGAGATGAGTGCATAAATGCTTTATCACAATGATCACATTTAAATGGCCTCTCTCCAGAATGCATGCGTTTGTGATGAAGGAGATGAGATGACTGTGAAAATGTCTTACCACATTCATCACAAATATATGGTTTAACTCCAGAATGCATGCGTTTATGAGAAAGGAGATGAGATGACAGTAAAAATGCTTTATCACACTGATCACATTTAAATGGCTTATCTCCAGAATGTATGCGTTTGTGATGAAGGAAATGAGATGACTGTGAAAATGTCCTACCACATTCATCACAAATATATGGTTTAACTCCAGAATGCATGCGTTTATGAGAAAGGAGATTAAATGACCGTGAAAATGCTTTATCACACTGATCACATTTAAATGGTTTCTCTCCAGAATGTATGCGTTTGTGATAAAAGAGATGAGATGAGTGCATAAATGCTTTATCACAATGATCACATTTAAATGGCTTCTCTCCAGAATGTTTGCGTTTGTGATAAATGAGACCTGATGACTGTGAAAATGCTTTATCACACTGATCACATTTAAATGGCTTCTCTCCAGAATGTATGCGTTTGTGATAAAGGAGATGAGATGAGTGCATAAATGCTTTATCACAATGATCACATTTAAATGGCTTCTCTCCAGAATGTTTGCGTTTGTGATAAATGAGACCTGATGATTGTGAAAATGCTTTATCACAATGATCACATTTAAATGGCTTCTCTCCAGAATGTGTGCGTTTGTGATAAATGAGACCTGATGACTGTGAAAATGCTTTATCACAATGATCACATTTAAATGGCTTCTCTCCAGAATGTATGCGTTTGTGATAAATGAGACCTGATGACTGTAAAAATGCTTTATCACAATGATCACATTTAAATGGCTTCTCTCCAGAATGTTTGCGTTTGTGATAATTGAGACCTGATGACTTTGAAAATGCTTTATCACACTTATCACATTTAAATGGCTTCTCTCCAGAATGTATGCGTTTGTGATAAAGGAGACCTGATGACCGTGAAAATGTTTTATCACACTGATCACAGTTAAATGGCCGCTTTATAGGATGTACACGATTGCGTCTGATAAGATGTGATGACTTTGTTGTGGGTTGTTTACACTTGTTAATGGCCGACGACTCCCAACTCTCATCTGATTCACTGGAAGATGTTCCACTAGCTGCAAACACACTTGCATTTATTAAGGAGCCAAGAATTTTGTTATTGAAATAAAGTTAATTTTAATTTATAATATAAACTTTTACTGTCTGTCCATGTAAGCAAAAACCCCAGAAAAAATGTGATCTTATTTGAGGAATTTTAGCCGGGTTTCTGTTCGGAAAATCAGCTACAATTGCTAACAAGTATACTCTTAGCTATGCTGTACTATAATTAACTCCATAAAAATAGTTATACTCTTAACTTAAATTATAAATCACTGTATTACATATAATACTTTTCCTAATAATTACGAAATAGCTACTGCTATCTCACTTGACAAGAAATGTGATAAAAAACGATCTAAATTATTATCGCCTCATTTTATTACTTCCGATTAATAGAATTTTTTAAATTTGGGATGTTCGCTCATATGCAATTACCTAACCTTGTAGAAGCCATGTGGGTTTTTCGTATATAATACTTAAATATTCGATATCCTGAAGAAGGCAAAAATTAAATTGCCGATATATATATATATATATATATATACTCACTCATATATATATATATATATATATATATATATATATATATATATATATATATATATATATATATATATATATATATATATATATATATATGAGTGAATGATCTTGACGAGTCAGGATAATAATTGTGTTTCTTCTTTAATCGTCAATTAGGTAGGAAAAATAATAAATTAGTTTAATTCATTGAGACGTTTCGCATATATATTAGTTTTATGCATCTTCAGATCTTAAAATCAAGTGTGACACACTTGATTTTAAACTACTGACACGTAAACAGTTATTTACGTTTTTTTATGAGTTTGACAAACAATAGTGATTTTTTATATTTTTTAAAATTTTAAGATTTTATTTTATTTTTATACTAAGTTTTTATTACAACAACCACCGTATTTTATAATGTACGTACATTACATCAGCCACTGATGATTAACTGCATGTCACAGGCTGAAGATGCATAAAACTAATATATATGCGAAACGTCCCAATGAATTAAACTAATTTATTATTTTTCCTACCTAATTGACGATTAAAGAAGAAACACAATTATTATATATATATATATATATATATATATGCTAAAATAGAATGTTATAACTCAACAAACACAGGAAATAGGACGGATTCTATCATTCACCCCGGTTGTTGATTCGCCCCTTTGGGGGTTGATTAGGACAAAATCGTGAAATAAGTTTTTTGATATTTGTATGGGTAATCTTTGTTAACAAAAACCAAGTCATCCCTTTTCGTCTCTTAAAGGTTTAATTTCGAAAAGTCCCTTCTTCGTGGGTGCTTACATCGTGTAGAGCAGGGCTGTCCAACCAGTAGATCACCGGTCGATCGCGGCATGATTTTAAGTAGATCTTTAGTTTTCTCTCGCTTCCGTGTACTTAAAAATATATTTTATAACTATAAAGTAAAAATTAAAACAAGCTTCTCACTAACCTTTTACATGAGAAATAGCTTTAAAATGGCATTATGAAAAACATATTATATGTTTAAAAATTATATATGTTTAAAAATTTTCTTCCCGTGGACTCCCTCACCTGGAAGGGCACGCTATGCCGCCCGCTGGCCGACTACGTTTTCTGGTCGATCGCGGTAACAATTTATTTATAAAAAGTAGATCGCAAATACAAAATGGTTAAACAGCCCTGGTGTAGAGAATATACTCCCAAAATTTCATGATTCTTGGCCCAGTTGTTTGGGCTGGGCTTTGATGACTGAGTCACCTGAGGACGCTCTATATATATATATATATATATATATATATATAAATATGTGGTAGTGGTAGTGGTTTAGATCTTAAACCATCCTCCGCCAGGTATATATATATTATGTGGTCAGTGGTTAGCCAGGTATATATATATATATATATATATATATATATATATATATATATATATATATATTAATATTTCGAAATATTTTTCACAGTTTTTCAAAATGTCAGCCCTAAAGGGGTAAATTGGTATTTTTTTATTCGATAGAACGTATGTCCAACAGACATGAAATCCGCAAAGTATGTATATTCCTTCCATTACGTTATCAATAAGAAGGGATTTTTTCGAAATTCGACCTCAAATGGGGTGAAATGTTGGCCTTTCTGCTTTTGCTTTGTTAGAAATCACTGGAACAAAGTACTTGATTTCTTAATGAAATTTACTTTCACTTGGCTTTAGTTAATAATAATAGTACTGAAAAGTATAATAAACACAAAATAATAAATAGTTTTATGTAAATGTTTTATTTTGTACCTTCCAATTATTTGTGGAACCGAGAGTCGGCCAAAAGCCCGCCTTTTGCTGCCACACAAATGTAAATTCTTTCAAAAGCTTTTTTTTTATATTTATACAAATTTTAGGCGACATTTCAACTATTACTGCTTGAACATTACTCATTTGTTGTTCAATGGGTGTTAGCGTGATAGAATTGACATATTCCACAGATTAAATATAGATTAAAATTGTTTCTTTAATTAAAAGCACCCCCATGTTTCCCTTTTAAACAGGACTTACTACAACTAACGAAAGTATGGACTATTGGACTCCTGTATATCTATTCAGTAAAAGGAAACTGGGAATAGCAGTATTGGAAGCTTACAACTAACACAATAATATTAAATTATTGACTGACCTGCATCGTGTCCAGCTGCACTCTCATCATATTCTCCGTCATCTCCGCATTCAAGCTTGATGTCGATCTCCTCAGTGATGATGATGTTAGTGCTATAGTTATACTGGGACATGTCTTCAGAAGATGATATGAGACATGTTTTCCGAGTATCGTGATTCTCTGCAATGTAAACATTCCAGTTACTATCGCTATGCCTTTGCTTTCAATGTAAATATTTCTTTCAGTCCACTCGTGACAGGGAAATTTTAAACTTAAACTTATTATAAAATGAATTATAATGTTAAAATAATAATTAATCAAAAATAATTATGGAAAATAAATTGAATGGGATATTAAATTAAACCTCTTAATGGATGGATAAACTAGCAAAATTATATTTTTTTAAAATCAATTATTTTATAATCAATTATATACACAAAAAATGTGTAAATCTTTTGTTCCCACTCCATTTACCAGAAGTGTTGGACTGAATATCTCAATAATCTACATTGATGGCAACCAGAATAGTTCACAAGGATTTCTTATCAGATTAATTTTTCGAAAGATATCGAAGTTTTTTATTCTTGAAATTATTGAAATTATCTTGACGTGATAGTGAAAAGTATCCTCATGTACGGAGTAGAGATCTGGGGATGGAAGGAATGGGAGATAGTAGAAAGGGTACAAGAGAGTTACACGAGATGGATTATGGGTTTAGACAGAACGTCACCAGGAGATATAGTGAGAGAGGAAATGAAGAGGGAAAAGCTGAGAGTGGGAGCCGGAGCGAGGGCGGCGAAGTATGAGAAGAAAAACAGAAAGGACAAAAGAAGAAAGATATTAAGAAAATGCTGGGAAGAAAGAATGAATGAAGAACAAAAGGGTAAACTGTCGGAATGGGGAGAAACAAGGAAATAGTACTATTGGAGATGTGGGATGGACACAAGGGAAGCTGAGCGAAAGAGAAGCGGAAGAAGAAACATAGTAGAAGAATTGAAGAGGAGAGACAAGGAGGTACAGAAGCAGGAAAGAACAGTAAGAATAGACAATTCAAGGAATGTGAAAATGTATAGAGAGATAAGGACGGTAGGAATACCTAAATATTTGAAAGAGAGGAGAGGAAAGGCAGGGGGCAGAGTTAGGATTGCCAGATTAAGATGTGGAAATGAAGAACGGAGCAACAGGTATTGGGCAAAACCAGAGGATAGGCTATGCAGAATGTGTTGGGAGGAGGAAGAATCCTTGGAACATCTAACAAAAAGATGTGGAAAGATGATAAAATGGGAGGAAGAGATAAAGGAGCTGTTGAGTGAAGAAGGAAAGGGAGAAAGATGGGCGAGAGTACTCGAGAAAAGAAGGAAGGAATGCGGAGAGGTAAGGCAAGACTGAGAACAGGAAGGAAGAGAGAGGCAAAGGAGGAGGAAAGAAGAGAGGGAAGAGAAACGAAAAAGAAACGAAAGAGGGGCGGAAGAACTGGAGTCAAGAAGGAAGGAGACCGGAGACGGAAGCCTAAAAGAGAATAGGAAGAAAGAGAGGGACACCGGAGAAAGAATGAAGAATAAAGAAATTCATATGAAGTTATTGAATATACTTAAATTTGTCATGTATTCTATTGTATTATTATGATTATTTCTATTCTCAGTAGCTAAAACTCTAAACGCCACAAGACCTAGGGGAAATAAAGAATTATATTATTCTTGAAAAAAAATGTATTTTTTAAAATGTCATGTAGGATTATAAATAAAAGCCCTTAGACATAGAATAACAAACGATAAGTTATTTTCAAAATATTGTTCATAGTAACTAATAATAATAATTTCATACGCTTGTCATGGTTCCTAGGAAATATTTTAATTTTATTAATTTCCCTTAGAAATTCAAACGAGGAAATAATTGAATTTCTGGATGTTACTTCTTTCTTTGGTGCCACTAACCCAGTACGAGGTTTGAGACTTGGATGGTGTGGGCTGAAACTATCAAGGTCTTATTTATTTTTTTATTTTATGGCGCCATTCCTCTAACCAAAGAAAGGTGCGTGAACTTTAGATACAAAGTAGACAGTTATATTAACCATTTACTGCATGAATTTTTATTTTTGGCTGAAATAATTCATGAGCATTAGGAATTGGTTCTTACTGATAGAAAAATTAATTAAAAAAATATATATAAATATTAATTATTATTTTTATGAAAAAATAATAATTAAAATAATAATTTAGGGTTTGTGTCATACATGGAACATTATGATTCTACATTATGTTACAAAAGAAAATGATTCCGTATTATTTGCTCGTCAATTGCTAGGTGTTCTTCATTAAGGATTCAAAGCAGTCGCCCTCGAATTTTTGAAAGAAAAGGTCGTATCTTCTAGTTGTCCTTTCTCAATAAATTCAGAATTATCGTTGAAGTGCCAATTCCGCTTGATATCCTCATCTCTATTGCAGCCCATTACTTGAGATACTGCAGGATCCATTGCTGTGTATGTGGCATATATGAACATTCATGAAGTAACGTTCTGATTGTTTTAAAAGTAAAATAAAAAATAAAAATCGGAATGTGCCATATATGGCACACTATGCGGTAAAGGGTTAAGTCAATCTAAATATTTAATAATCTTTTCCGAGTTTTGTACAATTATTAATATAATTTCTCCTTTATTATGAATTTTTGTTGTAGTTATTTATGATACATACATAGTTCTTAGGTCATCATTTCGAAAATATATTTAGTTTTGTCCGTGCAGTGTATGCATTACGATCTATTGGTCGGTCCAAATTACACGTAGTTATAGACTAATTGGCGCCCTTAAATATAGAGTATGTGGCATATATGAACATTCATGAAGTAACTTTCTGATTCAGTTTTAAAAGTAAAATAAAAAATAAAAATCGGAATGTGCCATATATGGCATAGTATGCGGTAAAGGGTTAAAAAAAAAATAATAACAAAAAAAAATACTAAAATTGAAAGTATAAATGATGGGGTAATTTATTGGTCACGGCCAATTATTGTAACATATTGCTTCCCATATTGCTATTCACAATAATAGATTTATTATAACTAAAGTAAACTAATGAAAATTTGTGGCCGCCATTGAAACTAACGGAATTTACAATAAAAAAACCTTAAAACTAACTTAACCTAAGATGCGTTACAATAATCGGGAAAGTTCATAAATTTTGAGATGAAAACCCAATTACGATAATCCAAATATGTCAACCTCAAATTTAATTTTGCAGAGTGTATGGGTTCCAGAAATAAAATTACTTAATATCCAATGCCAAAAACGCCGTTTGATAATACGGCGTTTATTACGATCATATTTTTTTATTTAAATGGGAATAATTTCCGTCTTGCTACGGCTTCCTATATTAATTATGTACTTGGCACAATGCGGCTGAATCAAGATATGAATGTTCCTTCTAAATAAGGGCAATCTATTCTTCAAAATTTCATTGATTCACTTTGTATTTAACAATTAATGTCTCCCCAAAAAAATAGTAAGGAAACCTTCCAAACAGATTCGTTTCGTTTTTTATCGCCACTGTCAAACGTCGGTTCCATAGCAACTTTAATATCCGTATTACAAAAATATCTAAACCACCCGGGTGACACTGGCATGTAATGACCTTGGCTCGAGTTTTAGTTTTGTGTATATTGGTAGATGGCAGAAGATTGCAAAATAATTTACGAATACACCCGACTTCAAACGATCAGAAACTTCGTGTTCTAGCTGTAGATCACCCGCCATTAGCTGTCAAACACATGACAGTTGGTGTTGAAGTAATACGCATTGAAGCTTGTTAATTTTCAAATACATGGTTCACATAATAGAGTTTTATTTTCAATTTTGGTCATCTTATACTGTATTTGATACATACATTGTACATCTCGGGAAGACGGACAAAAATTGATTTTTTGCGGATATTGTCTTATAATGATCTGAAATGTGTAGAAACCAAATGAGGCCGAAAAAATAAAAACACAGGTATAGCCTCCAATTTTATTAATACAGTGTTTGTAATTAGTAATTATAATGTTGTGTATAATTTTGTGTTTCAAAAATAAATAGCTTACACCTTTTATTTAGATTTATTTATTTAAATTCCTTATCAATGTATGTTAGTGAAAAAAAAAAAAAAAAAAAATTTTTTTTTTTTTTGTTTTTGTATATATAATTTTGTATATTATACATGTTATATTACCTTGGCATCACGACAAGCCTAGCTTAGTAATGCCAACGTAATAAAATAAAACTGTACTCCTATATTATTAGAATTTAAATTTAAGTACATCTATTTACGGTCGATAATTATATATATTTTTTTTCTTAACTGTAATTAATATGGTAAATAAATGAATTATTATTATTATTATTATTATTTATATGTTATATTAATGTATATGGATTATTAAATATATATGTATTTCTTTTTTTATTGTAAAACGTTTGATAATATAAATAATAAAATATATTTAATACAATAATAATGGTAATTATGAACGTAAATCAGAAAGTAAAATTTAAATTTGGCTGTTGTTGTTTAGTTCATTGGTATATTCCTAGAGGGAACGTACTAATTTTTTTGCTGCCAGTGTCCGTTCTTAATATATTGTGTTCTGTGATCTAAACTTCCAAAATTACACGTGACTCGTGACAACTATAAAATGGACCAATATATTATACTTTGAAGTCGAAAAATATTTGTGGTTTCAGCTTGCGTTATAATTATTAGTAAAAATGTTGGAACTGTTATTAAAAACTTTATATGAAGTGAGAATTTTTACATATTTCATTTTTTTTACATTATTATTATTATTATACATGAAATTCGAAAAGAATTGGTTGCAGTTTAAGATATATTTATTATTAAAAATGAAAAAACTAAAAAATTTATGTGAAGTGTGATTTTTCACACATTTCAGTGTTTCGCAAGAATGTAGTACCCAAGTCAAGGTCGGCTCAAGGATACCTGCCGCCCCGATGCAAAATTAGGTTAGGCGCCCCCTCATAGATTTTTTTTAAATAATTTTTTTCAAAATTTCTTTTTTGTCGCCCCCTTTTACTAGAAGACCCAATAAAAAAAGTAGTTTTTTTCTAAATTTCCTTTCACGGCGCCCCCCCTCCTTTTACTAGAAGCCTGAAGTACCACCCAGTAAAAAAAGGTATTTTTTTTCTAAATATCCTTGCATGGCACCCCTGTTACAAGAAGCCTAAAGTGCCGCCCAGTAAATAAAAGTAGTTTTTGCTAGATTTAATAAAAGGACACAATATTTATTACAAAAATGAATATTATTTTAACTAAAGCTATTTTGATACTGTAATAGGCTATACATTTTTTCTTCGACATGGCGCCCCGATGCGGCGCATCGCCTGCATACCGTCTTGGGCCGCCCCTGACCCAAGTAAAGACAGCGTACCATATGTGTGGATTTTTTATTTCAGTTATCAAGTCAAATTGAACAATAATTTGAAAAAAAATATCGTTTGTTTGCCCAAGTACATATACTAAAAGCTGTTATTATATTATTGAATGCAAGAAATTTAAAATATATACAGTGAATTTCTTTTATCCTGCAACATTGAAATTATTATTATACATATACATATAGAGTTACTAGCGTCAAGAGTAATGTAGCTATTTTATCTAATAATTAACCTAATAAATATTATTTTGATCATTTTAGAAGTACATTTAGCAAATTTGTAGAAGAAATTGATAAATTTGTGTTGCGCTTAAGCACTATCATTATAAATTACGCTTACGCATTATGAATTAAACGTTATCTATTAAAACATGAGCTATGAATGAGGATTTACGCTTATGCATTAGCACTAAAAATTAAGTATTATCTGGTAAACTGTTCTTAAATATAATACTTGGTAAAGTTTCACAAAACTGTTTATTCGTCATGCTAACTGCTGTTTCGGCGCAAATCATTATCAAAGTCAGAATGGGTCTACAATGTAGCCGTGGTCAATATTGATGACCCGGTAGATGGAATGCCTATTACCTCGGACAACATTTATCTCTCTCTACGTCCCGTGGGTACCGGCACATCGCCTGAGCTCTGTGAACAGTGGCCCAACTCAGGCGCTCTGCATGAGTGTCTTTTAGTTTGTTTATAAAAATTATGAAGTTTTAAGGCATACATAAGGTTTCAGTCTGCGGGAAGATTTCCTGAACAACACATTGTTGCAAACCAGACTTTCGTAGAATAAATACATACATAGTTCGAAGCATTTATATTTTTATGTAATTATTTCCATATAATTTTAAACATTTTGCTTGATTTCAATTAATTAATAAAAATTAGAGGCTCTTACGGGTCTATTCTGTATCTTTTGTGGTTAAAAAGATTAGGTTAAAAAGATTAGGTTAAAAATGATGGTTAAAAAGTAACATTTTAAATAGGCGTTAAAATTTTAACCTTGTTTCTTATTCTGTATCTCAGGTTATAACCCAAGCGTTAAGTTCTAACATTTTAACCTTATGGTTAAAATTGTGTTATGAAATTATCTACAAGGGAAGGTATTTGACTTGTGTAAGTGTGGATTTAATGTAAACATGTGTTTTGGTTGAATCGTGAATCAACAACGATCAAATATAATAAATCTATATTGCGCAAATGTACAATATTTGCGCGTTTTTATTTATTTTTTTATACATAAATAGTTATGGGTGCAGAAAGTAAATAATATAATATTACCATAACATGCAAATGTATCAATATTTTTTATCTCTTTTCTTTCTTCTGTATTAAGATACTTTTATTTTCAGGTTATGTTTACCTTATTTTTATTTTTAAACAAACAGATAAATCAAAATTTATAAATGTATCACAATTTTAAAGTTTTAAATATTTACTTGCAATATATTGGGAAATCTTTTGGTTCTTCTCGGATTTTCAAACAATTTCCTGTTGTAAAACATTTGTAAAACAATCATTTTTAAAACGAGATATTCCGTTTTAGACAAATGAAAATATTTAAAAATATTTCTTCAGGTAAATTAAAAGGGCCACTTATATCACGCAGTTGCCTTTGTTCAATTCGAACTGATCTCCTAAAAAGCATTTTTATATATTATTTATTCACCTATATTAATTTTTTACTTATTAACCTCTTGATGTTCAATTTGTTTTAGTAATAATTGGTTTAAAATAAACAGACTTGCCATGATTAATTCTAAAAATGCATTTTTTCTGACTATTTGACGTTAAAAGGTAAAAATTACAGCTGGTTAAAAGTTAACGCCATGTATTTGGCTGGAGTTAAAATTCCGATTATAACCTATTGAATTAACCACATCGAGGTTAAAATTTAAACGTCATAGATTTACAGAATAACAAAATATTGTAAAGCGTGGTTAATTTTTTTAACTTCGACCATGAGATTAATTTTTAACTTTTTAAGATACAGAATAGACCCGTTAGAGTGTTAAAAAAAGGCTTGTTTTTTTATCATAAATGATGACATGAATACGCTGGTGTATTTTGAAAATACTAAATGCAAAGTATTTGTCATCCAGCTCAGGAGTTGCATATAGAAAACACTTTAAACATTCACTTAATACATAAGCATCAATAAGGCAAACTCTACTGACCAGTATTTGTGACATCTGCACTCTCTAGTGTATTTTCTTCACATTCACCGGTGTCCACAGGTTCAGACTCGACGGCAATTTTTTTCGTGTATATGTGATCGTGATATACAACTGCATCTTCATCTGCGTTATCTGAAAGACAAACATCCTGGTCAAATATAAACGAATTACTCACTGAATATATATACAGGGTGTTTGGTTGAAACGCCGCACCTCGAATAACTCCTTTATTTTAAGAGATACAAAAAATTCTTCAGAAAAAACGTTGAACTAGACAAAAGGGTCCACTTAAGGATTAAAATAAGAATTCTGCATCACTTCAGGTTTCAGCGGAAATTGCTTCAACTTTTTATCTAGCATAGGGAATCGGTACTTTATTTTTTTTTTCCTCAAAAGTACATTAAATCACCTTTATAAGGATATCAAAATATCACACTTATTTTTATCCATTTCAAAATGGCGACAAATTATTTACAAAATAATAAATATCATAAAAATCGTAGAAACCAAATTATAAAAAGATATAACAATATGTAACTAGGAAAAACTAGAGAAACGTGTGCGTCGTGAGCAAGCTGGTTTTCGCCCTGGCCGATCCTGTATTGACCACATAAATACATTGCGCATAATTATTGAACAATCAGTAGAGTGGCAGGCACCACTCTATCTGGTTTTCATAGACTTTAAGCAAGCATTCGACAGGGTCAGTCAAAAGTCACTCTGGAATATCTTGAATTATGTTGGGGTCCCTACTAAAATAATTAACCTCATAAAAGAACTATACCGTGAAGCAAGTTCGCAAGTTCTGCATAATGGGATGAGAAGTAAAAGTATTACCGTCAAAAGCGGAGTTAAGCAAGGCTGCCTACTATCTCCTCTACTATTTAATACCGTGTTGGACTGGGTTCTTCGTAATGCCCTCACAGAACACAGAGGCATACAGTGGGACTTCCAAAACCGTCTGAAAGATTTGAGCTATGCGGACGATATATGCCTTCTTTCACATAATTATGAAGATATGCAAGCCAAACTTGAAAGTATAAGTACTTTGGCAAATTTAGTTGGCTTATGCATTAATATAGGGAAAACCAAAGTAATGCGGATTGATACCAATAACGTCAACAGGTTTTACATTAACGGCGAAGTCTTAGAAGATGTGGAAGAATTCTGCTACCTCGGTAGTGCAATAACGAGAGATGGAGGAACTACAAGGGACGTGAACAACAGAATACTTAAAGCTCAACAAGCCGAAAGCCGAAAGAAGTCTGGAAACCCAATAAGATCTCTCGTAACACTAAGGTACGCATATTTAAAACCAATGTAAAATCAGTTCTGATGTATGGCTGTGAAACTTGGGAAAGTCACTAAAGAAATTACCCATAAACTCCAAGTTTTTATTAACAGATGCCTGTGCAGAATTTTTCGCATTACTTGGTCAGATCATATTCCCAATACTCATCTTTGGGAATCGACAGCACAAAAACCTATCCACTTGGAAATTCAGGCAAGAAAGTGGAACTGGATTGGGCATACCCTCCGGAAGGCAGTAAACGACATCTCCAGAATGGCATTAGAGTGGAACCCTCAGGGAAACCGTCGTAGAGGCCGACCTGTATCCACATGGAGGAGAACAATATACAAAGAACTTGATGCTCACGGTACTACCTGGCGCCAGGTGAAAAGGCTTGCTCTTCACAGACCCCGATGGCGCGAGTTTGTAAAGGCCCTATGCTCCAGCGAGGAGATCTAGGACACAATATATATATATATAGGAAAAACAATGAAACATAATATGACTTAAGTTAGTAATAAACTAAGGAAAATTTACAAATGTTCAATATGACCGCCGTTGTTATCCACACATTTTCTCATTCGTAATAAAAACCCTTCCATTACATTTAGAACGATATACTCTTGAATTTCCCTGATGGCTGTTCTTACCCTATGTTCTAAGTCTTCTAACCTTTACCTTCAGGATACCTTTCTTGGTAGAGTTGCTGGGCCATAACAGAATTTATTTGACATTCCCCTAATGTCAGAACCATATCAATCATTTCTTCATTTGGATAACGTACGAAGCCATAATTACAAACGATTTGATGTTATCACCTTTAATATCATACTCGTACTAACAGGCAAGAAAATTTACAGGTTTTATATGTTTTTTTTTTTTTAACCAAATCATTTTCAAAGCTTGCTATGTATAACTTTGTACGATTTATGTTATTTATTATTTTGTAAATAAAAGGTCGCCATTTTGAAATGGTTAAAATTAAAATATGATATTTTGACAAACTTGTAAAGCTGATTTAATGAAATTTTAAGAAAAAAAAAAATACTGTTTCCCTATACTAGACAAAAAGTTGAAACAATTTCCGTTCAAACCGGAAGTAATGTAGAATTCTTATTATACTCCTTAAGTGGGCCCTTTTGTCTAGATTAACTTTTCTTCTAAAGAATTGTTTGTATCTCTTAAAATAAAGGAGTTATTCAAGGTGCGGCGTTTCAAACAAACATCCTGTATATATATATACACGGAATATTATTAGGGATAAGGAAGAAGGCGAAGGATTTATGCAATTATTTCATAACTGATGTCAGTTGGGTTAAATTCTTCATAAACCTTGTTCAAGGATTTCTAAAAACAAATGACACATGGTAAGACCAAAACACAACAACGCACTTACTGAAATATTTAAGCATGTCGCCAAGATGTTGTACAAAAATTTGAAGTTGCAAAAACATGGTACTTTCACAAAATTGTAAATAAAGCAGTTAAGATAAAATTACATTTAGTTTTAAAAAATACAAACAGGTTAAGACACCTGGCAGTCATCTTATTTACTGAGTAACGTACAACCGCAATGCATTGTGGGTAAGTCAGTAAAAAAGAACTAATTATTTACAACCCCGAAAGAATATGAAATTCTCAAAATATCAAAACTATGTAAGAAAGAATAACCTATGGCCATAAGCAATTATAGAATGGTAAAAAGAAAAAATGATTTAAAAACTGTAGGAATGGTTAATGTTAGAAGTTAGGTGATAAGGTCATACAAGGATCATGACTAGTGCCAATTTTAACGTCTACAAACGGCCAACGGACACCAAGAACTTACCTGACAACTTTAAAAGTTAAAAGGTAAGAGTAGATGTCATGTAAGTTTGCAGTATCCGTTATCGCATTTAACCCAAGCTTGACCAAATGGGGTGTGTCACACCCCAGTATATTAATAGTGGAAATGAGGTATCTATTCACAATATTTATGAATTAGTTAATATTTAACAATAATTTAATTTTTAATCGACAAAAAAATCCAAAATACCATTTACAAAAAAATATGTCTAAATTATATTTGGCAACAGCGCATTTCGAACGAATTATAAATAAATAAACGTTGTTAGTATCTAATAGCAACTAATTCAAAATTCAAGCTTTGCTTGAGAAATGAGAAAGAAATTGTCTCCCCCACCAAAATACATAGACCAATCAGAGAGCTAGCTAAATTAGTATGTGTGAGAGTTGGTGTGAACGAGTGATGCAATGTTGTCAGTCAACACGAGAGGCAACTTGAAGTATGATGCAATTTAGGAAATAAATTGGCGTGATTTTGACTATTATTGAAAAAGTTATTAAAAAAGCATTAAATAATTACATTGAATTTTTTTTTTTTTTTTGTAATATTTTTCTATAGGCTTGACAGCATCTAACTGTATAAATTTTACCTTATTTTAATTGATATTAAATGAGAAAAGCCTAGGGTATACTACACCCCACTTGGT
The DNA here is from genome assembly GCA_963971575.1 of Liopterus haemorrhoidalis. Taxonomy (NCBI): domain Eukaryota; kingdom Metazoa; phylum Arthropoda; class Insecta; order Coleoptera; family Dytiscidae; genus Liopterus; species Liopterus haemorrhoidalis. Next base: position 16,207,430 of record OZ020626.1, on the reverse strand, counting down.
TGGATGTGTATATTTTGGTCAACTACGGGTTAATACATTATCGTAGGGGTTAATGTAACACATCTCATAGAAAATTCCTTTTGTTTCATTGGAGAACCTATCAAACACCTTAGGGTTCGTAAAATCCACCTCGTGTTTAGTCGAAGCTATAAGGTCGTCAAGGATGAAATTTGTAGTTAATAATATTGCCAGCTTTAACAGCTTATTATTTGACATTGGCTTAATAAATTATCGTTGTTTTTTTTTTTCTTTTTTGTTGGAAAGTTACACATCTCGCCTATATAAAGAAATCATTGTATGCTCTAAAAAATATCAAAAACTTATTTTATAAATTAAATTTGTTGAAAATAGAACGGTCGGAAACTCGCACCATTATGAAGTATGAGTTCTTACGTGAAACTACTGCATCGCAGACCGCGCGAAACATTACTAGTGAATTTGGCTCTATTGTTACTACGCAGCAGACAATATCAAATTGGTTCGCCAAATTTCGTACAGGTAACTTAAACACTAAATAAAAAAAAAACTTGGCTCATCGATCACAGCACAAATATACTGCAACCAACTGGACGAAATGATGCAAAAACTTCAAGAAAAACAGCTTAGATTGGTCAACAGATCGACTCCTATCTTATTGCATGATAACGCTAGACCACACACTGCACAAATGACTATGGCAAAACTACAGGAATTGGAGTTGGAACTTATTCATCATCCTCCATACTCACCAGACCTGGGCCCCACTGACTAACACTTCTTCCGCAATTTGGACAACTTTTTAATAGGAAAACAGTTTAATTTCGACAAAGCTGTAAAACTGGTCTTCCAGGAATACATTGACTCTCGTCCGCCAGGGTTTTATACCACCGGCCAGAACAACCTGCCGCTTAAATGGCAAAAGTATATAGACAGTATGGGTGCATACTTTGATGAATAAAATAATTCCTTATATATGTAAGTTATCAAACAACTTTGCCTTTTTTTTCTACAAATTATATCCTTGACGACCTACTACATGTGTTACAAGTGCACACTTTCATGAATTTACTTTGCAATCAGACTTATGTTAAATTATACGGTTCCTAAGTTTTTGTATAGAACTTCCTATATAAACCTGTTCACATGAACAGTTCATAAGTAGATAGTGTTTTATGATGATAAGGGTTCAATCCTCTATTTCAATTTGCTATTTAATACGGAAAGCTTTTTAATAGGTTTGTCAGCCATTATAAGATTATCAAGTTTTAGTATTAGATACTACTAGATAGATGCCCCATATAGGATAAGGCTCTATAGTTAATAGGTTCTATAGTATCTGTTTTAGAGTTGGTACCCACATCTTCTACTAACTGAGAATGATTAGTAGAAGTGTCTACGTTAAATAAAATCTTATACACCAAATACTTGGGATATGAATTACCAATGAAAATTTTGGCTAATTTAAGAAGATTGGTTTTTAGTAATGATTCATCCGAGATTCTGGTGAATCTATTCTTCATAGTTTTGTCTAAGGAAATTTTATATTTCAAAGGATGAAAAAAAATGAAAATTAAGGTATCTACCCGAAAAAGTTTTCTTCGTGTACCAATCGAATCTCGCGTTATTATGATCCCTGAAAACAAAGGCATCCAGAAAAGGAACCCCTTTTTTAGGGTTTTGTAGGTATGACCAAAAAACCCTTATACCGTCATTTTGTCGTCTGTCTGTCTGTCTGTCTGTCTGTTCGGTAAAAATTGTAGCCAAACGGCTAAACCTAGAGAGTTGAAATTTGGCATACTTGTACAACTTTTTGACCCGCACATAGGAAAAATACTAAAACATCTAAAAAACATATCTCCCTAAAAATATAAACAAATATGTGCTCATCGAAAAAAAAAATATTTTTTTTAAATTCTGAGTAGGGTATCAAATGAAAGCCCTTAGTACGTGGATTAACGATCAAAATTTTATTTTTGCAAAAAAAATTATTTTGACGCGATTTTTGCCAAAATTGTGCAAAAAAATTTTTGTCCCACAGCCTGTAGCCCAGATGGTTTAAACTAAAAATCTGAAAAACTTCTAAGTAATGTACATTGGTGTGAAACGGAATAGTACAACAGGAATTTTTGATCACATTATGTTTTTGGAAAAAAAACGCATTTTTTGTGTTTTTTTGCTAATAATGTACACAAATTATAGCTTTGCAACACGTCACAATGAAAGGTCTGTCCTGGTGTAATGGTTATGACCGTGGCTTATCACCCAACTAACTCAGTTCGATCCCAGCGAGAGGAGACGATATTATTTTTTGTTTTTTTTTTTTGCAATTTCATTTTGTTTAAATTATTTTTTCAAAATTCTAGTTATATTTTGGCAAATGTTGCATTTAATTTTTAAAAGCGTAAACTTAATAACCAGTGGAAATTGTTGAAATTATAATTTAATTCTGTTTCAATGTACACGAAATCAGAGGGGTGGAGCTTATAACAACCAATGGAAGCCATAGGCGCAATTTTCAAAATCTTAATGAACCTTGCTATATAAAAAAAATACTGCACATATTTAGAAACCTAAATTATTATTAGGCGTTCGAATTAAAATTAACAAAAAAAATATTTTAATATAAAATTTGTTTTGGCATCCCAAATAATCATCATTCACTTACTAAATAACTGCAAAACCCTGAAATGTGTGAAAATTCACACTTCACATCAATTTTTTACATCCTCCTCTTTCTCCACTGTGAATTGAATGGAGGGGTGGTATTGGTTGAACATTTCAAATGCAGTATCCACCTTATCGATAGGTATGGTTAATTGTAGATAATCTACATATTTTTTCAAAAATGGGATTTCAAAATTTAATTTTTCTGTAACCTTATTCAATAGAGAATCTATATCGAACTGGGACAGAATCAGACTTAAAGACGAGCCCATTGGGCAACCTTTACTTTGTAAATAGATCTTTTCATCGTAAACGAAATAACATGAACGATATGGAGTTTTCAAAATATCTATGAATTTATTTTTACTAATGTGGGTAATTTTCTTAATATTTTCCCATCTAAGTTCAATCTCACTAAGAATAAGATCCCATGTAATACTTGTGCCAAACAAGTATTACCATATATTAAAGAGTGTGCAGTGCATATCATGCACATATGGATGGCACGCCAATGGTTAATGTATCACTACTGCATAAACAACTCCAATATAATTGTTATTATTATTAAAACAAGGCTAAATAAATTAGACTGATGATATGAGTACTACGGTAAAACAGTCATGTGCATAAAAATAGCAGTGGATTAATGCAAATTATAAAATTGTACTTATTTTATTTAAAGTTATTTATTTATGTAGTTGCATTACATTTATAGTATATATAATAACTCTATAATATATTTAAGCTGGCAGCATTGATTTTTTTAAATAAATATGTAAGTTGCCTTTTAAACAAACCAAAAACATAAAACATAACAAGCCAAAAACATATTTTTAGCGTTCGTAAAAATAGCAGTGTCCACAAGTTTTCTCATGTTTTACTAAACTAGCTAACCAAAGAGTTTTATTCTTGAATAAATTTTTGTGTATAGTGAAAAGTAAGTTGAATTTATATTTAAAATCACAGAAAATATTAAATATCTTTCTTATTTTTTAGTAAAAATGGGTAGGGCTAAACATTGCACACAGGAGAAAAGTCAGTTCATTTTACAAATGTTAAATTCTGGTAAAACTTATAAAGTTATTCAGAATGTGCTAGGATACTCCGCTAAAATGGTATCTAATGCTAAAAAGTGGACTCTAGAAACTGAAAATCGGGGTCGGACATAAACTTCGTCGACAACAGATAGAAAAATTGTAAGGTGTGCAAAGTTAAACCCTTTTATTATTTCTTCACAAATAAAAAACGAATTAGACCTGCCAATTTCTTCATCAACTCTAAGAAAACGCCTTATAAAAGCAAATCTGAAAGCCAGAAGACCAAGAAAAACTCCGCTGTTAAACAAGAGTCAACGGGAAAATAAAATTCAATTTGCCAAAGAACACCAACTTTGGCCACAGTCAAAATGGCGCAATTTTCTTTGGTCTGATGAAACAAAAATTGTTTTATTTGATCCTGGTATCGGTCAAAAGCAAGTACGCATGCCTACATGCACGAAGTACAATCCTAAGTACACTACAAAGACAATAAAAAACGGCGGCTGTAGTGTTATGGCATGGGGAAATTTTTCTTGGAACGGAGTGGGCCACATTTTCTGGATTAAAGTTATAATGGATGCGAATGTTTATGTCTGCATCTTGCTGTATGTCATGCTTCCCTTTGCAGAGGAGGAAATGCATTTAAAATAGATATTTATGCAAATAATAACCCAAAGCAAAACTCGTGCAAAGCAAAAAATTGGTTTAATGAAAATAGGGTTACTGTTATGGGTTGGTTAGCTCAATATCCGGATTTAAACCCGATAGTGAATTTGTGGGCTGATGTAAAAATTAAAATATCTTCTTCAAAACCTGCTTACAAAGAAGAATTATGGAGAGAAATTGAAACAGCTTGGAAAACGGTTCCTTTGGAGAAATGCCGATAGCTAATTGATTCTATGCCGCGAAGATGTGTAGAAGTAATACGAAAAAAGGTCATGGAACCAAATATTACAGAAATAATAAACAATATTTAATATTAAAATAAGTTTTATTTATTTTATGAAGTGTACTGCTATATTTATGAACAGCGTAATAAGCATATTTTTAAAAATACTATATACAGTATTGGCCATAATGATTGCAACTTTTAACATTTTTCAATTTTTCAAATTTGAATAATAATATTGGAAAATAAATACTCTTAGTTCTATAATTTAATCATATTTTGTCTGTTACATCAATCAATAGTCAAATAATCTGACTTACAGATTAATAATAAATTATTTCTTCATTTTTGCTTGGACAAAAATATTGCAACTACTCGAATTTTCTTGTTATATGCAGGTTTTATCCATAAATAATATGTTGTGCAATATTTCAGTTTATATTTGTCAATCATGGGTCGTAGTAAAACTGTTTCAAGTGAAATTAGAAACTTAATAATTTCTGGTTTTAAAGAAGGGCTGCTGCAAAATGTGATTTCACACAATTTAAAAGCATAAATCTACTGTGTCGCGAATTATAAAACGATGTCGAGAAGAAGGTACGTTTGAAGTTTAAAAAATTCCAGGACGGCCACGAAAAACTACAAAACAAACTGATAAAAAAATTATTTATTTAGCTGCCAATAACCCCTTTCTGTCATCGGAGAAAATTTTGGGCCTTTTGCCACAAATGGATCAAGAAAACATCTCAACAAGATCTATTCGCAGAAGATTAGTTAGTGAGGGTCTTTTTAGTCGCCGTCCCGCTAAAAAACAACTTCTGTCCAAAAAGAATGTGAAGGCCCGATTAGAATTTGCTAAAAATCATATTGACTGGACTGTGGATCAATCGAAAAAAGTAATTTTTAGTCATGAATCTAAGTTCAATTTGTTCAAAAATGATGCTGTAAGTTACGTTAGGAGGCCTGCTAATAAAATATTTGTTCCAAAATACACATTGCCAACAGTTAAACATGGCGGAGGTGGTGTGATGGTATGGGGCTGTTTTTCGGGATATGGTATGGGTCCTCTATACCACACTGAAGGAATAATGGATCGATTTAAATATAAAGACATCCTTCAGAATGTTATGGAACCTTATTCTGATGAGTTCATGAATTTTAAACATATTTTTCAGCATTATAATGACCCAAAACATTCTTCGAAGTTGGTTAAAAAGTGGTTTGAAAATTCAAAAATTAAAGTCCCGATTTAAATCCAATAGAAAACCTTTGGGAGATTGTCGACAGAAAGATTAGAAACAAAACAAATTCAAATATTGAAGATTTGTTTAAAGCTTTGCAGGGAGCCTGGTCTAATATTGATAAATAAATTATCACGAAATTATTAGAATCAATGCCGAAAAGATGTCGGGAAGTTATAAAGACTGGTGATTACTATACAAAATATTAAAAATGATCTGTTATTAATAATTTATTTTACTATATATATATACATATATATAAAAAAAAATTAAGAGTAGTTGGTAGCTTTATGTCCAGGTATAAATAATAAACACTATAAAAAAAAATATGATTTAGAAATAATAGAATTTACTATTAAAATTTAATTTTTTACTATAATATATGTAGAGGATTGTTAAAGGTAAGTAGAAGTTGGTCAAAAAATGGTTCGAGGATTCAAAAATTAACGTAATGACTTGGCCGTCACAGTCACCCGATGTAAATCCTATCGAAAACCTTTGGGAGATTTTCGACAGAAAGATTAGATACAAAACGCATTCAAATATTGCAGATTTGTTTAAAGCTTTGCAGGGTGCCTGGTCTAATATTTATAATGACATTATCACGAAATTATTATAATCAATGCCGAAAAAATGTCGGGAAGTTATAAATACTGGTGGTTACTATACAAAATATTAAAAATGATCTGTTAATAATAATTCATTTTCTTAATTAATAAAAAAAAGATTTTTTTAAGAGTAGTTGCTATCTTTATGTCCAGGTAAAAATAATAAATACTATAAAAAAAAATAGAATTTACTATTAAAATTTAATTTTTTACTATAATATATGTAGAGGATTGTTAAAGGTAAGAATTACATTTTTTAATTTTAAAAATATTGAATAGAATAAAAATGAAAGAGGATTATCAAAAGTTGCTATCTTTATGGCTAATACTGTATATTTCATCAATCGACAAAAATAATTTCCTTTTCATCAAAATAATGAAGTTGGTCTTAAAATATAATATATCAGTAAAATTTTGGCTTTGTTATTACTTAAACCAACTTTTTTTTGTATTTATTCTAATATTTTTCTAATACTGCTATTTTTACGCACATGACTGTATATAGACCGGGAGCTCATGACATTTTTGGTCTACGATTTCATACAGCATGCCTTTTGGAGGAGAGAATATTTACCCTGTGACAACAAAAAAGGGGATGGTACTAAACCCCTGCACGCTTTCCGGTCATAGGGAAAATTGCATTTCCACTTGCACAAAAATTTTGTGTTTTTCTCTGATTTAATATTGCTTGCCCTTTTGTCAAAAGAAAGTTAAAACAAATTTAAAGTCTTTTAATTATAGGCATGTGATTCGGAGGGTCCCAAAGGGCTAAACGGTCACGTGATCTTGTAATAAAAAAATATGATTTTCCGCATTTTCATACAGCATGCCGACGAAAAGAATTAAAGTTTGTGTCATAAAACCCTTATAAAAAAATTGGCATGTGGCCCTCGTTGGCCCAAGGGTGGAAAATTTCGGAAAATATTTGTGAATATTTTAATAGGATTTTACGTGATTTTTTTTTTGCATGCCATCTTAACTATAGGTTATTGATATAATGCATTGCTGTATAACATAATTGACATGCAGATAAGGAGGTCCTAAAACAGAGGCATGCATCGGAAAAGTTGCAAAAAAAATTGGACCATTTGCATTTCACTAAATAATGTTTTTAGCTCAAATACAAAATGGCATGCATGCCGAGGAAGCCCATCACATCATAAATAATAAGAAAAGTTGCAAAAAAAAAAAAATGGAAAATTTCGGTTATATTATTTTGCATGCCGTTTTACATTTCACTAAATAATGACAAAAGGGCAAGCAATATTAAATCAGAGAAAAACATAAAATTTGGAAATGCAATTTTTCCTATGACCGGAAAGCGTGCAGGGGTCTAGCACCATCCATTTTTTGTTGTCACAGGGTAAATATTATCTCCTCCAAAAGGCATGCTGTATGAAATCGGAGACCAAAAACTGTCATGAGCTCCCGGTCTAATAATATTTCTTATACTGTGATACAAGGAAATTGGCACAATACCTGTGTAATGATTATTTTCTTCCTCTTCTGTTTTCACCTTCTGTTTCAACACTTCACTTGTTTCAGAGACAGAACTCAGTTGCGATGTGTAATTTATATATATTTGATTGTTTCGCAAGCACAGTTTACGATATTCATAAAAATCATCCACTTTAATACGGCATCCTGGACATATAGCTCCCTGATTGTACAACACTGCCGACATCTAAAAAAGATTTATATCATTATATGCAGAATTGCTTGGGGTACAATTCTTAAAGTCATGCGTAACTTTTCGTGTGCGACCAAATTCGAATAGTCACTTTCGTATGCGAACGCTCTAAAGTGTAAAGTGGTATTCGTAACTGGTTAAGTATTTCCAAATGCGTTCGAACGGCAAATGTAAACGCAGTACATACCACGACTTTACAACCAATAGCAAAGTGTGACATGATGTATTTAAAAAGAGAGATATGTCAAATATATGAAATAATTTAAATATTATTATAAATGAACTTAAATACAAATTAAACTAAATACAACTCTGTTAATTTACAAAATTTAGTTAATTTATAAATTATCAAATTGTCACGGATAAAGGGCATCCACATCTTAGGAATTGCTTACCATGCACTCAACTGACCCGTGTTTTAGCACGTAACTCTTGTCATGAAATTCTATCACGGATCATTTTATAATTTCCATATATAAGGAACCTTAAGATCTTAATAGATAATTATTAATTAGTAGTTCATCAGTGTTATATCGCGAGTAGTACCAACAATGACGAACCAAACCGTTGTGATGCAAGTACAGTTTAAAATTACATTTTTGTATTTGCTCCAGATGTGTTTCACAAATTTAATGGAATTTATTCAATTTAAGTAAAACTCTTACGATCCGGAATTAATTAGTTAATTCAATTATTGTGTCACTAGGTTGAACCTAAGCCCTACCTAGATCCCTTATTATAAGTTATTATTGTATGTCCAGTGATAGGGACCAACTTAAAAATTATTATTATGCTATGAATTATTCATTATATAATAATTTGTCGGTATACAGAGTGATAAATTCAGCCTCAATAATTTAACTTCATTGTTGTACGACAACGATTTATCGATTTGTGTATCGACTTGTATTGTATTAAGCATATGTATGGGTAATCTTTGTAAGTAAAAAGCAAGTCGATATCTTATTTGTCCTAAGAGATATTAAAGAATCGTTGAAATCACAATTCACCACTTATCACCCTTCATGGGTGAAATTTTAAAAAATTGTCAAAACTATTTCCATGTATTTAAAAAGACACTTTCACCCTTAACCTGGCGTGGCCAGTATTGTTAGTAATTAGAATTTGTATTCTTTTATTCCTAGTAATAAATTAGTATATAGAATTTATATTCTTTTATTCATATTACCCCCCAAAACCAACCTAGGCGTGACAATATAAATATATAGAAAGAAATATAAAAAAATTTAAAACTCTACCTTACAACCAAATAATTAATTATCAGAGTTTATCTATATATATAAAAGGCAATGTCCTGACTGACTGACTCATTTACTCATCACCGCCCAGCCCGAACCCCTGGGCTTAGAAACTTGAAATTCGGAGAGTGTATTCCCTTCATGACGGCAGCACCTACTAAGAAGGGATTTTTCGAAATTCCACTTCTAAGGGATGAAAAGGGGTGAAATATGATTTCACGGATTCCTTAATATCTCTTAGGGCCGATGGGATATCGACTTAGTTTTTGCTTACAAGTATTACCCATACAAATGCCGAAAAACTCATTTCGAGGTTTTGCCCTAATCAACCCCTAAAAGGGTGAACCTACAATCGGGGTGGATTATACATCCCATTTTATTTCCTGTGTGCGTTTAGTTGCAACTTTACTTTTTGGCACATAGGTGTCTTTTTAAAATATCTCGAAATGTTTTAGACAGTTTTTTTAAATTTCACCCCTAAAGGGAGAAAAGGGGTGAATTGTGATTTCAAGGATTCCCTAATATCTCTTAGGACCAATAAGATATCGACTTACTTTTTGCTTACAAAGATTATTCATACAAATACCGAAAAACATATTGCAGGATTTTATCCTAATCAACCCCTAAAGGGGTGGATCTACAATCGGGGTTAATTATACATTCCGTCGTATTTCCTGTATTTGTTTAGTTGCAACATTACTTTTTGGCACATAGGTCTCTTTTTAAAATATCTCGAAATGGTTTTACAGTTTTTTAAAATTTCACCCCTAAAGGATGAAAAGGGATGAATTGTGATTTCAAGGATTCCTTAATATCTCTTAGGGCAAATAATATATCGACTTGCTTTTTACTTACAAAGATTACCCATACAAATACCGAAAAACTTATTTTTGGATTTTGTCCTAATCAACCCCTTAAGGGGTGGATCAACAATCGGGATGAATTATACATCCCGTCGTATTTCCTGTGTTTGTTTAGTTGCAACATTACTTTTTGGCACATAGGTGTCTTTTTAAATACATGGAAATAGTTTTGACAATTTTTTAAAATTTCACCCATGAAGGGTGATAAGTGGTGAATTGTGATTTCAACGATTCTTTAATATCTCTTAGGACAAATAAGATATCGACTTGCTTTTTACTTACAAAGATTACCCATACATATGCCAAAGAACTTATTTCAGGATTTTGTCCTCATCAACCCATAAAGGAGTGAATCTACAATCGGGGGGAATTACACATCCCGTCGTTTTTCCTGTGTGCGTTTAGTTGCAACATTACTTTTTGGCACATAGGTGTCTTTTTAAAATATTTCGAAATGGTTTTGTCAGTTTTTTTAAATTTCACCCCTAAAGGATATTTCTAAATGGATATTTTTTTATTCGATAGAACGGTCCTTTGACATAGATATATGAAATTCGCAAAATAGATTCCTTCCATGACGTAAGCACCCACTAATAAGAGATTCTTCGAAAGCCGACCTCTAAGGGGCTAAAAAGTGAGTCAAATATGGTTTCACCCATACAATAATTTTTAAAAAAATCATGATTTCGTCTCACACCACTCCAATTATAGTACCCGTAGTTTATCCTGTTTGTTGAGTTATAACATTAATTTTTTGCATATACTTGCCTTTTTCAAAACACCTTTTTCAAAACCTTTTCAAAAACAAGTATTTTGACAGGTTTTCTATTTCATCCCTAAAGGGGTAAACTGGTATTTTTTATTCGATAGAAAATCTAATGGATATTAAGATATAAAAAATTCCCTCCATGACGTAAGAAACCAACAAGAAGAGAGTTTCCTAAATTCGATTTTTCAATATCTCTTAGGCTCAATGAGTCTACCGATACCGAACCAAGTCGATATAGTTTTTGCTTACAAAGGTTACCCATACAAATGTTTAAAACATAAATTCACAATTTTGCCCTAATCAACCCCTAAATGGGTGAATAGTACATTTTGGTACATAGGTTTCTATTTAGAAAGCCTTTGACAGTTTTTTTAAATATCATCCCTTACGGAGTAAATTGGCATTTTTTATTCGATAGAGCGCCTCTTGACAAAAAGACATTAAATTCGGGAGAAACCCTTCGTATCTCCTGTGCTAATGAGACCATCAATATACCGTAGCGAAGCACGGGTTTTCAGCTAGTCTCATATATAACTTAAATTTTATTTATTTAATAATTTACTTTTATTTAATTATTTTAAATTAGAATAGTTTTCTGTTGGTAGGTATTCTGGTTTAAGTGCAATGGCTAATTTATTTACGTTATCAAAAATTTGTTGTAATTTCTATATTCATATAACAAATACCATTAAAGTAAATAAATAAATATTTTCATTTTATCTCTTGATTTATTATATATTTTTTTTATTTATTTTTTTTTTTTAATTTTTATTTTTTTATTTTTTTTGTATTAACTAAATTAAATCTTCAATAGTTTTACAATAGCTATTTCTTGTAACACCACTAGCTAGGGAAGTTTAAATATCTATCTGTTGAATAAATACATCTATTTTTAGGATTTTGTAGGTATGACCAAAAAAACCCTTATACCGTCATTTTGTCGTCTGTCTGTCTGTCTGTCTGTCTGTTCGGTAAAAATTGTAGCCAAACGGCTAAACCTAGAGAGTTGAAATTTGGCATACTTGTACAACTTTTTGACCCGCACATAGAAAAAATACTAAAACATCTTAAAAACATATCTCCCTAAAAATATAAACAAATATGTGCTCATCGAAAAAAAAAATATTTTTTTAAAATTCTGAGTAGGGTATCAAATGAAAGCCCTTAGTACGTGGATTAACGATCAAAATTTTATTTTTGCAAAAAAAATTATTTTGACGCGATTTTTGCCAAAATTGTGCAAAAAAATTTTTGTCCCACACCCTGTAGCCCAGATGGTTTAAACTAAAAATCTGAAACAGTTCTAAGTAATTGGTGTGAACCGAAATAGTACAACGGGAATTTTTAATCAGATTATGTTTTCGGAAAATAATGCATTTTTTGTGTTTTTAACCAAAATATGTTTAAATATTTAATTCGCTATGTAACCAAGTTGATACATCAGCGCTCATAGCGATGTGCGTTTAGTCATTGGTTTTCTAATTTGCCAAACAGGTAACTTGCAAACTAGAGTTTGAATCCTGTCAATTTTAATTTTTTTGTTTTTTTTTTTGCAGTTTCCTTTTGTTTAAATTATTTTGTCAAAATTCTAGTTATATTTTGATAAATGTTTAGGCATTTAATTTTTAAAAGCGTAAATTTAATAACCAGTGGGAAGTGTTGAAATTATAATTTAATACTGTTTGATGTATACGAAATCAGAGGGCGGGGCTAATGATTTAAGCAACCAATAGAAGCCATAGGCGCAATTTTCAAAATCGTAATGAACCTTGCTATGTAAAACAAAATACTGCACATATTTAGAAACTTAAATAATGGTATTAGGCATTCGAATTAAAATTCATAAAAAAATATTTTGACATAAAATTTGTTTTGGCATCCCAAATAATCATCATTCAGTTATTAAATACCTGCAAAACCCTGTATTGTGTGAAAATTCACACTTCACATAAATTTTTATTTTCAAATACTCTTCTCTCGATAAAAGTCTGATTTTTGGTTAACTCTGTTGCCTTAAGTAAATCTAAATTAATCAAATGTGTTTAATCTGCCATTATTCTTAAACAAATTATATGTTTATATGTTTATATGAATAATTAGATATAAGTTTTATTAACTTTGTTTATATTCCATTTATTTTTAGCCTAAATGTAATTTTAGTTACAAAAACTAACCTTTCTTTAAAGAAACGTTAAACTTACGCACACGAAACAAAGTCTCTACTACCTACCAGTCACTCGATATAAATGCGCATGAAAAATGCGTGTTCCACTGTTCAAGAATACCGATAGGAGAATCGCATATGAAACATAGAGAGTTGCGTACATAAATGATTTCAAGAATTGGCCCCCTGGTCTCAAGAGTTGCTAAGTTATATACTGGACTCATTAAACTTTTAAATGTCTCTTGACTTGAATTGTAAAGATCTATTCTAATTTCACAAGAATATTACTGTAGAGTCTATAAAGATTCATAACTAAAATGTTACTTGACAGTTTTAGTTTGATTATATTTTATACAAAATTTGGTTCAAAACTCAATAATTAACCCAATGGTAATGGAGAGAATCATTGAACTGTTAACTTATATAATGGAAACAGCATGAAATTTGAATTAGATGACTTTTGAAAATCCCGTTCGGCATTCTTGTGGATATTAAATATACGTAGGGTTACCAGATTTCGCAATGATACAATACGGACATTGTTGTAAAAAAAAAAACACGCCGGGAAATTGAATAAAAGTAGAATCTAGAATGTTTATTATACTGTTTATTCAATGCAATATTTATTATAATAGTTAATAATTGATGTTTAATTCATATTTTTCATATGAATGAATTTTCTTTAAGCTTTATCATTTTTAATCAGTTCATCAAACTCAAAATACGGACTGTCCGTATTAATTACGGACGTCTGGTAACCCTAAATATACGATAAAAATTCAGTATACAGTACCCAGTACCTTTCAGCTTCTTTTGTTCTACGCAAATAGCCTTTATTGCTGTGCGCCAAAAATTTTAACTAACTTCTTTTGTTCTATCACATCACTATCATAACCTAGGGTTTACCAACCGTCCTATTTTAGTAGGACATGTCCTACAATTTACCTCCTTGTCCTACGTCCTACCTACTGTTAAAAAATATCGGCAATGTCCTACTTTATAGTATTTTTACTTTTGAAGACGCCTTAAATTTAAATGCCAAAACAGTTAATGATAAGTGGTTACATTTTTTTCAAAGTGTAAAACACCAGGAACAATTTTCCGAATTTTTAAAAATATTCCAGTTTATGTTCGCTATTTCAGCGCATAATGCTGTTGTAGAAAGAATTTTTAGTTTAATGGAAGCACAATGGTCAGACGAGCGATATCGATTGTCAATTAATACAGTTAAAAATTTAATGTTCGTGAAATTTAATTATAAAAATAAAACATGTTTAGAATTTTTCTATGATATAATTAAGGATAAAGCTTTATTAAAAAAAGCAGATACATCTAAAAAATATGATTTTATTAAAAAAAAAAAGAAAATGTGAATGTCAACCAATAAACATATTTAATTATATTTTTATTACCATATATATATTTCAATTTGATTGTTAATTATTTATTGGTTGTTTCTTATTAATTATATATAAAAAAAAGTCCTATGATTTATTTTATATTTTTATTTCTAAAATGTGATTTTATTAAATATAAAGAAAGATGTGAACCAATAAATATATAATTAAATTTTCATATTAGTAGTATTACTTATTATTTATTGATTGTTTCTTGTTAATTATATGTTATTAAGAAATTTATAAAAATGACCTATAATTTATTTTATAATTTTATTTCAAAAATGAAACGATAATTAATAGGGTTGGATCCCATAATAAGGCCTTTTTTTTATAATGAAGCCTTTTTGAAAATTTGTTTAATAATATATAATCTATAATAAAATGTTTTTATAACAGTGGCGGTCGGTGAAATATGTTTGGGTATGCAGTTAGTATGATCGGACAAGCTCGTACTATATCGCTCAACAGCAGTATAGCAACGACAAAGCACGAGCGTGTGTATTCCTTGTAATTGCTTACCCAAAAATGATTCACCGACCGCTACTGTTTTATAATATTATTAAACCAATTTTAAAAAAGGCCTCGATATGAAAAAAAAGGCCTTATTATGAAAAAAAGGCCTTGTTATGAGATTTGACCTTAATTGTCAGGTATCTAAATATTTCGTAACATAATAAAAATTTAAAAAAAACTGTCCTACTGAGTCCTACCAAACTACTATTTTTAGTAGATATATCTTACTCTGTCACGAGAGACATTTGGTAACCCTATCATAACCTGACCTAATATTTTAGTTTTTTTCGTGAACAGTACTTTATATTGGCTTTCAGTCTACTGCCCCATACTGAATTTGAGCTAAATATACTATTATTAATGAAATTAAACATGTTCTCACCATTTCCGGAAATAATTGTTCCAGCCTGGAAAAATAGTTTAAATTTTCACAACTGTTGTAGAGTCGTTGTAAATGATTGTCATGTTTGAGGCAAATACAACAAATATCTATTAAAAAGTTCATTGTAGCTGCAGATTCCTTGAAATATTTTAATTTACAAATCAAAGTACGTCCTTTGCGAACTTTACGATATATATGCATATATATCTATATATTGTTTGTACCAGTCCGTGCTAATCAAAGTACGTACTAACAGTGTTGCCAGATGAAATTTTGTTCTGGCGGTAAAAGTTCACGAAAAATAGCGGTAGATGGCGGTGAAAAAGCGGTACATTACAAAAATGTGGGTGGAGGCTTGTTTTTTTTTTTATTCCACTGCCATTGATGGGCGCGTAGAATACATGATGTAGACTAATGTAGATTTTACGCGTAAACATGTCAAGTAGAATATGCCTTTGTTTACGTGTCGAATGTAGAATGTAAACTGTACATGCGCAGTACATTTAAATGTAATATTTGAAATAATAGAATGGTAATAGTTTAAATTTACTTTAACGTTTATGTTTATTTAAATTTTATGTAGTTCCAGTGATGGGCGCGTAAGTTACATGATGTAAGTTACCTCATTGTTGACGCGTAAACAATTGATGTAAAGTAAACACAAAAACTCTTGTAAACAATGTAAACAACGTAAACAATGTAAACAATGATTTAGACATGCGCACTTGTTTTGAATTACAGAACCTTATTATCAATACATTTTTATAAATAATAAAATTTTAATGAAACGATTTTAAATGAAAAAGCAAGTATATAAAATTAGGACAAGCCAATATACATATTAATAAAAATCGAATTTGCATCATTATACAGGTGTTACGTACAGTATATATGAATATGAAAAATAAAAAACTTTTTTCTTTAAAAAATTTAGTCTAATTTTTTTAATAACAAAATACATTAAATTTCACCTTTAAGAAAATCAGCCTATATTTTTTAATAACGAAAAGATACATTGCAAATTTTGCATAACGCCCTATATTTTCTTTCATTTTCTTTCATTAAAACAAAACCTAGTTCTTCAGAACTATTTTTCGGTTTCTTCCCACCATTTTTTTAATAAATTTATTGTTTTGAACTGAATATACTTGTTCATTAACAGTGCCGCAACAACATAAATTGGCGCCTGGTGCGTAAAATTATTTGATGCCTCCCCCCCCCCCACCCTCACTAATTACATACGCAGTTTTAAAAATTTTATGGTAGGGTGATTGCATCAGTAAGGGAACGTTTAAAACATTTACTTACGTGGTTTTCTTCACCAAAATGTTATTTAAGATATTTACTTATCATATTTTATATAAAATCCTTAAAATCTTATTGTTTTAATTTGATGCAAGTGAAAATAAAACTTAGAAAAATAAAAAACATAACTTTATTCATAAAAATCACAAAATCGCCAGAAAAGGAACACTTACTCCTAATAAAGCAACTATCTTATTACCAGTAAAGGAACATACAAACATTTATATTATAAAATCATTTTTTTTAACAATAAATGTATAAAAAAATTAAAAAAAAAAAACATTCGTTGGTATTATTTTTTAGTTTAGTTTTAACCGTTTTCTCTGGTTTGGTTTAAATTGCAATATTAACGATTATATTAACAAATTATGTTACAAATCTTTTAATAAACTCAAAAATCATGATAATCAACTAATATAAAAAGGGACAAAATATAAACTCTAGGTCAATAAAACACAAAATGAAAAACACCTAAAATGAAACACAAAAGGGCTAAAGAAATATTATATTACATAATTGAATAACAAAATAAATAAAAAAATATATATCTAATGACAAAAAAAAGGGATATTTGAACAGAAAATACTAAATATTTAGGTATTTTAATAATATATTATATAATCACTTTAACGGAATGGAAAATTAAATAAATTGAACTTTTCTGGCTTTTAACTGTGAAAATTCGTTAATTAAGTCTTCATAATTTAATGACTGCGCTGTAATATTTTCTATTGATATTAAAGCTAAATTTTACAAGCTCTTGGCCCATTGTAGAACGCAAATAATTTTTTATTAACTTTAATTTACTAAAACTGCGTTAATTCGAAGCAACAATTACAGGGAGTATTAAAAATATGCGCAGTGCAATGCCAATATTAGGGTACACATCTTTTAAATCGTAAGTGTGGATCACTTCTAATAATTGCATTGCAGTAGCAGTTATACAGTCATCAATTAATGAACTTGCCTGCCATTTGAAACTTTCGATTATGAAATCAAATTTGTGTTAATTATAGTTTATTAATATAAAAGATAATAATAAAAAATATATATTTGGCCATTCGGCGCCCCTATGAATCCGGCGCCTGGTGCGGCGGCACCTCTCGCACCACCCTTGTTGCGGCACTGTTCATTAACTCTCTATTATTCGTATTAAATAACTAAAACTAACCTCATTATTTGACAGTTTACATTGTTTACATTGTTGACAAGTTTACCAATTGTTTACATAAGTTTACACGTAAACGTAAACAATTCAAGTTTACGTGTAAACGCCCATCACTGGGTTTCTGTCTGTATGAACTATTAAAGTAAAATTAAAATTAAAAGTTAGCAGTTGTTTTAATCAGGAAGGATCAGGAAGCTGTCAAAAATATTAAATTTGAGTTCTTTACTTCTTCTACTTAAAACTGGCGGTATTTTATTTTTTAAACGTTACATAACCTCACTTTTCATTATTCTACGCTAGATTCTACGTGTCTACACAGTCTACACTTCTCTACGCTGTCTACGGTAAATTTACACGTAGACGTAAAAAATTCAAGTTTACGCGTAGACGCCCATCTCTGTCCACTGCTTATAAAATCGTTCAAAAATTGTCCAATGACAATGTTTTTTTTGTTTAAAACTTTCTGATATTTGCTTAATTTGTAATAATATAATATGATAATAAATATAATATATAGTATAAAATTTAAATTGTTTGTTATATTTTAATTTTTATTGCATTTTTTTCAGTCTTGATAAACAATTTTTTTTTAAATTAACTAATACTATTTTTAAATTAACAATACTAATTTTAAATTAACTTATACTATTGGTGACTTAACTTAACGCGTATCCCTCTAGCGGCAAAAAAGCGAACACTTCGAAAGAGGTTACTGTCATTGTTTACGTATAATTCACCATGTGTTTTATTGTTTCTGTCCATTCTCACTCCATTTTTACAGCGAATAAAGTGATAAATTTAAGAAAAAAAGATTAAATACTCCTTGTTGTGTGTATGGTAGTCAATCACAGGAAGAAAATCTTCGAATATTAGATTGAAAGATTATCAGTGATTCTAAAATTTTGTTTCTATTGAAGGGAATTTATTCTGTTCAGATGATTTTAAACAAGTTTTTAACGTTGAATTTTTCATTTTCCCTGTCTCACATGTGCAAGAAAATCGTTTAATGTTGTGTAAATTATTGTTAATATAATTAAAACCCCTTGTTATTTCATGGGAGTGTTCCATAACTGTGTTAGTTTGCAAATATTTGACAGTTTTCTTGTGTAGAATAAATTACAAGTTCTCTTTCTATAAAATTTCTTGAGAAATGTGTAGATATTAAGTATTCAAATAAATGTTTTAAGTTCAAAGTATAACATTTTATTTTCTCTGTGAGTATAAGCCGGCACCAACATATAACCTCTGAAAATATTCATTTACAAGCAGCAAATTTTATCATAAAATGGATTCACATATATTTATACACTTTTTTAATACTCGGTTATAATTTAAATATACTGTATACAGCAAGAAAACGTAAATTAGACCAAAAATTGGTTATAAACCAATACTGTTTACATACGTTGACAGATGACTATCCTTTTTCGTGTCAAAAGTTCACAAGGCGACTGTGGCGCCGTTTCGGTAATTATAGTCGCGAATAAGCTGTTCACTTTTGTAAGAACACACTAGATTTGGTAATTTTGGTTACTTTTATGGTGTGTTACTGACTTTAAATGTCAATTAAAAATATTTCTTACGCTGTAAAAGCGACTTTAGGTTGATAAGGTTATGATCATTATAATTAAGATATCATTTTTCATTATGACATATGTCATATGGATCGACATTTTAAAAAAGTGACATTTTATAATACCAACATGACATACAGCTCAAAGGTGCAAACTATTGAAAACAAAATTCCCTCTTAGTTTGTTCTTACAAAAGTGAACTGCTTATACGCAAGAATTTTTCTTCTGTTTAAAAAAGTGCAACACAGATTAAGTATACATATAAAATTTTATTTCAATTTTATACATTTAATAAATACATAAACATTTCGGCTTGGGTCAAGAGTGCTACAAAAAAAAAAAAAAAAATGAGTTGGGAACACTGAAATTTTGCCAACTGTAATGAGAAGTTACTAGTTACTAGAAGTTATCCCTATTACACGATAACAATGATGAAATTATTGATTTTATTATAATTTTAGTTCCATAAAATTCCAATATAGTACTCTTATAACACATATAATATCATTCTGTTTCCTACAGTAGTACTATTATATTTTTAACGATTACCTTCAAATAATAAATTTTAGTTCTACAGATTTTGTCTCTACAATGTTACCACTAGATAAAAGTGAAATGTTTTTCCACTTTTTTTTTGTAATATTGTCGTAATGCACGCAAAATAGCGCGTACTACAAATTAAAATCTGTTTTTATTATACACTAATTTATAATTAAATACTTTAATTGAACATATAAGTAAGAACATATTGATCTATGAAATACGTTTCTATTATTGTAAAGCGAATAATACTTGGAATTTGAGAGAAAACAAATATATAGATTATTAATATAGTTTAAGAAAAACATTAAACTGAAGATCAAAAGTGTTAGAGGCCAAGAATAAATACGCCAATAATAATTCGAAATAAATATCTCGAATATTAAAGACATTTAATTAAAACGCCTTACATAATAACTGATATTTTTAAATCTGATATATCAGTAGAATATAATTTTACCTACGATAACCTGGTCTACGAGATATGCATGGAAATTTAGAACATTTAACTCTTTAACTGATTTATTTTTATACATTTTTGAAATGAATTTTTAATCAGTGATTCTTAAACTCTGGTCCGCGGGTAAAGGCCTTTAAGTGATTAAGTTTGTTTTATATTGGAAGTAGAAACTGTACAACTGCGGATTGGATGTACCTGAATGATATTAATTATAAAAAGGAAATTAGGAAATATGTAAATCCATTATATTTAAAATAACATACATACAGCGACTTGAAAAAGAGGATAGTGAGACAACTATAGTCTCCATACAAATTATATTTAACCAGAACTGTAAAATAATGATTATTTTTGTAATCAACTATTTGTGGAAAACCATTACTCATATAACCGCAATCAGAAATTTGATTGAAATTACCTAAATAAACAGAATAAAAAATTCTTGATACGATTAGAAATATTCAAAAAGTAATCAAATCTTTACAAAACTATGTTAAAATTTGGAATTTTTCATATTCTCAAATATGCTTCTCGCCAATATCGCTCTTAATTTTCGCTTCTCTCGAAATAAAACATTCATATAAATAATAATCAGTACACTTTATTATTCTAAAAAAACATTAACTTTTTCTTACATTAATCTTCACAAAATATTACAATGTAAAATATATTTTACATACATGTTTATTATTTGAAAACATTTATCGTACGTATATGCAGGGCATATATTCAAAATAATAAACCAGTTAGATAAAAAAAATAAATAAAACACTAAAAAATCTGACGAGAAAAAAAAATTAACTGTAGTTGTAGCCCTAATTATTTTAATAATTATCATACAATTTGTTGATTTTAAAAAATTGTTAATGTGGTCATTTGCCAAAAGTAGAAACTAAATCTTTTTCTGTACCTGTTATCCCACTATTCATTTTAACAACCAGTATGGAAGTATTTCAATATTTTAAGAACTGATATGCTCGTACCGGTTGAATATCGTCACTGCATATATTTAAGTATTTATTACAATATATATAGCTTAACACATTGGTATGCGAATTTTTGTGACGGAATGTCATGACAATGTTTATTTAATAATTTAAAATAAAAATACGCCGTTAACCTGCCAAAATTAAGGTAAGCTTAGAATTGCAATAAGGCGTTTACGAAAACTCTACCGGGAGATACCGGGAACATCAACTGTGTTCGAAAACAAGTTCGGTGAAGGTGTATAAGCATGTAGCTGTTTACCGACCGGTAGATTTCCTGGGGAAGATTTACTATACCCCACTCAACATAACCTTATTCTAGCTAAACTATTCTAACATAACTAGTATTCTAGCTAAAGCCTAGCCTAACTTAACCTTTTTAAGGATTATTTAAGCCTTCTGTATAGAGGCAGCACATAAGGTTATGTTCAGTGGGGTATAGTAAAGATTGGCCAATGTACCTTATCCACCGGTAGAGTTTTCATAAACGCCTAGTGATTTGGCCAAGATACACTTTAGGTATGCATATTTATATATAAAAAGAATGCTGTTTGGATAGCAGGATCACCAGACCTGTATCTTTTTCACTAGTTTATTGCACTGTCATTTATTATTTAATTATTAAAATTAATTTAGTTAACTACAACTTTCCTTATGTCTTTCCATTTGAATCCGGTCGCAGTAGCACTACAAATATTTTAAGTCGCAGCAAGAAAACCTTTTTCACTGTGCCCAGCACGTATTTTCTCGTTCTGATATTATAGTCCAGGCCTTATGGTGTTACATCGGACAGTGTTTCTTTGTTCCTCATTTTTTATCACATTTGACCATCTTATATCAAGATTCATTGTAAGCAACGGTTTTGAAAAACTTCGCAAAAATAATCTGGAATACAGAAAAATATTTAAAAAGTTTCCCTCAGTAGCCAAAACCAACATTTTTTAATAATAAATAGTTTAAATGTCATTTATAACATTTCAATTTATTATAATATCTACTTACATTAATTATTTAAAATATGTTCAATAATGTATGTTTATTAAAGGTTAAACAAAAATGACATATGTATCAAAATTTTACTAGCAGTTCTAAGTTTATAATAATAAGGTCTAAATTAATATTATATATAAACAAACCATATGTATTGATGTAATTTACTTTCTAATTAATGTTCTTTATTAAATTGTTTACAAAATACTTCAAAATGAATTAAATAATACATGAATAAGTTAAATTAATTTACGGATTTTAGAAATGTTATCCAATAAACACGGCTTTTATTTTTCACATATTTTTTTATTATTTCGAAGTTGGGAACACTTTCCTTATCATCTTTAGCACATTTGACACAGACTCAAACATTTGTATAACATACATAAAAACATAAGAAACAATAATACTTAATATTAATTATTTTGATAATAAAAAAAATCCTTGTAGGTTCACTTCATTTTCCCATTTATGGTGGTAAGCCTGGTGATATTTCTTTTTTCTTGGAGGTGTCTGAGCCCGATCCACCTCTTCGTTTTCTTCATCGGAGCTGTTCGTGTCTGAACGACGAGAACTGGTGGAAGGTACTGGTTCCGTCATTCCACTTTAAGATGATAATAAATAAAATATTAGTAATTTTGTATTGTTTAGCAAGAATAAATAAAAACGAATTAATAATGATAATTCGTCTTACCTATTATTATAACGACTTAAATACTGAAACACTATCAAAACTCAGATTCAAAACTAGCTGCGTTCAATTGCTGGCTTCAATGTGTAATGACGAAAAATTCGATCCGTTTTTATTTTATAGTAAATATCCGGGGAACTACTTTAATATTAAATAAAGTAATTCCCCTCGGTTTATTAACTCAAGTAATTCCCCCGGTTCCGTATATTTCAAAAAGCCCCGGTTTTAAAGCATAAACTATAAACATAAATTAACCAATAAGGTTTCGGCTCGTTTCTGATTGGTGATACGTCACTGAAGCAAGAGCATGCGCAAATTGAATTTAAATGACCTGGCATTTAAATGAAGTGGGGGAAACTTACATAATTTTGACATTTGACTGAAAAATATCGATGTAGCAAATTGAAAAAAAATAATTCATTTAAATTATTTTTAATTAGGTATAATAAGTAATAAAAAGCGGTAGTTTATGATGAAAAACGGGAGAACGGTAGATGAAACCTGAAAACGGTAGAAATACCGCTTTAGCGGTAGATCTGGCAACACTGTATATGACGTCATTGGATATATGCAACACGCACAACTCCTCGGTGCATCTTCTCGCTCCCCGCCTAAGAGGGTGTTGGCTTCAAAACACGCCGTCCTCGTTCTTTCTTTATATTATTAGTACCTCATTGGTGGCAGTAAAGTGACAAGTTACTTAACCTATATCTGTGTTTATACGTGTGCTCTCTTTTATTAAAATTATAATGGATGATGAAGACTTGGGTGTGATGTTATTTATGTTGTATGCAAGTTATTTATACATACAAACACTTTACCATTCGGAAAGAAATGAAAGACGATGGCGGGTTAGAGATATTTATAAAGATAGAGGTGAAAATGGATATTTTAATAAAATGTTTAAAGAAATGAAGGAGAAAGATTCGGAAGAGTTTTTTAAACAAACTAGAATGGAGAGGTCTACATATGATCTTTTATTAGGAATAATGAAAGATCATCTAATAAACAAGTCCATTAGAACTCCAACTGATCCTGAGTGTAAGCTCGCAGTGACATTATTGTGAGTAAAATTTTTCTGTATATAAACATAAAAAAATTGTTTTACATTTTTTTATTTTTTATTTAAAGGCTGTAAAAATATAATTTTTAATTTTTTTATTACAATTTCTCGCACAAATATAAATTAAAACATAATTTTTGTTTTAGTAGGTGACCAAACTAATATCAATGTATCAAAAAAAATATTTTTAATTGCCGAGCTTTGCCGTAAACTCTAATGCATAATATTACATTTTTAGATACCTATCTCAAGGAGTTTCTCACCAGTTTTTAGCCTGGAGTTTCCATATGGGAAAGTCAACAGTGCGAGAGATAATTTTAGAAACCTGCGATGTTTTGTGGAATGTGTTATCTCCAATATATGTATCTGCTCCGAACACCGAAGAATACAATGAAATTGCAAAGGATTTTTGGTCCAAGTGGAATATGCCAAATTGTATAGGGGCTATTGACGGAAAGCACATTGAGATACAATGTCCCCCTAAATCTGGATCCATTTACTACAATGATAAAAAAAAATTCAGTATTGTTTTATTGGGCGTATGTGATGCTAATTATGCATTTACACATGTCAACATAGGTCTATATGGTAGCCAAAGTGGTGGAGGTATAATACAGTATGCATTTAAATTTATATAGATATTAACTTATAATGGTTTAATTTTTTTTAAGGAGTTTTTAAAAATTCACCAATGGGTCAGTCCTTAGTAAATGGACAGTTACCATTGCCAAGACAATCCAGTCTACCAAACACGGAAATAGAGTTTCCATTTTATTTTGTTGGCGATGCTGCATTTCCTCTAAAGGACCACATAATGAGACTTTTCCCTGGACGACTGCTCTGTAACAAGAAAAGAATTTTCAATTACCGTTTGTCTAGGGCTAGACGGATGATTGAAAACTGTTTTGGGATACTAGTAGCAAGATGGAGAATCCTTAAAACGACGGTCAATTGTTATCCGGAAAACTGTGAAAAAATAGTACTTGCATGCGTTACTTTGCATAATTTTATATTATCGAACAAGCAAGCTAAATATTGTCCTCGAAATTATACTGATTGGGAGGATGCTGCTGGAACTATCCACCTTGGCGATTGGAGAAACGAAGTAGAGCCCCTTCGACCAGGCCGATTCGGCTCAAATAATGCTAGTCGTAACGCTTTCCGTTTACGGAATGTATTAGCCGATTACTTTTTAGCAGAAGGAGCAGTTCCTTTCCAGTACGATAGGATATAATATATTTATATATAGATCAGAAAACGTATTTTTATTATTATATAGTTAATTTAATATCAATTTGATTATTTTATTGTTGTCATCGTCTTTCATTTCTTTCCGAATAATATAGTTTTTGTATGTGTAAATGACATTACTCTTCAAATTTTATTAAAAATGTTATATCAAACTTTGTAGATGTGACTATTATACTTCTGTTTAACATATTTATTTTTGATAAAATTAAATATAATTAAAAAATTTAATTGTTTTTATTTATTCTCTGTTAACAGTACTAACCGTGAAACCCGTACTTCGTACGGTTAAAAAAAATCGTTCCTTCATTCTAACCAATTTTTCAATACATATATTTCTGTCGTTAAGTAAATAATAAGTGTGATATTTTAAGTTTAAAGGTAGCCTATATTCGAATCCTGGCTTACTCTATCATCGTACCACATTGCGTTACATAGATTGAGCCATTTTTGTGTGAATCTCTGACAAACAAATGGATTTTTTCTTGACATCACAAAAAAACCAGTAGAAACAAAATATGAGGAGAAGAAAATAAAAGAAGCAGATATGACCCAAATTTTATTAACATTAAAATTTTTCCATATTTAAATCGGCTATATATTTAATTGTCGCTTTCGCTTCTTCTTTTACTCCTTCAGGCAGCGTATATAATAAATTTACAATGGTATGAGAAAACCTCTCATCATCGCTTGGGCCCGAAGGAGCAATGGATGGAATACCAACATTGGCATTCTTTTTTTCTAAAAACGACTGAAATGCTGACATCGTTCCTAAAAACGCCGTGCCCACTTCGCTCATTGAATTATTTTTTCTACGCTTCACGGTTGGCGTCTCTGGGACCTCATCCACATCGAAAACTGAAGACGTACTGTCTTCATAGCCAGAAATACTTTCCACAAATGCCATATTGCCTCTGGTTCTGAAAAAAATAAATAAATAAATATATATATATATATATACAGGGGAAAGTCGGGAGACATGGGGCAGTTTTTACATTACATATATTTTATTTTTTTACTTTTATTTTACGTAGTTTGGGTAAAATTTAAATTAACAATTTATATTCGTTACTCACTAATATCGCTAAGTATTTATCAGGTAGTGTTCTAAGATATAAATTGGCGCACATAGCCTTTGTTGCTGTGTGCCAAAAATTTTAACTAACTAAGATATAAATTAAGTTACAAAGTACTTTGAAACTGACCGCCTGAAATTGGCTATACAATTTATTTAAAATTTGGGACAATTAAATTTTAGGGACATGTTGCAAAATATGGTCATGAACCAACTGCAAAATAATAAATTTTACTGAGGCGGGTATCTCCAGCTTGAATAGGTAAATACGCAAAGGTCGTGTTTACCTGTCAAACAGATGTTAGCCAGGTATTAAGCTAGGTAATACTCCAGGTAGTGTTCTAAGATATAAATTAAGCTACAAAGTACTTTGAAATTGGCTATAAAATTTAATTTAAAATTTGGGAAAATTGAATTTTACGGACATGTTGTAAAATATGGTCATGAACCAATTGAGTTTTGAAACTATTTAATTAATACTGTCAACCAATATAGTGAGTATCCAGTTCTTAGTTTTTTTTTTAAACAAATTACATGAGAAATTAAAAAGATTATTTTAAGTTTTCTGAGGGAGAACATTAAACAATTTAATAAAAATATTAAGGAAGCACTGGTTTGTTTTTTTTTTCATATTATTTGAGTCTTTACAACGTCTTATTTTTTTATCCCTAGTAAAATACAAATTCTTGGGTAAAAGTGTTTCTAACTCATTATCCTCACTTTTTAGGCGCCACATGAATTCTTAAGAAATTCATGGTTTCGAATAGGTCCCACATCCGATGAGATGGAACCCCACTGCCTGAAGGTATTTCCTGCTTTCGGAGTTCTCTTGTGTATCGGTCCCGCAACGACTTCCACCTCCGAATGCATTCGTCCACTATATAAAAACAAATTAATACTTGAACATATTTTGTTTTAGTTTCAAATAACATATTTTATAAACTAAACATTATTTTTCTTAACCGATTGCCTTTCCAATTAAAATGAAAAATTATGACAAATAATAAATTTTTAGATCCATAAAATTTTATAATATATTTAATTACATTTACGCCCGTTTTCATAATCAATTTTCAAGTCGTCACTTTATTTAATCCAATGCTATCTTATACAATGTTTCGTAACTGCACACCTAACTACCGCGGTCGCGGTTACGGTAAAGTCGTGGTAAGTTGTGGTTACCCAGTGGTTACCTGAAAACGAGTTTTAGTTACGGAACGGTAGTCACACTTCACAGTTGATAAAACTGACAACTGAACTGTCATTTTATGGACGTTATAGGTTATAGATAATCTCTTACAAACTTATTAATAAAAATATTTGTTTCATTAGTACTTGTTTACAATGGCACATTATATAAGAACATATATGATTTTTCCCGATATTATTTTTCACGACATCGATCAATATTACTAAAAATCAGTTACTTACACTCATTCTTACTGTTTTAATTACAGACTATAGTAAAATAATATTATAATTTACTACTTGCACTACAAAGAAACGATTAATTCCCTCCACTTAACTCTCGCCTTATTGTAATTGTTCTGAAATTCCCGCTTTTTGTAGTTTACATTAGATCTGAAGTTTGTAGTAGGAGGAAATAACCACACTAACCACGATATTTCCACGGTTAGTTTGGTTACAAAAAAGTAACCAAAATTTTCAGTAACCGCGTTCCGAAACCTAACAATTTTCCTGAAAAGGTTAGTGTCGTACACTTTCGGAACGAGAAACTTCAACCGCGGTTACTTTCGTCGAGTAATGGAACATTGTATTAATGACATCTTGAAATTTTAGATTTTTCCCTGCCTCACATGTGCAAAAAAATCGTTTAATGATGTCTAAATTATTGTTAATATAATTAAGCACAGTGTTATTTCATGTGAATGTTCCGAAAGTGTATTTGCTTACAAATATTTGGCCTTTTTATTTGTGGAAAAATTATTTATTCTCGTTCTTTAAAATTTCTAGAGCAGCAGTTCCCAACCTGGGGTATGCGTACCCCTAGGGGTACTAGAAGGACCGATTGGGGGTACGCGAATTATATAGATAATGCCAAAAAATACTCGAGTTTTACAAACTTACGTTAAAGTTGGAAAATAAAAATTAATTGAACTATCGACCGATTCTTCTTTTGAATCTGATTTCAAAAAATGAAATATCATTGACTTATTGGCAGTAGTGAAAGATAAGTACTAAGAATTCAGTGCCAAATCAATAAAATAATATTACCTTTCACGAACACAGAGCTAGTTGAAAAAACATTCTCGTTTTATGCTTACATTTAGAATAAATATCGCAATAAGCTTTACGCAGTTCCTGATTCCAGGTTATATCTTCCTTCATTTGAACCTGATTTAAAAAACTCGGTTCCATGAAACAAACTCAAAGATCGCATTAACCCATTAAGGACTGAATTTTTTGGTTTTTGAAATTTGGGCTTAAATTATATTATTAAACTTAAATTAGCATTAAAAACATGGTGAAGGTAAATATTTGGTTGTTCACTTAGGTATTTTTTAGACTGATGCCGTTCCATATATGGAACGCTAGTCAGTGGCGCAGCCAAGATTTTGTCTTTGGGAGGGCCGAATCAAATTTCGAGGGCACACGGGCCGCATACGGCCCTAAACCTCATTTTTTGAGGCCCCTGAAGCGGTAATCAAAATCACTTGAGCTTATTTAGGGGAAAAATATATTTAAAAATGTAAAATATACTCTCTTCCCATTTTCTGTTTATAAAAAAATGTCAAGAAACACTTCCGGATATTTAAAGTTCCGTCACTGCTTATCATTTTTTATGTAAAATAGACTGCGACCCACATCAGTTCGACACCCCTGCTGTTGGATATTGATGTTTATATCAAATAATAATTCCATTATTTGTTGATAAAAAATATAATTGTTAAGCCATGTACCAAAAACTTTCACTTGATTTTTTCTTCGTTAAATACATATTTATTTATATTTTTCGCGGGATATATTTTTGAAGTCTCAATATCTTACTTACGTTCAGTTCTCTAAATCAGCCGCTTGGCCACAATTTGTACCGAACGAACAGACTCATGTGACGGAATAAAGATTTCTTGATTATACCTACGAAAACCTAAAAATAACATGTATATAACATATGCATTTTCTGTTAATTTCAACACTAATCATAATAAAATATAGATTATTATTATTGTAAAATACATAAGTTATTTTGCTGTACGATTATGATGAATTTGTTAAATTTTCATTTCATTGGACCTTCAGAGAGGGCTTGTGCCCCCCCCCCTCTGAATACGCCACTGTTGTTCAGTACAACTTATATCAGTCCTTTTTATGTGTAAAACATCATAATTTCAAAAAAACTTAAGAAGATATTGATATTCACATTTATCTACAATAAAACTAAATACCGATTTAAGAGCGCGGTTGTCTCGAAAACTACTCTCTTTATTATATTTCTACTATTTCTACTCTATTTCATGTTTGAGGTGTCATTTTAAAATTACATTCTGAAGGTTATACCGAAGTCAGATTTCCACTTATCTGAATCGAGTAATTTGTTGTTTAAAACAGTTTTATCATTTGACTGGGCGAATATGTTAGTAGATGTGTCAGGGGGAAAAAGGATCAACGCTCCCCTTCATATAATTCGTTGGAGCATATTTGGAAAGTGATGTATTTTCACTTGAACAATAATTATGTTACTTTATAAAGAGTAGGCAATATTAAAAAAATGTTTATTTATACGAAAAAAAATGCCAATATTGTTTACTATGAAGTAATTGAAAAATTAACTACTGTTGTGGTAAACAAAATATATCTACAACTCTCCGAGCAGCACCGTGTAATCTGCTGGTCCTGGGAGGGGCTCAGGCCCGTCGCCCCCCCCCCTTGGCTGCGCCACTGACGCTAGTATATTAAGGTCCGTAGAACTACAATTAAATAAAACAAAAATAATGGATACAAATATTTATTTAGAAAGTTAAAATTACAAACAAGTTTATTTTGTATGAAAATCAACAAAACAACTAATTCATGCGCACAGAGCTGCCTTTGTGATTTTGTCCGGAGCATCGTCGGCGTTTGTTATTAGGAATTCCACCAAATGATCTTCACCATCAAGGCGAATATCAGGAAATATCGTATAATCCCTTGAAAAATAACCTGGTCTACCAGATGATTTCGGTAAATTTTGAAAATATCTTAAATAAGTTTTTGCAATTTCACGTCTAAAATCCAATTTTGTTGTTTCTGGATTTTGTATTTTGTAAATAGTGCATGAATTTTGAATGGCACCACCTAGTAGCCAGGTGAAAATGGGCCACCACCATTTCTTACCTCTTATCCCTATTCTATATGCCAGTGGTGCTCATAAGGTCGATCGCGATCTACTGGTCGATCACGTAATGATTTAAAGTCGATCGCCAGCAAAAAATTATTTATATATAAAAAAAAAAGCAATGTGTTAAAAAATATTATACTCATGTTTTCGATCAACTTGAAATTGAAAATATTCAAATCAAAATATCGCAACAATTTAACCGAGCAAAATTTGGATTCATGGTTAAGAAACTGCCTAAGAAGTAAGAAAATGCCAAAAGTACGTATATTCCAAACAAAAAAAAAAAAAAAAATGTAGATTTAATGCAATGCTGAAAATCAAATGCTGCAAAAGATTCAAAATAAGTTTTTGTACGTTTTAAACTAAATTACAAATATTTATTCGTTATGTGCCATGTTTTTTCTTTGTCCAAATTCTCCTTCCTTTAAAAATCAGGTTAGATTACAATTCAAACCCAAATATTAGGGTTAGGGTAGATCGCGGTTAAGTTTGTATTTTGAAAGTAGAACGCATGGAAAAATTAGTGAGTGCCACTGCTATATACATTGATGTTGGCATCCATTTGGTCTGTCACAAGGTCTGTTTGTCGTAATCATTCAAAAATTTCATCCCTTTTCTTTATAAGTGACGCAAGTGCCACATCATCTGGAATATCATCATAATCATCTAATATATTAAAATTTCCAACTCGTCTGCTATTACCCATTACTACTTATGCATCTTCCAGCAGTTGTTTTCCAGATATGATATCATTGACATCAAAATTCTCCCAAAACTCTTCACTCTTCAAACATAAAAATTTGCTGCACCGTTAATTTAAAAAATTGATGTGAAGTGTGAATATTCACACATTTCAGGGTTTCGCAGGTATATAATAAGTGAAGGCGGTATGCTGAGTGTGTAGGACAAATTTTACTTTGTAGTAATCACGGCAAAATGAACGATATTTTTAAAATAATTTATCGTCTGTTAATCATATAATAAGACTGGTTATTAAATTTACGCTCTTAAAAATTAAATACAACATTTGTCAAAATATAACTAGAATTTTGACAAACCAATTTCAACATAATAAAAATGCAAAAAAAACAGAAAAAATAAAATTCACCCGTACTCGAACTCGAAACCCTTTGTTTTCCAGCCAGTTTAAGAGTGCCCTAACGCATGTCGCCATCGCACGCCATGTGAGTGTCTTACATTGGTATAACTTTTGTACTTTGTGAACCAAAAACCACAAAAAATGCGTTATTTTCCAAAAACATAATCTGATCAAAAATTCCTGTTGTACTATTTCGGTTCACACCGATATACATTACTTAGAATTTTTTTAAATTTTTAGTTTAAACCATCTGAGCTACAGGCTGTGGGACAAAATTTTTTTTTGCACATTTTTGGCAAAAATCGCATCAAAATAATTTATTTTGCCAAAATAAAAATTTGATCGTTAATCCACGTACTAAGGGCTTTCATTTGATACCCTACTCAGAATTTAAAAAAAATATTTTTGTTTTCGATGAGCACATATTTGTTTATATTTTTAGGGGGGTATGTTTTTTAGATGTTTTAGTATGTTTCCTATGTGCGGGTCAAAGAGTTGTATAAGCATGCCAAATTTCAACTCTCTAGGTTTAGCCGTTTGGCTACAATTTTTACCGAACAGACAGACAGACAGACAGACAGACAGACAGACAGACAGACGACAAAATGACGGTATAAGGGTTTTTTGGTCATTCCTACAAAACCCTAAAAACGAAAATAAAAATATAGAGTTAAAAAATGTATACTAAAGAACTAGCGTTGGCGGCGCTGCATACAACAGCTGATGGCGACCGAGAAGCGTATATGTCAGAAGTTTTTTCTTAATATTTATCTGTTCAAACAATATTTCGGCAAAAAAGCACTGTATTTAAGTCACTATATTTTAAAATACTTCTTAATTCACATAAACTGCAGCACAACACGCTACATTATTATCCAAATATACGGTTCTGTTTAATTTAGCCAGTCAACACCAGATGTCTCACTGTTATTTGCAGTCGCGAATAACTAGCAGTGTACCCGATGCTTCGCAACCGGAAAAAAGCAGCCGTAGGCAATTTAGACTGGTTTTATGTCGCAGTGGGTTGAATTTAGTTTGGTGCGAATCATTTTAGTATGGTCCAATTATATATATTTTGTTTTACTCGTACCCTTTCATAAATATGTGCTTGTACACATATAATTTAAGTAAGGATTTCTATATTAATAACACAGAATATATTATATTCTATCGTACTAATAACATATTTCCGACTAATATTTCCGAATAAATATTTCTTATAGAATGTCACGTGTATGATATTTTAGAATCAAAGTTATCAGAAGAGAGAAACACTATTTGCTTAATATACAAACATTAAAACAAATTTTAAAACAGAAATTCGCTAACCGAGGTCACATAAAAAGAAACCTCGATTGGGTCTTGTATTAGATAGAAACAGACTGACGGAAATACAGATGGATATTGGTTCTTAAATAACCGATTTTCAAAAAAGCTCGTTAAAGTGGGAATTCGTTAACCGAGGTACGCCGATAAAAAGTATCCTATCAAGGAACTGACAATGTTATAACCATATATACAAAATTTCATAAAAGGCCGACCAGTAGGTATTAAGATTTTATTATAAAAAAAATCACAGACAGACAGGCAGATAATAATTCTAAAAATGTTCAAATTATTTTAAATATAATAAAGCTATCAAAGTCAAAACACTAATAAAATGTTTAATGTACAAACAGAACCTCAAACTTTATATTTATATAAGTTACCTTCGGTATTATGATGACTCTGTGAGAAGCACGCCAGACAGTGTCATGTTAAAACCCCTGACCTTGCTAAATATGTTAAGATTATAAAAGACCATTTTTATGTATTATATTCATTCTGGTTTTTGACATAAAACTATGTACTTCTGATATTTTAAATTGTAATATTAAAATAAATCCTTTTTAAAAAGACAACTCCAGTAACGACAAATATTATTGGCGCAGTCGGTAGGACAACTAGACGTGTTAGTGAATATAACATCGGTGCGTATCAACGTTTTGCTAGTTAATCGAACAAAATCACGGACTCTGTGTAGACTGAACGAATATCGGTTATTCAGAACGTGAACGTGTGTGCAAAGAACTGTAAGCAGTGACAACGTCTTCGAGAGAACATCGAGGCAGATCCAGTCAAGCAGTCAACTTCCATGGACAGGAGGGCACACATTCCAACACTGTTGCTGTGAGTATTAATGTTTTTTAGAGGCTCTTTATTAATTAACGAATTTTTAAATAGACCAGAATCCGATAATAGTATAAGCTCTGATTCAGATTCAGATTCCGACATTATCCCAAAAATTAATTTTTCTAACCCTTCTAATATAATAAAAACAGGCAAAATGCCGAACACAACAATTCCGATCACCGTACGCCCAATGGAACTCAAAAAAGAGTATCTGGCTATGATACCGGAGTTTTCGGGTGAAACGGAAATGCTACCTAGATTTCTAGAGGTGTGCAAAAAATTAGTTAACAAATTTTATAATGCAACAGACGTAAATGACTTCCAAAATGAGTACCTTATGTCAAGCATCCTTGCTAGAGTCAAGGGTGAAGCCGCCATAAATATTGCATCGAGCAATATAACAAATTGGTCGGACTTAAAGACAGCATTATTAAACGGTTACTCTGACAAACGAGACTGTTTTACCTTAAACATAGAGCTAACAGAACTAAGACAGAACTCGAACGAATCGCCTTTCGATTTCTATAATAAGATTCAAAAGGTCCTAAACCTTCAAATCTCATATATTACAACACATTGCTCCCAAGAACACTCAATTATACTAAATGATTATTTCAGAAATTATGCTCTGAGAATTCTGTTAAGAGGTTTGAGAGAACCCTTAGGTTCCCTTATGCGCACAAAGAACCCAACAGATCTCAATAATGCGCTCAATATGCTCACGAACGACTTTCAACTAGACATAAATAGTTACAAAACGAAACCTAATTGGAACACAACCCCTAAACAATCACACAAATCCTCACAAAACTATCATACACTACATGCAAATTACATGCACAATTCACCACTACTCAGACAACCCCCACAAAGGGCAAACCCTCAAAATTTTAAACCCAACAATTCATTTAATTTTCAAAATTCCAGTCCGAACACGTTCAACAGTAATAGATTTAACTCAAATGCTAAATCTTCCAATTCTAATCAAACCACAAACGTTTTTAGGCCAGGCACTAAAACGAATTTCTCAAAACCTACCCCAATGAGCATTACAACGCGAAATACTCTAGCTAGTCGAAATACTTCAACTAATCGCGCTTACAAACCAAGTAACAATTTTCCAAGATTTCCACAACAAAATCAAAATTTTATAAGTGAAGAATTATATAACATGAAAGAGCAACCATTCCAAAATCCATATTTTGAAATTGAACCCAACATTGAATATGAAAATTATGAGGACGATGCTGATTACTATCAAACCCCTGAAGAGGTTGACCAAAATCATTTTTTAGAAATGACAGCCTCGGAACCAACTTCGAACTTTTAAATTTGACAAATAACGAAAGTAAACTACCATACGTTATTTTCCCTGAAAATAATTTGAAAATCCTTTTAGATACTGGAAGCACAAAATCATTTGTAAACCCAATCATTGCCCAAAAACATTTTAAAAAATTTATCGTTAAAGACCCTTTTCAAATCTCTACGGCATACGGAAAATCAGTAGAACATTTTAGTACCCTTATGCTGTGTCCAAAAATATTCAAAATTAAAGAACAATTTTTAAAATTCCATCTTTTTCATTTCCATGATAATTTCGATTGTTTATTAGGATTAGATAACTTAAAACTCTTAAATGCAAAAATTGACCTTAATCAAAATTTGTTAATAACCCCACATTGTAAAATAAAAATTAACTATGGAAAAACACCTCAAGATTCAATACCAAACACTCACAATTACATAATACAACCTAACACAGAACAAGCCATTACAGTTCCGATTAAAAATATAAAAAATGAAGAAACTGTCATACCCCAGACAAATTTTGAAAATTTAGAATATGTTACTAACGTGAAAAACCACCAAACCAATTCTATTAGTTCAAATTCTAATGAACCTGATATAACACTAAAATTAGATAACAAAATTTTAAATTTACCTCAAAATATAGGAAACGAATCACCCCTTGTGCTTTATAAAAAATTTTTAGACAAAAAACCAAACTTTAATTTAAATAATAATAACATTTTAGAAGTTGAAGGAAATCTTTTTGACTCGCCATTAGACAGTAGTCTAGCACATTGTGTCAGTAGAGACTTGCACATGTCAAGAGGAATCGCAAAACAATTTCGGGATAAATTCAATAATGTAGATAAATTGAAAATGCAAAACCCTAAACTTCACAAATAAGTATTCTTAAAAAATAAAAATCGTTTCCTTTTATATCTCGTAACAAAAGAAAAATACTTCCACAAACCAACTTATCAAGATTTATTCTATACGTTACTAAATTTAAAAATCTTTTGCACTAAAAACAAAATTAATAAATTAAGCATTCCAAAAATTGCATCTGGTCTTGACATGTTGAATTGGAATAAAGTTAAATCGATGCTAAAATTTATTTTTGATAATACTAACATAGCAATAACAGTTTTCAAAAATTTTAATGTAAAACGTTCAAATATTCCTGAAAAAGTATTCATCAAAAATAAACAGAAACAAAATAAAACCAAGAACAAATATAAAGCGGAAACTATTAAAAGTGTGAAACCTAATTTGAAAACCACCAAAATTGTAACTCAACACCATAACACTGCGGAAAACATTTACATCTCAAATATTAAAAGACCGCCGCAGAAAACTTACAGTTTTAAAAATATTTCAGGCTCTGCAGCTTCGGGCTCGGGACAGAAATAAAAGACATTTCAAAAAACATAGGAATACTTCCTATAAACTTAGGACAAGCAAGACTTCAAAAAACAGAACACACACTGATCCATTACTTTGACTTACAGACGATATACGTAGAATTAGACAAATTGAATGACAACTTAGAAATAATTAGAAATAGTATAGATAATAATACCTATTTTATTGGAAACTTAGGAAATTACTTTAGAATCACTAGTTACCTAAGAGATAGCATAAATGATAAAATAGATAATATAGGAATACATAGTAGCACTAAAAATCATAGTAGGAACAAAAGAGGACTCGTAAATGGACTTGGGACAATATTAAAAACATTGACAGGAAACTTAGACGCGGACGATGGCGCAAAATACGATAAAATTCTAAAACACTTACAAGAGAATGAACAACACGTTCAAAATCAACTTAACATGCAATACAGTATTAACAGACAAATTATAAGAAACTTTAATGAGACCATACAAGACATACAAATCAACAATTTAATGATTAAATCCAAAATAACTCAACTTTCGGAAATTTTACAAGACGAAACAAATCATTTTGACTTACTGACAACAAAAGACACATTGAACCAAATTGTTATACTTTACAATGTAATCTTGAATGAGGTACAAAATTTGGAAACTTCACTTGTGTTCTGCAAAATTAAAACCTTGCATCCCAGTATTGTAACAAGCAAAGACTTGTTCCTTGTACTACAAAAGATTTCTAGTCATTACAAAAATGAACTACCTTTCGAATTAACACGAAACAATATTTTAGATTTTGAATCAGTAATCGATGTTAGTTGTAAAATTGATAACAACAAAATTATTTACCTTCTAACCATCCCGATTAATTTTGAAGAGATTTTCAGTCTATATCATTTATTACCTGTACCTACCATACACGAATCAGAAATTATTACTATTATACCTGATGTAAAATATTTTCTAAAATCAAAAAATGATCTAATGCCTCTAAGCGATATTTGTACAAAAAGCAAGGTGTACCAATGTCCAATCAAACTAAAAACCAATCATCGGTCTCCATGCGAAGAAGGAATCCTACTCAACGGCCAGTCCAACAACTGTCAGTTCACTAAACTCCAAGTCAACGACAACCATCTCAAAATCATATCAGAAATCAACCAATATTTGGCAGTATTCCCTAAAAAGGAGAAGTTAGAAATCAAATGTAAAGAAGACGCAGAAATAAAAATTCTTCAGGGCATATATCTCATCAAAGAAGATAACTGCAAAATTATTTTCCGTAACGAAGAATTCCTGTTCCAAACCATCAGTCACGGACAGCCAAAGATAATCAATAGCCAAGGATTATCAATACAAGATCATCCTAAATCAAATTTTTCCATAAATCTGAAAACGCTAAAATTACAAGATCTGCAATCTAATACAATGCTGCCAATCGATGATGATCAAAAATTCTTCGATCCAAAAAATATTAACATATGGACAGTAATTCTATATCTCTGTCTCTTGAGTATCCTGACCTACATCACTACAAGATATATCGTTCAGCGGAATTCCAAGAGAGGCCAACAACACCAGGAAGCAAACGTTATCAACCTTCCAGGAGAGGCTTCATTCTAAGAACGGGGGAGTTACCTTCGGTATTATGATGACTCTGTGAGAAGCACGCCAGACAGTGTCATGTTAAAACCCCTGACCTTGCTAAATATGTTAAGATTATAAAAGACCATTTTTATGTATTATATTCATTCTGGTATTTGACATAAAACTATGTACTTCTGATATTTTAAATTGTAATATTAAAATAAATCCTTTTTAAAAAGACAACTCCAGTAACGACAAATATTATTTGTATAAATGTATTAAATAGAAAAGATTTGTTTATTTATTTTAAACATCTTTTGTTGTTAAACAACATGTTTTATGTTAAGTCAATAATAAGTGATATATTTACTGTAGCCCCCCAAATATGCATTAAAAACTGCACTAAACAGAAAATAATCGTTTCTTCATTCTAAGAAAATTGTCATATATGTATATTTTTGATGTATAATAAATAAAAAGTGAGATATTTCAAGATTTTTGCATTAGCTCCCCCCCCCCAGTTCCAAAAGAAAATGCGTGGAACAAAAATTATTTATTTTCCTATTGTAAACAAATTTCATCGCATACCTTTTTGCTATTAATAAAAAAGTTATTTCAAAAGTATTATTTCAATAGAACATAAATAATTTATTTTCTTATTATAAATCAGTTTTGTCCTATACGTTTTTCCTGTTAAGTCAATAATATGTGAATTATTTTAACAGTTTTTTTTAGGGTGTCCTCTCCGCAACTTCCCAAAATATTCATTTAAATCAGTGGCGCAATTAGGGGGGGGGCGACGCCCCCCACCAAGAAGAAGTGAGTACCTTTTTTTTGCTTTTGGTTTGAATTTGGGAGGTGAGGACCTTTTTTTTAGAAGCGAGAATTTTTTAGAAAATGAGAATATTATTTATAATTTAAATAATTCCGTCTTCCGGGCCCCCTCCATTAAAAAATCCTGGCTACGCCACTGATTTAAATGAAATAATTCATTCAGAAAAAATATTTGCTATACACGTTTTTGCTGATGTAAATAATAAGGGAGACATTTAAAATTTTTAATTTTTGAGTCTCCCTCTTAATTTCCCAAATATTCAACCAACTGAAAAAATTCATAGAACAGAAAAGATTTTTTTTCTTATTATTAACAATATTTATTAGATTTTTTTTTGCTGTCAAGTCAATGAGAACAGAGATACATATGTTAAATTTTTTAGTAAATAGTTTTAACCTCGAAACACTCTCTTAGAATAAAATTTTTGAGATGCCTTACAGCCTATGTTTTAATTCTGGTTTTACTCTATCATCACACCAAATTACGTTAAAATATATCTACCCGTTTTTGCATGAAACTCGGACAAACAGACAGAGAGAAATTGATTATATCGGTAATATCTTCTTATATTTACGTCACTATGATATTCTGAAACGTGTAAAAACCAAATATGAGGGAGACAAATATATAAATAAATAAATAAACAGATGTAGCCTTTAGTTTTATTTATATAGATAATGTAAGCCCATATGAATTGAGAAATTTTTCAGTTAGTAAAAATTATAAAACTCAATGTTAGTATATGAAATCTCAGGCAACTTGAACAGGTACAGGAAATTCTTGTCTTCTAACTGTATATCTCAGAAGTATATAGACGTACCAATATAACTAAAAACAAAATTCATGATTTTTTTTCTGAAACGACTTTTTTTTCTGTTATATTAACGGCATTTTCATCTGTATAGCAAATTTTAACTCGGTACCATATCTGGAAATAGATTAGAATTTCCGGACATACACATAAATATTCTCTTTTATATGTATAGAAGAAGATTTTATTAAACAAAAATAGAAGAATAAGCAAATAGCTCACATTAAAAAAATGCTAATCGAGCGCAATCAAATGGACCTTCGTAAAAAAAAATAAATAAAATAAATAAAATAACAAAATTCATAAATATCCGCAAAAATAAAGACCAGAAAACAGGTGTTGCCTCTGCATACGCTAATCAAAAACTATGATTTTTAAAAGTTTTGCTAAATAATTGCATAACGGAAACTCTAATCAGTTCTAACAAAGCATCCATCCACTGACATTGATGTTTATGGTCATTTCCGATATTGGCCGAACACTCCACGAAGTCAGTATAGTCATACAGTCAAGTATTGAAGAGAAATTTCCGCGTTCTCGCTGAAAGTCTCATAAAGGTTTCAATGGTCCAATATAATTAAAAACAAAATTATTAATTTCTCGTTTATGATGGGACTTTTTTGAGATTTTCGTTATGATGAAAGCATTTCCTACCTGTATGCAAAATTTCAACTTGGTAGCATATCTGGAAGTGGATTAGAATTTCC
Source organism: Liopterus haemorrhoidalis (assembly GCA_963971575.1). Taxonomy (NCBI): domain Eukaryota; kingdom Metazoa; phylum Arthropoda; class Insecta; order Coleoptera; family Dytiscidae; genus Liopterus; species Liopterus haemorrhoidalis. The sequence goes on along the minus strand of OZ020626.1, from coordinate 16,166,632 downwards.
GGACATAGCCACAAATATTCAGTTTTATACATATAAAAATTAAATTTTAATAGTACAGACATCATTAGGTCTGAGTATGAAGGGTGGTGGGAGTTGATCGATAATATTCACGACATCTCGGATATCAGTTTGAACACCAGGGGGAAGGAAGATAGAACAAATCGTCACCTGGAGGGGAAGTGCAACACGAACTGCTACGATTTGCAACTTAGTGTCAGTGTCTACAGGGTCGTGGTACAATATGTCTCTAACGAGAATTGCCACGCCGTCACATGCTAATGCCCCCGTAAGGAAATACGCGTGAAAAGGCGCTAAATCTGACAATAAAAGTCGCAGTTCTTCGTAGCGCTAATATACACCGTCACAATTCCACTGGATTAGTGGGCCGCTCATTTCTGTTAAGGGGAGTTACCCCGCAACCTAATGATCTTTGGTTTACCCTTAGGTTGCGGGTCTACAGCCATTTTCTCGGCTACACTTTCATTTGGTAGTCCAGGTGTTTTGATGAACACACTGGACTCCTTTTTTGATTGTTTTGCTCTCACTGGTATCCAGTGAGAACCAACGGGTCCCTTATCAATCTCCTTTTCAGGAGTGACTGATGAGGGCTTTGTAGAAGCGACCATTCTCTGATCGCTTCTCGTTTGTAAAGACTGTGAGGTCTTCTCCTTAGGTGGTGGGGAGAACTGAGGTTGAGTGCGTTCCCCTTTAGGGGAGGGGGATTTATTCAGATCCGATCCCCTAGGTTGTGGGGTCTGAATTTTGGTCTCTGGGACCAATACCACCTTTTCTCTAGCAGTATTTGTAGCAACCGTTACTGCTGCTGCAGTTGTCGGACGAGGCACTAACTCTGTCTGAGTTTGGCCACTTGCAGTTCGCTTTGCGGCTACTTGTGCGAAAGATTTCGCAAAAGTAAACGGCGCACCCTCTTTGTATTTCCTTTTGGCGTCGAAATACGGTATCTTGTCCTGCGTTCTAATAACCTGTATTGCCTTCTCCTCCAAGTTCGTTGGGCAGTGGCGTGATGTAGATGCATGAGCACCTTTACAGTTCACGCAGTGTGCCGCGTTTGGACAGGGTTCAACTTCATGTGGGTTCTGTCCGCAGTTGGCACAGATGGACTGTTTGCCACAAAGAATTGAGGTGTGTCCGTAACGCTGACACTTATAGCATCGCATCGCATGGGGTAGTAGGGGCGAACGTTGCAAACGTTATACCCCACCCTTACCGATGTTGGACACCTGGTACCAAGCGAAGGACACTACCATGGAGATCGAAGACTTGCTGTTTCGGGGGTTGAGCTTCCTGCATTCGATGACACCTTGAGATGCCATTTCTTGCACGAACTCTTCCTCCGTAACATATGCAAGGTCTCGATCCGTTACGACGCCTTTAGAACAATACAGTGCCTTGTGCGGCTAAACTGAAATGCCAAACTCTCCAAACTTAACACATTTCTGTAGTGCTGATGACGCTTCTGGTTCTGCTTCGATAAGCGTTGTACCGCCCGACAACTTACGCACCGACTTCATACCAGTACAGCACGTATTTCTCAACGTTCGGGCAACAAAGAAGGGGGACATCTCCTTAAAAGATTTACCCTCTTCTTGTATCTTCACGACGAGAAATCGTGGTACTGGTGCACAATACTCTACATTCCTATTACCTTGTGCCTTCTTGGCAGCTGGCCTAACACATCCCTCATCGGATGACTGAGCATCACGACGAGGTCTCTTGTTTGATTTTTACGGAGTTTACTCTCAACTTTGGCGGAATTTAAAAAGTTTTGATCCTTCCGGGTAATCGCCATACCCGTATAATAGGTTTCATCACCCTGCCATGCCCACCCACCAGGGAGCCCCATACCGGGGACGTTGGCCGCAAACCGCCTCATTGCGCCAGACATGTCAGGATGATATAGCATCGGGGGAAGTAGTCACGGGCTGCTCGACACGCTCGAGAACCAAGAGTAGCCAACCCTGGAACCTTGCGAGCTGCAGCCGCTCCCACAGACCCCCGAATACTTGTCCAGTGGCACGGCATTACCCCGGCATCCACGATACAGTAGTGGAGCCACTCTATTCATGAACCGTGACACCAGCCGATTGACTGAGCTGACCAGACTCAGCCTCCCGTTTTACCGAATCCGAGGCTAAAGAAGGCGTGGTGGGATCGTACTATCCGCGGGCAGCAGTCTCCCTCAACCGACCAGAATCCTCTTCTCCAGCGTTACGGGTCTCCACGCACGGCAAAAACGTGGGTAGGAATTTAAGTGGGAGATAAAAGAGACAACAGATAAGCCTATTCTTACGATCGGCTTCTCTGAACTGCCTCCTCCCAAATGATATGTGATTCAGGGTACGTGGGATCGTCAGGCCCAAAAGTTCTATATGGTCAGGTGTTGGGACCATTATGAACTTTCCTTGCGTGATGGAGGGTACGCGGGATCATCAGGTCCGAAAGCTCGACAAATGGCCAGGTGTTATGGCCATTATGAACTTCCCCTGCGGGACAACAAAGCTTTGGATCCGCTGAAAGACACTATAGCACAAGTGTATATGGAGGATGTTATAATACCCTCTATAACCATAGAAGAAGGATTTGATAACTTAGAGAAAATCCTAAAAGCATTATCTGAATCAGGATTTTCTTTAAATTTAGAGAAATGTATTTTCTTTGTAGAAGAAACGGAATACCTTGGCTCAATCGTGGGTTATGGAAATATTAAACCAAGTTCCAGGAAAGTACAAGCATTAGTTAATACACTACCTCCCAAAGATGTCAAGGGTGTAAGACAATTTATGGGCCTTGCTGGTTATTTTAGACGATTTATTAAAGGATTTTCTGTTCTTACTGCTCCTATTAACAAACTATTACAAAAGGGCGGGGATTTTAAGGGAATACTGAACATGAAAGAATTAGGCGAAAGATAATTAAAAGTCTAACAAAAGAACCGGTTCTGATGATTTTTAAGTGCATCCTCTTGTACTAAAGATCCGGTTGCTACTCCACAATCTGAATGCTCAGAATGTGAGGGTAGAGTTGTTTTGGATACCGGGACATGTTGGTATTAAAGGCAACGAAGCGGCAGATGCCGCTGCAAAAGCCGCCTCTCACAGACCTATGATTGATGTAAGTTTCATTTTTCCAGATGACGCAAAGAGTCATCTGAAACATATGGTTTTAGACATGTGGCAACATAAGTGGAGCCGCACACAGAACGTTAAGTTACGACAGATTAAGGGAGACGTTAAACCATGGGTTTCTTCCTGCAGGATTAACCGCAGGGAGGAAACCGCCATCACACGCCTCCGTATAGTTCACTGTTGGTGGACCCATGGACACCTCCTTCGAGGAGAAGAGTCCCTTATCTGTGAGACGTGTAACACAGATTTGTCTGTTACACTTTTTAACTGAGTGTATACAGTTCGAGGATGTCAGGGAGAGGTTAGGCCTGTGCTATGACCTGTCAGTTGCTTTAGGTGACGACAGGGTACTCATGGACAGGCTGATACTCTTCCTGAGAGAATCGAACTTATTGTTTTATGTGTGAAGTCTCGCACCTTATTTTAATGTGTTTCTAGTTATTGACTGTGATATTCGATGGTAATTGGCCCCTTTACAGCCTCTTACCATCACCCTGAGTCTGTCCAAATTTTTATATTATTTATTTGTGTTTGTCAGTGCAAGATTTCTTTTATTCAGTATGCGTATATTTAGTAATTCTATTTATTTTTTTATTGTCTAATATATTGTTTTTAATATATAGTCTAGACATTTAAATGGGCTGCGTTAGGCGCAAATAGCCTTTGTTGCTGTGCGCCAAAAATGTTAACTGTAAAGGGTATGAGTAACGCGCTCTAGTTGACACCGAGTCAACTAGAGATATCAACACCGGGAGACGCGGGAACGCGAGATTTCAGGGAGTCGGGGTCGAGGAGTTATGAGCGAGAGATGGAACTGTGTAGTGTTGAGTCTAATGGGATAATATTTTAATAAGAGTTCTGTGTGTGTGTGTAGTTTTCCCAAAATATAATATGTATGGTGAGTGAGATTAAACAGTATTTTAAACACTCAACACAATGTTTCAATATCAACAACCGAATCCCATACCTCTGAGGACCGCTACCCCTCAGAAGACGAAGGGCGGGCGAATAGGGAACAACATCCACCCTCCCCAGCTGCAGTTTTTGCAGACAACCCTTCCCGAGGATACTCAAACGCCGTATCCAGGTCGCCAATGCAGCGGTGTTTTAGTGGACTCATCACATAACTAACTAACTCTTTATTTATTTAACAAATTTTCGCCACACGACAGGACAGATGTCCCATAAAAATAAGCATGCCAAATTTCAACTCTCTAGGTTTAGCCGTTTGGCTACAATTTTTACCGAACAGACAGACAGACAGACAGACAGACAGACAGACAGACAGACAGACAGACAGACAGACAGACAGACAGACAGACAGACGACAAAATGACGGTATAAGGGTTTTTTGGTCATACTTACAAAACCCTAAAAAGGTGGCGACAGATACATTAATTAAATTTACAAACACAAATATGTACAAGTACAAAATACAAAAACAAACAAAAATGTATATACATATGTTAGATCAAATATAGTATGCCTTATGTGTTGGCCAGCAAATCGTTTAATTCTATAAACTAAATCAGAAGCTTGCTAATCAGGCGCTCCTGGAGTTTGCAGAGACAGCTGGTCAGCGATAAGGTCTATAGCTAGAGCGCAAGTATTTATCTTTCCCAACTTTGGAGATAGGAATTATATGAGATTCCTTCCAGTTGGTCGGGAACTTGTCCTCAGTTCATATCCTATTATAGTCATTCAAAAGCCTAGATTTAGATGATTCCGGAACATACGATAATGTATCGCATCTGTATCAGGAGAGCTATCCTTGCGCTTTGACATCGCGCTATCTAGCTCTTCACTTTCGTGTTTGTTATACATATTAGTTTTTATGTATATATATATATATATATATATATATATATATATATATATATATATATAGCATTTATGGTTATTCCGTTCCAATAATGTAATTATGAATGTTTTTGGGAATAGCGGTGGAGAAAAGTAAACTCAAATTTTACTAGTACCCGATATTTCGGTCTAATTTTTTAGACCTTTTTCAAGGGAGTAAATACTAAGAGTCTCCTCTGATGTGCATTAATAAAATTTAAAAATTAAAAAAATTTGTTCAATTATTTTATTAATGCACATCAGAGGAGACTCTTAGTATTTACTCCCTTGAAAAAGGTCTAAAAAATTAGACCGAAATATCGGGTACTAGTAAAATTTGAGTTTACTTTTCTCCACCGCTATTCCCAAAAACATTCATAATTAAATTATATATATATATATATATTAATGTAACTGTAACTAGGGAATGATTTGTTATATGACAGCTGAGGAGAGGAATTTTTAAATAATAAATATAAAATATATCCATTACAATTATTCATAGTTTATTAAAACTATACATTCACGAGGGAAAAGCAGGTTGTATACCTTGTCATTTCTGGAGACGAAATTAAGAGGTATAGATTTTAAACCTGTTTAACGAGTTAGAAACTCCGGTGGATAATGTTCAGAGCTAGAATTGGACGCAAAATTAGATGCCAAAGTGTTAGCAATTTCGACCGCTGAGGTGACTACGTTACCATTTACCGATAGACCAGCAATGGTTGTAGCTGTACTTAGACCGGGTATTTTCCGGACCTTCTCCCAAACTTTGGCCACTCGAGGAGTAACTGTAACTGTTGCATTAATTTGCTGGGTTTCTGAGTGGACTATATTCAGAATAGTAGGTATAAGGGTAGTTGAGCGTGGGAAAATTCCGACGCATATAATTATGCAAATGTGGTGCATCTAATTATGCAAATGAGATGCACGATGGCGGGCACGCCATGCCTCCTCGGCAAAGAGAGGGCGTGTCTTGGCCAGAGACGGAGAATATGGGAGGGGCCTTAAAATTAAAATGGAGTGCATATTAGGCAGATAAAAATCTCTCCCCGCCAATTTGGACTGCCCTTACGTGACTAGGGTACGTGGGATCTTCAGGCCTAAAAGCTGGACAAATGGTCTGGTGTTATAACCATTATGAACTTACCCTACGGGGATGTGTGATTCATGTTACGTGGGATCGTCAGACGCAAAAGTTCAACATTGTCAGGTGTTGCGACAATTATGAACTTCCTTTCGTTTGTGAGAACTTCGTTTGTGAGAAATGAGCAAAGGAAATATTAAAAATGTCTATAAATTTTTTCTTAGATTTTATTTTATTTCTTTTCATCTATATTAAGTGTACATAAAAAATATTCAAATATGTGAAACGTGTGTATACAAATATTCAAATATGTGTGTATGAACGATAATTGATGACAATGAAAATGTTTTATTACACTGATCACATTTAAATGGCCTCTCTCCAGAATGTGTTCGTTTGTGTCTAATGAGATCTGAAGAACATAAAAATGCTTTAACACACTGATTACATTTAAATGGCTTATCTCCAGAATGTATGCGTTTGTGATGAAGGAGATGAGATGACTGTGAAAATGTCTTACCACATTAATCACAAATATATGGTTTAACTCCAGAATGCATGCGTTTATGAGAAAGGAGATGAGATGACCGTGAAAATGCTTTATCACACTGATCACATTTAAATGGCTTCTCTCCAGAATGTATGCGTTTGTGAGAAAGGAGATGAGATGACTGTAAAAATGCTTTATCACAATGATCACATTTAAATGGCTTATCTCCAGAATGTATGCGTTTGTGATAAAGGAGATGAGATGACTGTGAAAATGTCTTACCACATTAATCACAAATATATGGTTTAACTCCAGAATGCATGCGTTTATGAGAAAGGAGATGGGATGACTGTAAAAATGCTTTATCACAATGATCACATTTAAATGGCTTATCTCCAGAATGTATGCGTTTATGAGAATGGAGATGAGATGACCGTGAAAATGCTTTATCACACTGATCACATTTAAATGGTTTCTCTCCAGAATGTATGCGTTTGTGATCAAGGAGATGAGATGACTGTAAAAATGCTTTATTACAATGATCACATTTAAATGGCTTCTCTCCAGAATGTTTGCGTTTGTGATAAATGAGACCTGATGACTGTGAAAATGCTTCATCACAATGATCACATTTAAATGGCTTCTCTTCAGAATGTTTGCGTTTGTGATAAATGAGACCTGATGACTGTAAAAATGCTTTATCACAATGATCACATTTAAATGGCTTCTCTCCAGAATGTTTGCGTTTGTGATAAATGAGACCTGATGACTGTGAAAATGCTTTATCACACTGATCACATTTAAATGGCTTCTCTCCAGAATGTATGCGTTTGTGATAAAGGAGATGAGATGACTGGGAAAATGCTTTATCACAATGATCACATTTAAATGGCTTCTCTCCAGAATGTTTGCGTTTGTGATAAATGAGACCTGATGACTGCGAAAATGCTTTATCACATTGTTCACATCTATATGGCTTCTCTCCAGAATGTATGCATTTGTGATAAAGGAGACCTGATGACTGTGAAAATGCTTTATCACATTGATC
>OZ020626.1:14850717-14954667 GCA_963971575.1 Liopterus haemorrhoidalis | reverse complement strand
GTTTGGTCTCGATATCCAGGAGGGTTATGTCCGGTTTAGTGGCTGTCAGTAACCTCGAGGTGGGGAAGGAGTAATTCCAATAAATACAGCACTTGGAATTTTCCACCACCGATTCTATGTCAGAAGGGACGTACGGTATAACCAGTATTTGGTCAATACCATAGGCATGTCTAAGATGATAGTAGAGCACGCGGATAGCAGCATTATGTCGAGACACGTAGCTCGACGCTGCAAGAGATGGACAAGCAGACAGAATGTGCATAATCGTTTCAGGATGGTGGTGGCACAACCTACAGAGTGTGGACTCCGCTATTTGGAATATGCGGGCCCTGTACGCCAAAGTATTTATAACACCATCCTGACACGCAAACACAAAACCTTCTGTTTCTGATCTCAAACCAGCAGACCTAAGAAACGAGAACGTGCGTTCGGTGGACAACTCTAGACTTTTAATATGTTTGAAGAACACAGAGTGCATACTTTTACTCATGTGTTCTTTTGTCAACATGTCTGTCTCGCCTCGTTTCATCGAACTGGTAACTCTGTTGTACTCCTCCCGAGAGAGTTGTACTCCAGCGTTTTCCCTGGCGGGACTCAAGTCTGCCAGGTTAAATCTCGTTGCTGCTCTTCGCGCTGCCTGGTAAAGAAACGCCCCTTTGCCACTAAATTCGTGCTCACTAACGAATTTTAATAGTGGGTCCTGAGGATACTGTTAGCTGTAACCAGGACGAGTCGATCGTGCAAACACTCCAGATTAAGTAATCCCCGACCCCCATTTTGACGAGGGAGGTATATGCGCTGCACAGAAGATTTCGGGTGAAGACTTCGGTTGATGTTCATGATCTTTCTGGTTCTTCTGTCGAGATCCTTAAGATCATCAACATTCCATTTCATTACACCAAAAGTGTATGAAATTAATGGGACAGCAAGCATGTTTGTGGCAGCGATCTTGTTTTTGCCAGACAAACATGATCTCCATATCTGCCTCAGTCGTGCCATATACTTGCTGCGAAGGGCCTGCTTAATAAAAGTGACATCCTGGACACCCCTTTCACTGATGCCTAGAAATGTGTAAGACCCTTCGGCATTAAGATGTTTTTCCAACCCGAATTGCATACCTATCGCGGCAGTGTACTCAGCAACAGTATCTAAGGCGGTCTGCAAATTCCTCTCGTTCGAGGCGTAGAGCTTCAAATCATCCATGTAAAAGAGATGGGTAATTTTGTGCTTACGCTTCGACGGAGGACCCGCCATGTAGCCACTGCCGCGCCTAAGCTCGATCGATAGAGGAAGAAGTGAGATGCAAAATAGTAGCGGGCTTAGGGAATCTCCCTGGAAAATGCCACGCTTGAAATGTATCCACTCTGTCGACACTGCGGTTGATCCACTTGGGACAACAAATTGTGTCTTTCAGAGGGACATAAGTTGCCCAATGCATCTCTCTATTTCCGGGTGGACTCGTAACATGCGCAATAATGTTAAAATGAGAGCATGTGACGTAGTGTCATATGCTTTTGCGTAGTCCACCCAAGCCATTGACAGGTTGCGTTTGAAATACGCCGCGTCATGACAGACTGACCGGTCAATAATAAGATTTTCTTTGCAACCTGCTTGGCCCCTCTTCGATCCTCTCTGTTCGTAGATGTCTGACCAAACAGATAACCGGTATTATTATTATTATTATTATTATTATTATTATACTTGCACCACCCTGAAATGTGTAAAAATTCATACTTCACATCAATTTTTTCGACTTGATTGTTTATAGTTCAAACCCTTCATCAAAAGAAGTGTTCTTTACGAGATGAAATCTATTTTACCCGCAGTACCTTTATTTCTGAAAACCATGGCAGATTCAAGATGGCGGCAAAAATAAACTACAAGTACAATAACTCAACAAAATAGCTAAAAACATATCTGTAAAAAGTAGATTTACAACTTTCAGAGTCGTATGCTAATATGCTTCAATTAGTCCACGAGATGGTGTTTATAAGGCAAGTACAAATATCCTATTATATAAACTGGGTGTTCATTTTAAATTGCTCACCATTGATCGAGAAGTATAAGAGCTACGAAGTTGCTTAAATTAGACAACAAATACTATTGTACAGAAAAATATCAATGAGAATGGAGGTAATTTTGAACAATATTTGTAAGTTCATAATAATTCATTTCAATAAAATTCAAATAAATTTAAATTGCGTTCTTCTCGATTATTTTGTGATATAAGGCTATTTGTTTATACCGTTGAAATCAGAATAGAATTCTCTATCGAATGAGTAAAAATAAAACGTGTGTTCCTAAATAAGAACGTTGCACAACGTACTTTGTTAAAGAACTATCGAAATAAAAAATTGCGTCACTCATTGATATTTTTCTGTAAAATAGTATTTGTTGTCTTTAATTTAAGCACGCTCTTATAGTTCTTGAGATGGTAATGGTGAGCCATTTAAAATGAACACCCCGTATAAATATTAGCTGCAAATTTTGATGTATAAATTGTTACTAATTTCATTTCAGATTGCGGGCTTCGTATAAGAAACTTGTGAGAACTAATCTGTTGTGCGCTCTCTAAGTGTAAGTTAGATGTAAATGTGTTCGTTACTGACCATTCTCCAATTCGGTGGTGTGCTCTGTTCCAGCCATCACTATATAGTCATCAGTGTCTGTGGAATCATCAGAATGCATATCAACGTCTGTCCCATCATTCATATTCACTCCTGGAACAATAATGAACTGTCATCCAAAAGAACTAGAACTAGTCTCTTCCTGTAAATTATGGAATAAGAAATAATCGATACAGTTCAAAGAATCAATAATACCATTTCATGGCGAAACTTAAGTCGTGCTAATATTAAATAAAAGTGATATTTTGTACAGTAATTTAGTCTTTTAATTATTTTAATATTAATTATGACAAAGTAACGGACAAATCAATTCCCTATTCGATCTCATTAAAGTTTCAATTCCTTGATATCTAGGAGCTGCAGACAGCTCAAAAGTAACGATGCGCAAAATTTGTAAAAATTAAAATAGAAAGAACTCTCAACACTTGTAAATAAAAATATTTTACTTTCAAATCGTTATAAAGAATAAAATGTTTATAAACAATAAAAGATATTTAAAAAATGTTTAAAATAAATGTTTCTTTTCAAAAGCTCTATTCAAAGATATCCAGCGCGACGCATGATCCCATTTAAAAAATCAAATTTGTCCTTGACATTCTGTGCTTTCGCTTTGTTCCGGGTTATTTCAATACTACCATTCAATTCTTTGGGCAAACTTTGGTCATATTTTTACTCACACGTCGATTTGTCGAGAAAAATCGTGTTCCCTTAACTTGATATACCTTTATATATAAACGTGACTGGAAGTAGAGATGGGAATTTCGGCTCAGTTTGCGGAACCGGATCAGTGGAGGTCGTTCAGTTTGTTGAGCCGGTTCATTGATCCGGCTCAGTGATCCGGTTAAGTAAACATGTTTCCGAGACACAGGTCGGTCGTTAGTTCGTAGGTAGAACGTCGCTTAGAGCCGGTTCTTGCAATATATGAAGTGTAAACATGATCCCGAGACACAGGTCGGTCGGTCGTTCGGTCGTAGGTAGAACGTCGCTTAGAGCCGGCTCTTGCTTAGACCCGGTCAGTTGTCGGTTGTTCGGTCGTAGGTAGAACGTCGCTTAGAGCCGGCTCTTGCTTAGACCCGGTCAGTTGTGGGTCGTTCGCTCGTAGGTAGAACGTCGCTTAGCCCCGGTTCTTATCTAACATTTTTGAAACAAACAATTCACTTTATGTAGCTACTGTATTTTAAACCAGATGTGTTAAGTTTATGGCGATGTTTATTGCCCTTATAAATCGGACATCTGGGATTTGGGCAATATTTTTAATATTTTTATATAGTATGGTTGTAAGAAAATACAGACTAAACCTATTAGTTTCAAATAAACTGCCCTACAAATTGATGACAATAAATAATACACTTTATGATAATACATTACAAGCCGAGTTCTCGCGAAGTTCAACATGACATCGATCCAGATCCGGATCACTCCGGTCACTGCTCACAATCGCCCGACCAATCGTATCATTGAAACTTGAAACTATACACTGAGCCGTGAGCCGGCTCATTTCAATTTGGTGAACCGTGTCACTTCGGTCAGTGTACTGAGCCGGCTCAGTGAGCCGGTTCGTTCATGAACTACCCATCTCTAACTGGAAGTGAGAAAGATTATTCACAGATGGACCCAGTACAGCAGGAGTTGGTATTGGAGGTGGGCCTTGGAAGAGTTTACAACACAGAATGGAGTGTGTTATTTCTGGATATGAGATGGAGATCCTACATATCTTCATGTATTTACATATAGAATAACACGGGGATTTAGCCCACCTTCGACGTTGTTCACTCCTACATTGTTCAAGTAGGTGGTATTCGTTTTATCCAAAAATGTAACTAATACAATTATAGATAAATTTAAAATCATTAGAATGCAGTAGCCACGATAAAAATCTGTTCCAAAGACTCGTCCACCTGCGTCGGACTCGTGTCTATTCCTACGGATAGATTTTGTTCGTTTCATCACCTTAATAATATTTCAATGGCAAAAACCACGGTGTTACGTAAAATCAAAAATTCCTCCGAAGTGGAAAAAACTGACCGAATAAGGCTCGTTCATATGAAATATATTGTTAGATTTCAAGAGAATAACATTTGATTTTATGTTATTTGGAACATTTTTGGAGCTAAATTCAACTAGATAATTTGAAAAATCAATGTTAGTAGATATTAAAAAATTCACCGCTTACCGTTCCAAACGCGATCCTTGGGCTGAATTTTGGGTAATTTAAACCAAAAATATTCTATACGTGTCGAGGTATAAATTTTCTTATTTTATAAAATTGTTAATAAATCAACGACACGGTTTCGAGAAAAAAAGAACATGTTTTTAATTAATAAATATTAATCAATACCCACTCGCGATGAAAAATAATTATCACCCAGGCCCAAGCATTAAAAATTATCACCCGGGTATGACGGTGGTGATTTTCGTTTCTCCGCGGTACCGGGAAAATGAAGATTTAACTGAAGGTGAATAGAACATACATACATACATTTGCAAATTATAATTATTGATAATTACTTATGTTTTGATTAATTTCATTTGGGATATGTAGTAAAATACGGATGATGACTTCTCACAAAGACAAAAGGTAAGTACCACTGTACATTATTATATTTGTATAGTATAGTATTTGTACTGTATACAGTGCATATTTCTCATATTTGTCATATTATACATAATGTATACATGCCGGCGAAACTAAATTTTATGGTGAGAGTTATTGCAGATTTTCCTCCTTCGTGGAGAACCCGGGAACGTAATCCTCGCGAATGTCAAGGGTTAACAGTATTATTATGAATGTTATTAACGAATAAAAAATATTTATAAAATATGAATTGGTGAGAAAACCAATTTACAGGGTATTTTAACAGGGTATTTCTTATGTTCAATAAAAAAGTACATACGAGGTATATTTCCAATAGTGTGGTACAAAGTGGTACAATACCTGTACAATCAGCATTTTCTTCCTGTTCCTCTTTAACTGTGTTACTGCCATTGTAGTTTTCTTCCCATGCTTCATTGGTTGGCAATATGTCTGCACTGCTGCACTGATCTTCAGACTGCTCACACTTCATCAACAACTGTTTTCTTTCTTCAATAAAATCTGCCAGAGAAACACACAACTCCCCGCTAGTTCCAGAGCCAGAGCTCAATTGTGATATGTAATTTATATATATTTGACTGTTTCGCAAGTATTGCTCATGAAATTCGTAAGCTCCATCGACTTTACTGCAGCATTCCGCACATATTTCTCCCTGATTGAACAACACTCTGGAGTTCTGAAAATAATTGTTATCCTTTTATTCAAAGATTCCTTGTATTCAAATATTTCTCAACAGACCAACTATTTCGCGACAGGGTTCGTAGGTGTTAGGTTTGTTCATAATGTAATTTCCAAGAGTCTATTATCATCCGACCCAAGTGTAGAGCTTGTAAAATTGTGATAAAATTACTTTTAACTTACGTCTGATGATAACAAACTATTGGAAATAACTCTACGAACAGACCTAGTATTATTAAATGACTAAACTGCACATTTCTATTCCGGTTGATGGGACGTTCATTAAACAATTCTACAAAATATGCAAATAGAATGTTTCTAAACATCTCAGAATTAAATTTATATCATGAAAAAAAAAGTTAGGAACTATTCAGTTAAGACTAAACAGTTCCACTGGTATTGGAGGTCAGTTGCTAAACAGGGCCACTCAAACGGAAATTAACAAATTTGGAATTACATGGCTTTATAAAGTCTTTACGCGTTTCTAACTAGTTTTCAATAGAACAAATTTCAAACATAATAATAAAATAAATAGATGCTCACCGATTCCGGAAATAATATTAACAGCCTGGAGTAATAGGTTAAATATTCACTATTGGTAAAAAGTTTACGAAGATGTTTTTCATGATTGAGGCAAATACAACAAATATCTGTTAAAAAATACATTATTAATGCAGATTTATTTGAACAATATGTTTTGCTTTCCAAAGTAGTTAATCTTGTTTTAACTAGCACGTTTAATATGGTCACTAAGTAGTAGTCCGTGCTGTGCAAACTCAGTGCGATAGACGTCTAGGATGACGTCACTGGTCATGTGATTTCAGGTCCTGGAGGTATAAGTCTTTTTCCTTTGTTATTTTGAGTTATATTCCTTAGTTTTACAGTGAATTTAGGTACTTATAGATTTTTTTATAGCAATTATCTCTTGTCAATAATAAAGAACTATAAGAGTGAAGATTTAAATAGATAAATAGTGCTTTATATTCGACTGTTTTTATAGTGAACCATATAAACAATTATGTGTAACATTCAGTGATAGGCGCATAGACTACATAATGTAAATTTACACTATTGTTTACGTGAGTTACGTGCAGTGATGGACGCGTAAGTTACATGATGTAAGTAACCTCATTGTTGACGCGTAAACAATTGATGTAAAGTAAACACAAAAACTCTTGTTAACAATGATTTAGACATGCGCACTTATTTTGAATTACAGAACCCCATTATCAATACATTTTTATAAATAATAAAAATTTAATGAAACAATTTTATATGAAAAAGTAAGTAATATATAAAATTAGGGCAAGCCAATATACATATTAATAAAAATCGAATATACATAATTATATATATATATATAAATTAAAGTTCAATGTTGTTCATTTGCTTTTTTAAAAAGTTAAATATTATTTATTATATTTTCTTTTCTGTTACATTTCACTTAATTCTAACATGAAAATCAGACTACTGATTATAAGGCAAAAAAGATGTTTATTTGTTGAGTACTTTTACTAGACTGATTTTAAAATATAATAATTACTCCTAACTAAAAAGTGTCTATCTGTCTTAATTTGTATTTTGTGTACGAATGAATGTCGTGTTATATTTCAGCGTGAGATATGTGTTGTCAGTAAATAAAATAGTACGAGTGTCAGTGTAGTGTTACTATTGACATCTGACACTACCGATAGAGGCGCTACTGCATTTTACATCATGGCTGACTTTGGTAGGATATTTTTGACAGGTTCAATGGTATCTTCATGTGATATTTATTGAAACACACGGGAACACACTCTAAAATGGTCTTTAACTGTCTTTCCACTTCTAAGAACATATTCACATGCTTGTCTTCTATCCATAACTACACGTGCACCACCACGTAAATTCAGAAACACGTTTTTTTGCCACGTTTCGGAACACGATGAAAACTTAGGTCTCTATCACGACCTACTTTTGCATTGCAAAGATAAACACAACAATTCACGTTGCATTTAATTTTTTCTTGCAATTTTAAAGACATTTTTTTAAAAACTTGCTATGAAAACAACAGTAAACAAACTGGACTATCCTACAACCGTCAGTTTCTCAAAATCTCACTAGAGGCGCTTCAGTTATTGTCAGTTGACAATATGTTTAAATTACATGAGGAGTAGGTAATATAACTTATATATATATATATATTATATATATATATATATATATATATATATATATATATACCTATATATATATATATATATATAGGTGGTATTGGTTTAGGTCTTAAACCATCCTCCGCTAGGTACTGCACTTCAGGCTTACCACAAGGTAGCACGTCATACGCGAATACCTGACGGGGAATATATATATATATATATATATATATATCTGCAAGAGGCTAAGCAATGATTTCAGAGATTTCTTTTAATGTCCCGGCAGTTAGACCATCATATCCTGGGGATTTACCATTTTTTAAAGTCTTTATAAAATCTGTTACTTCTTCAGCATTTGTAGGAGTAAAAAAAGTGGATTAATATTTCTATAAATTGCTGTTAACATACTATTTTTTGCATGCAAATTTTTGGGTATCTGAGAGGACAGCTCCTTACCTACATTGACAAAATATGTGTTAAATTCATTTGCTATCGTCTTTTTGCATGTAACATTATTATCGCGAATTTTGATATCTGTGACTGACATTTTTTCCGTATTTTTATTAACAAATTCATTGGCCAACTGCCATAGCTTTTTTGGATTTTGTAAATTTATTTCGATTTTTTGTTGATAATATTTTTGCTTTGTTAATTTAATAAGAGAATGTATTTTACTTTTATATACCACATAACACTGTTTTATCTTGTCATTGTTGGGAGAAAGCAAGTATTGTCTGTACAGGCGATCTCTAACATCTACTGACTTTATCAAACCTTGAGTAATCCAAGGTTTTCGTTTTTTCTTTACATGACGTTAATTTTTGAGTAAAGGAATTAATATTTAATAAAATTTTATCAGTAAAGTTTTTTACAGCCATCTCAATATTATCTAGATATCCCCAATTTATATTTGATAAATTAGTTTTGAGCTTTTTGTAGTTGATTTTATTAATTTTATAATTTACTTTGGTTTTTTCAGATAAACAATAAGATTTTGTGTTTATTTGCAAAAATGTGGGGCTATGATCTGTGATTTTTTAATTAAAAACTATTGGCCGCATGTTAATATTATCAAAAATTGATTTTGGAAATATATGGTCAATGGTGGTTTTATCATATCTTGTTATAGCTACTACATTAGAAAAATAATCATAATAATAATACAATTTATAACTTTCTTCTTTTTCATTCTTCCTCCGGTGTCCCTCTTCCTATTCTCTTTTCGGCTTCCGTCTCCGGTCTCCTTCTTTCTTGACTCCAGTTATTCTTCCCCTCTTTCTTCGCTTCTCTTCCCTCTCTTCTTTCCTCCTCCTTTGCCTCTCTCTTCCTTCCTGTTCTCAGTTTTGCCTTAGTTCTCTGCATTCCTTCCTGGTTTCCTCGAGTACTCTCGCCCATCCTTTCCTTCTTCACTCAACAGCTCCTTTATCTCTTCCTCCCATTTTATCATCTTTCCACACCTTTTTGATGGATGTTCCAAGGATTCCTCCTCCTCTCTACACATTCTGCATAGCCTATCCTCTGGTTTTGCCCAATACCTGTTGCTCCGTTCTTCATTTCCACATTTTAATCTGGCATTACTCACAACTCTGCCCCTGCCTTTCCTCCCCACCCTTTCAAATATTTAGGTATTCCTACTGTCCTTATCTCTCTATACCTTTTCACATTCCTTGAATTGTCTATTCTTACTGTTCTTTCCTGCTCCTGTACCTCCTCCTCAATCTTACACAATGTTTCTTCCTCCGTTTCTCTTTCGCTCAGCTTCCCTTGTATCCATCCCACATCTCCAATAGTACTCTTTCCTTATTTCTCCCCATTCCGACAGTTTACCCTTTTGTTCTTCATTCATTATTTCTTCCCAGCATACTTTTAATATCTTCCTTCTTTCGTCCTTTCTGCTTTTCCCATACTTCGCCGCCCTCGCCCCGGCTCCCACTCTCAGGTTTTCCCTCTTCATTTCCTCCCTCACTATATAACCTGGTGTCCGTTCTGTCTAAGCCCATAATCCAACTCATGTATCCCTCTTGTACCCTTTCTACTATCCACCTATTCCTTCCATCCCCAGATCTCTACTCCGTACATGAGTATGCTCTTCACTATCACGTCAAATAATTTCATCCTCCACTTAATATCGTCGTTAAACCTCCTCTCTCCTATGCACCATAACTTCCCCATAACAATTCTTGCCTTCTTCACTCTTTCCCTAACGTGCTGCTCTGCCATGTTGTTCCTCGTTAGAACGTATCCGAGGTACTTCATACTTTTCACTTCTTCAATTTCTGTCCCTGGCCAATCCCATCTTATTTTCTTTCTCTCACCTTTCCTAACACTATCGTCTTATCTCTGTAATAACTAATTTAAAAAAATCGAATTGATACTTACATTTATAATTAAATAAGCAATATTTATAATTGAAATATAAGTAGAACAATTTATCATTTAAGGACTGAGATAAAAAATAGAATAATTATTTAAAGTATTAAATAAAAACTGCATCAGGAACACTATTTTAAACTAATAACGGAACTGAGCCGTGATCAATTCTGACATACTTTGTAATTTAATAAGATTTTACATAATATTCGTAATAATAATAAATTAAAAATAATACATCATCTTCAGTATGTTTATTAAATAGTGCCCTTTTGTGAGATAAGACTTTTTTTAAATGATTTATTAAAAAGGTAAATTAAATTGGCTGGCAGTGTATCTGCAATCTTTCAGAACATACCTGAAATAAAATGTTAACTGAAAACAAATCATGTTTTAATTTAGATTCTGTTCAGTCCTCTCTCTTCAGTGCTTTGATGTACTGTTGGCGTCTTTTATTTGAAAAATATTTTTTATTAGGTTTAACTTTATAGTTTAATATACTTGGAAAACGATTAAACGACATTGATCTTTGCCGTGTCCGGGATATCCAAGATTATTAAAGTAAAGGTTGTCTCGTAACGTTCTGACCAATCAGAGCGTGAGAGGGAATACGTCATAATACGGACTAGTTCAAACTAAAATACAGAATTAATATAAATGCTGATAATTTTATACTGATTTATATAAAATTTAAGGTGATGGGTATTTGTATTATAGTTAATAAATAACAATAAAATCGAATTCAAATATAATTTTACGAATATTCAAATAAAAATAGAAAAACAAATTGCTATAATAATATAGTAATTAATAAAATTGGAGGTTTTATCAGTTTTTAAAAATGGCTGAACGTATTTTAACGAAATTTGGTACAATAGAGTAGAACCAGGATCAAATATAGGCAAGATATCTCAAAAAAAAATTCTTAGGGGATGTTTCTGGGTAAAAACTGGTATTAAAAAACTTAAAATATTTCATTTATAAACAGAACTATCTTAACAGAAAAAACTATACAATAAAAATTGTTTATAAGAAAACAAATCTTATTTGTTCTATGCATTTATTCAATTTGATGAATATTAGGGTAGTTTCAGGGGGACACCCTAAAACTAAAATATTGAAATATTTCACTTAATATTCTCTTCACATCAAAAATGAATGTAAGAAAATTTATTTAGAGCAAAGAAACATTCGTTTCAAAGGAAAAACACATCAACACAAGTAGAAAATCAAAAAATTAAACGATATTTTTATATTTATATACAAAATTCAAACTTCACGTGTATATAACATATATAATAAACAAAGGCTGAGTACCGTTAGCATAGAGATGACGTACATTTACCCCCACCAGTTCAAGTTATGAGACAACCATTACTTTAATAATCTTGCGGGATATCTATAAATATACATTTGAAAGTTACTTTGATACCATTTGCGGATTTATTATTCATCACATTGATTGCTCTCGTCTCTCTATAGATTGCTTTCGTTTGTGTCGAAACAGACGTCTCATTGCTTTAAATATTAAATACCCTATTACAAATTTCATATTCGGAAGAATTTTCTGTAGAATGTGTTGGTTAGTGACAAATAATAATAATAATAATAATAATAAAGTTTATTGCACAAAAAATTCTTGTACAAATGGAACAGGTTCACTTTAAGTGATTTACAACCTGTCCGAAATAAACATAACATTCTTTGTGATTTCAGTGTGAGACATATCTATGTATAGATGTACAATGGTTTTAAAAATAAGTACAATAAAGTATAAGAAAGAATCAAAACAAAATAAATTACATTCAAATTGACGTACATACAAATTACATTTTCTTATTTAAGACGATTCCATGTTAAACATAGACAATTCCATATTTCAGAAGTTAACTTGAGTAAATTAAATTAAATAAATAAAATAAAGCTTATAAATTAGACGTAATAACGATTCATAAAATGATTGAGTAAAAATTTGTTATCAATAGCAACATTATCAAAATCATTATGTAAATTTACTTGACAAGATTCAAAAACACCAGAAAAAATAAAAAAATAAAAATAATAATTGTAAAGTAAAAAATTTGCTATTAATAGCAACATTTTTAAAATGCATATGTAATTCTACTTGACAAGAATCTAAAATACAAGAAGATAAAAAAAAAACTATAAAAAATAAAAATAATAAAAAAATATAATATTAATAAGATAAAACTAATAATATCAATAGAAGGCTGTACATATTAATATTCGATACTATAAATTTAGATATTAGTATGTAGTATGACTTCGGAATAATACATAACCAAATATCAATAAGACTTACATTTATAAATTAACAATATATGACAGTAGAAAATAAAATTATAATAAGTAAATAAAAAATAAATTATAATAAATAAATAAAAAATAAATAAATACCAGACAAAACATACTGTAAAAATCAAAGTAAAAATAAAATACAATAAAAAATTAATAAAACCTTAAAATGAAATAATATGACAAATGTTTGGACATAGCAAAGGGTAAGATTCATTAATAATTTAAAAGAATATTTCTTTGTTCTTAAGAGATATTCTTATTTTTTTCTTAAAGCTAGCAACAGATAGAACTTTATATTCTGCAGGAATTACATTATATACTTTGGATGCTTGATACGTAAAGCACCCTTTAAAGGCAGTCTGCTTATGTATTGGACCTGTTATCAAATCCTTCCGTCTCAGGTTCGCTACATGTTCACTCGAACGAAAGTTAATTTTCTTAAACAGATAAGAAGGATGTTTAAATTTTATAATATTATGCACTAGGGTACACAAATGCAGCATTATTCTTTCTTCCATAGTGAGCCAGCTGAGTTCTCGCAAATGTTCACTTGTAGGTGTTTGTCTTGGTAGACGTTTAACAAATCGTACACACGCGTTTTGCACCCTCTGTAACCTAATCTTGTTCTTGTTCGTAAGGCATGGTCCATATACAGAGTCACCATAGTTTAGAGACGATAGTACTAAGGAGTCAGCTAATTGTTTCCTCACTGTAAGCGGTAGCAATTGTCTATCCTGATACAAGCACTTTAGTTTAAAAAAAGATGATTTAACTAACTTGCTAATGTGCTCATTAAATTTTAAATCTGAGTCTATAAGTAGGCCCAAGTTTTTGACGACGTCAGTCCACTCTATTTTATGAGCTTCTATTTTTATACACTCACGAGTTTTTATAAGTTGTCTGTTCTTTTTAGGACCAAAAAGGATAGCTTGTGTCTTTGTAGGATTTAATAAGAGTTTATTTGTATTTGTCCATTCGAGTATTTGATGTAGATCTTGGTTGACTTGACCAATTGACTCCATGCTGTCTTGCAGTTGAAAAGAATGATAAATCTGAATGTCATCGGCGAATAAATGCATATTACAACAAGTAGTAGATTCAACAATGTCTGCTATAAACAAGCTGAAAAGTAAAGGACCTAAAATTGAACCCTGTGGTTATGGTTATTTGTGTTCTACCATGCAAATAACTTTTAAACCATTTATGACAAGTGTGACGGAATCCATACAGCTCTAACTTATATAGAAGTAACTCAAAGTCAACAGAATCAAAGGCTTTTGACATGTCCAGTAGTACCAGTGCTGATATATTATGTTTATCATTACTTTTAATAATATCATCAATAATATTTGTTAATGCCGTCGTCGTGCTGTGACCTCTTCTAAAACCAGATTGTATTTCTGGTTGTAGTTTCCATTTGATAATATGATCAAATGAGAACTGTTAATTCTGAAAATGCTTTCTTACATTAATTACACATCACATCCGAGTGTTTCTTTCAAAAATGTAATCGTTTGTGTCTAATAAGATTTGATGACTGTGAAAATGCTTTATCACACTGACAATGTGGTCAGTGTAGACAGTGACAGAGTGTCTAAAATTTCACTACTGGGAATGGTACCCCTATTTATAACTTTGCATAAATGGAGATCAGGTTATTACCTGTATATCTCTTCATTTATGTTTAATAAGATATACATTTAATAAAAATAATGTTTTACTGATCACTTTTGAAGGGTGTCTTTCGAAAATGTGTTCGTTTGTGATATTTTAGACCTGATGCATACGAGAATGCACTAATAATATTTGTATGGTTTATCGCCAGCATGTGTTAATTTGTACGTAATGAGACGTGCAAATATTGTATTACACTAGTCACATTTGAATGGTTTTCCTACACAATGAGCTCATATCTGCGTGATGAAACGTTCTGAAAGGGAAAATGATTTATTACACTGACCATATTTGAATAGTTTCTCTTCAAAATGCTTTGTGAGCAAAGAGACTTGGAGACATTATAAATGCTTTATCACACTACTCACGTTTGAATGGTTTCTTTCCAGAATGTAATCGTTTGTGAGTAATGAGATGTGATGACTGTGAGAATACTTTATCACACTTATCACATTTATATGGTTTCTCTCCAGAATGTAATCGTTTGTGTCTAATAAGATGTGATGACTGTGAAAATGCTTTGTCACACTGATCACATTTGAAACGTTTCTCTCCAAAATGTACTCTTTTGTGTCTCTTGAGATTTGATTCCCATGAAAAAAATTTATCACACTGATCACATTTAAATGGTTTCTCTTCCGAATGTAATCGTTTGTGACTAATGAGATGTGATGACTGTGAAAATGCTTTGTCACATTGATCACATTTGAATCGTTTCTCTCCCGAATGTACTCGTTTGTGACTAACGAGATTTGAAGACACTGAAAATGATTTATTACACTGGTCACATTTAAAAGGTTTCTCTCCAGAATGTAATCGTTTGTGAATAATGAGATTTGCTGACTGTGAAAACGCTTTATCACACTGATCACATTTGAAAGGTTTCTCTCCAGAATGTACTACTTCGTGTCTTTTGAGATTTGATGACTGTGAAAACGCTTTACCACATTGATCACATTTAAATGGTTTTTCTCCATAATGTAATCGTTTGTGAGTAACCAGATTTGATAAATGTGAAAATGATTTATCACACTGAGCACATTTAAATGGTTTGTCTCCCGAATGTACTCGTTTGTGACTAATGAGAGTTGAAGATACTGAAAATGCTTTATTACACTGATCACATTTAAAAGGTTTCTCTCCAGAATGTACTCGTTTGTGATCAGTGAGATTTGTTAACTGTGAAAATGCTTTACCACACTGATTACATTTAAATGGTTTCTCTCCAAAATGTAATTTTTTGTGAGTTATGAGATTGGATAACTCTGAAAATACTTTGTCACAATGATAACATTTGAATGGTTTCTCTCCAGAATGTATTCGCTTGTGTTTAATGAGAACTGACAACACTGAAAATGCTTTACCACACTGATTACATTTGAATGGCTTCTCTCCAGAATGTACTCGTTTGTGTATCTTGAGATTTGATGACTGTGAAAATGCTCTACTACATTGATCACATTTAAATGGTTTCTCTCCATAATGGCTTCGTTTGTGAACAATGAGACTTGATGAATGTGAAAATACTTTATAACACTGATCACATTTGAAAGGTTTCTCTCCAGAATGTACTCGTTTATGATTAAGGAGATCTGATTTTTCTGAAAATAATTTATCACACTGCTCACATTTGAATGATTTCTCGCCAGAATGTATTTTCCTGTGTTTAATGAGATTTGAAGACACTGTAAATGCTTTATCACACTGATCACATTTGAATGGTTTCTCTCCAGAATGTATTCTTTTATGCATAACAAGACTTCCAGACACTGTAAATGCTCTATCACACTGATCACATTTAAATGGTTTCTCTCCAGAATGTTTTCGTTGGTGAATAATGAGATTTGAAGATACTGTAAATGTTTTACCGCACTGCTCACATTTGAATGGTTTCTCTCTAGAATGTATTCGTTTGTGATTAATGAGATGTGCTAGTTGTGTACATGCCTTATTACACTGGTCACATTTAAAAGGTTTCTCTCCAGAATGTAATCGTTTGTGAGTGATGAGATTTGTTAACTGAGAAAACGCTTTATCACACTGATCACATTTGTAACGTTTCTCTCCCGAATGTACAAGTTTGTGACAAACAAGACGTGAAGACGCTGCAAATGCTTTATTACACTGGTCACATTTAAAAAGTTTCTCTCCAGAATGTAATCGTTTGTGACTAACGAGACTTGAAGACGCTGTAAATGCTTTATCACACTGATAACATTTGAATGGTTTCTCTCCAGAATGTGTTCGTTTGTGAATAACGAGATGTGATAAATAGGCAAATGCCGTATCACACTGATCACATTTGAATGGTTTCTCTCTAAACTGCGTTCTCCTGTGCCTGATTAGATGTGATGACTTTGTTGTGGGTTGTTTACACTTGTTAATGGCCGACGACTCCCAACTCTCGTCTGATTCACTGGAAGATGTTCCACTGGCTGCAAACAATTTTTCTTTTATTATTGAAATATAAACGCAAATAATATAAGCAATTGCTGCATGTGGTTATATACTTTTTGGGAAAATTTTTAAGTATATGAAAGGTTCCGGTCCCGGGTAAATCCGGGTACTTAATTTTCGACTAACCCGGTTTCAGTTGTCCTATTTCGGGATAGCCGGTTTTGATATATATTTTTTTTTTTTCATCGTCCACTACCCGGTCCGGATTCTCGGTTTCCAATACTCGATTTTAAGCTCGGGTATTCGAAATCGGGTAAAAACAGAACCGATTATTTTAAAAGAACCGGTACCGATACCAGCATGGTCAATTTCTAACAGCACTAGTCTAAACCAAATATTAAGAAAGTTATTAAGATGCGATTAAACTACTAGATCGAAAGTTAAAAGTAAAAGTAGTAAAATATGTAACAAATGTTAAAAATCATATCTTCATAACATTTTTATATTGCATTTAATCCCCGAGTGCCCTTATAATTTATTAAAGAAAAATACCTTATCTATGGTTCAGACTAAAATAATACAGTTGTTACATTAAAAATGTTTTTTTTTAATACTCTTTAATTTGATGTATAAATGTTTTTCCTATATAATATTTTTAGGTGTAAAGCAAAATACTTCATCTTTCCAAATTTAACCTCCTTTGTATCGCTTATAATAAATTTAGAAAGTAAGCTATGCTTACACAGTTTCCAGAACCACCCTATGTTGTTTTTAAGGTTTAGTGGAGCAACAAAGGACAATAACTGATTCTCAAGAACCTTGACAGTAATTTTATCATGATTTTTTTTAGCTTTATAAAGAGTCGTTATAGAATAACAAAAATACGATTTTAGATAAAAGAAATTTAAAAAATAAGTTATAAATAGTGTAAGCAAGTTCAGTGTCGCCATTTTATCAGCTCTATATACAGCTACTGAAATAGGAGCAGCTCCATCAGGGAGCAACATAACACTCAGCACGCACGGTCGCGGGTACACTGGCATTTTTCGCTTTGAGTTCAGTTATGTCGCTTGAGTTCAGCTAGAATTGAAGTCGTATCAAGCCCTAGTCTGAGAGTTTGTGATAAGTCGATGTGAATTAAATCATTCATTGGATTATTAATAATAAAGTATTACCACATTTAGCAAACTATTAGCCATTATACTCCTGTGCATATATTCAGGAAATGGAAATTGGGAATACCAGTATTGGAAGTTTACAACTAACACAATAATATTGAATTATTGACTGACCTGTATCTTGCCCAGCTGCACTCTCCGCATATTCACTGTCATCGCCACATTCAGACTTGATGTCGATCGCCTCATTGATGATGATATTAGTGTTGTAGTTATACCGGGAAAGGTCGTCAGTAGGTGATATCATATATGTTTTCCGAGTATTGCGACCCTCTGAAATATAAAAACTCGTAGTTACTTTTATTATATTTATGTTTTCAATATAAATAAATTTTTAGTCCACTTGCAACATGGAATTTTTCAAATTAAACTTATTATAAAATGAATTGCTATATTAAAATAATTATTGCGCCAGCTCAGGCACGTATTATATTTTATTTTATGAAAATATATTATTTATTATTTTAAATAAAAATGTTTAGAATCTCTGGAAATAAACATGCAAATATTGTCCCAGAACCGTGAGTTTTGGTCAGTGCAAGTGTCCAAACAGTTCACTCATCATTTTTTTTTTTATAGATACACCATATCTTAGTGTTAGCGCTTCATACCATATCTAGTGTTTTGAAGATTTTTTTAATTTTTATAAAAGTTATACCGCCAACTTCAGTGTGTTTTTTATTAGAATTACATCAGCATCCGCTAATTTTTGAATTATCATACATTAATTACCGTAATAATATATATTTTTTACTGCGAAATACAGTTTACACTCAGACCAATTCTGTAACTCAGTTACTATGATCAGATTAACTTAATATATCACTATGAGCAAAGTTACTATCATGAATGAAAGTCATTATACTTTTTATAATATTTTATCTTGTAGTAACGTTACTACGCAGTAATTTTTTACAGAATTGGTCTCAGTGTGTTTTTTGCTACCAAATTACAGTGAATGCAATTATTACCTTTTGTAAAGTTTAACCTGCAGTTTTGCACTGCAACATTTACTACAATGAATTCCCGAAGCTCAGTTATTTTAAAAACCTGCTAATTCCAGATATTTACCGTCAGAATATAGGAGATATTATATTTAGAGACCTCCAGTGATGGCATCCTACCGGTTAGCACGAACCGTTTCTTAAAATTTTTGAAACCTTTGGGAACCGGTTGTTAGAATTATTAAAAATAAATTAATTACTCTGACTTCAGTTTTGAATCGTGCGCCGTGCCCTCCAGTTGCAAATGTCATTTTTATTTTATAGGTTATTAATAATACGCTCTTAAATTTTTTTCCTTATATGTATTTAATAAATGGAGGTAAGTGATTTGTTTTCACTCTTAAAAATACAGAATAGGTTCTTAGATATCACATGACTTTATAAAACTGCTTCCTGAAAATTTAGGATGCCATCACTGCCTGTAACCACAATCATTCTCAAATTTGATTAAGGCAATATAATTACATATGCACCAATTTGTGACCAACCAATTGTCTGAACAAAAATTATCTCAATTTTATATGGCATTTTCCAGAAATTTTTATCATAAAAATGTCTTATTCAATGAATAATATATCTACGAGTTTCATTTTTGTCGAGCGACGTCGTAAATTTTCGCTACCCAGACGAACACATGAGTAACCGCTCGGTTTTCAACGTTTTTAATTTTTCTTTTATTTCAATTTAACTCAATTATTTTATTATAAATTTATTTAAAAGAACTATATTTATTTCTCAACATTTACGTGTTGAGATATTATTGAAATTCCTATTTTTTATTGGAAATCTAATATAATTTATTGTTTAAATTTGAATTAACTTTTTGTTCAATTTTATTCTGGAGAGTTTAATTCAGTTTACCGATATTAATTGTTATATATTGCAACAATTAGATTTGATTTGTGTTTGATTTTACAATTCTGCAATTAATAGTTTGCAATTTTCTAGTGTATTTTGATGATAATTTCCTATTATTCATGGCAACGCTTTACAAGTTATTAACCTTAATACTCTTTGTAAATTTTTTACAATATATTATCAATCCACTAAATAATTTTTTACAGTTTTCCAAATTTAATGACAACGCATTTCGCACTGAAACCATTTAAAATACAAGCCCAGTTACAATATTAACATCATCTCGAAATAACACCAGGGCACACCGAGTCTTTGACAATCGGCTCAGTCTTTTGTATCGATGTTACCCTAACCGCACAGCGCGCTCTCGCCTTTTACTTTGTCAGTAGTCCTTCGTAATCACCGCGAGAAGTCGCCTCTTGGCTGTCGTCGTCTAGACTCCTACCCTACTTAGGCTAGGAGAGGGCGCCACAATAATTATTTATCAATAATAATTAATGATTTCGTTATAATATTATATATCATATATTTTCAAGACCATATCTCTAAGTAATATACGTACTAAATGTTGCGACCATCTGGGTCGCAAACTTATTTGAAATTACCGCCTCACGTAATTTTCAATTAATATACATTTTTCTTGCGTTTGTTAATACGAACTATTACTAACATGAATTATTCTGCTAACGCACGGCAGTTAGCGCTTGATCTGCAACAGGAACACAAAAAAAAAAACACGTTACGTTCTACCGCGTTAAGATTTAGATTCAAAAGTTATTGCTTGATCAACGGGAACAAAATTATTGATCAAAATTTATGAAACAGTCCGTGTAAATAAGGCCACTAATTTTGTTATTTCAAAGCTAATTCGGCCAGGTTCAATAGCCGGCGAGGTAGTTCTACTGACCTGTGCCTGAGACAGCTGTACTTGCAAGTATACTTCCTTCAAATTCACTGCTGTCCACAGGTTCAGACTTGACATCAGTCTTTTCTGCGCTTTCATCATAAACGACAGCTGTAACTCCATCTGTGATACCTGAAATAAACATTTCATAGTGAAACATAAACGAATATGTTTAATTTAAAATATATATTTTATTTGAGATGTTCCCTAATCATTGCCCAAATTCGTCTGAAATCAACTGAACTGTGACAATGATATATGAATAACAGTTTTAACAGTACGTATAATTCCCAAGGATCAGCAATTTCTACAAAATGAACAATCTGAAATAAAATTAGAAACAACCTTCTTCTTCTTCCTTGAGCACTGTCAGTCGGGTTGACTTTTGGCCACACACTCACAAGAGTATTCCATATTGATCTGTTAATTGACAGGTCTATCCATGTTTATCATAATATACAGCTGGTTTTGTATAGTAAACTAGTGAGAACTATACAACTGTGTGCCCCTTAAGTATAAGTTAGATGTAAATGTACTCGTTACTGACCATTCTTCAATTCGGTGGTGTGCTCTGTTCCAGCCATCACTATAAAGTCCTCAGTGTCTTTGGAACCATCAGAATGCATATCAACATCTATCCCATTATTCATATTCACTCCTGAAACAATAAAGTACTGTCAAATAAAAGAACTAGATCTAGCTTCTTTCTGCAAATCATGGAATAAGAAATAATCGATATTATTAAGATTCACTTGATAATACCATTTCATGGCGAAACTTAAGTCGTGCTAATCGTAAATACTTTTGCACGTTGTTTTTAATTATATTTCAGTGAAAAACGTTTCGTTTGCAGGTTTGGACATGTTCGTAACCTTTTAAATATTGTAGTTTGCAAGTTAATACTCGTTTATATGGGATAGGAACATAAATGTTTTAGATTAGAATGAGACTTGGGCAAGAGTAGAGTGATTTTTTTTTTTTTTCATTTAGTACAGTTACTTCCACTTACTAATTATGAGTGTGAATACAAAAAGTTTGAGTGAAGTTAAACGTGCACAAATTGTAAGTCTTAATCAAAAGGGATGGAGTCAAGTTAAAATTTATCAGGAAGTAAATTGCTCCAGGAAAGTGGTCTAAAATGCTATAAAACGGTTCGCTACGACTGGTTCTCTTAAAGATAGGCCAAAATCTGGCAG
Organism: Liopterus haemorrhoidalis; assembly: GCA_963971575.1. Taxonomy (NCBI): domain Eukaryota; kingdom Metazoa; phylum Arthropoda; class Insecta; order Coleoptera; family Dytiscidae; genus Liopterus; species Liopterus haemorrhoidalis. Next base: position 14,932,734 of record OZ020626.1, on the reverse strand, counting down.
AAATCGTAAGGCATCAGAGAGAGAAGATAGAAACTTAATTCGACTATCATTGAAAAATAGAAAGAGAACATCGTCTGAATTGGCTACAGAGTTTAATACTGTTGCGACTACAAAAATTTCGGCACTAACCGTTAGAAGAAGACTACTAGAACATGGTTTGAGAGGCTGCAAAGCTCGAAAAAAACCCTGGCTTTCAGAGAAAAATAAAAAAAGAAGGCTTCATTGGGCGAAAATTCACAAAAACTGGAAACCTGATGATTGGGCAAAGGTACTTTCGTCAGATGAGACAAATATTCAGGTAATTTGGAAGCATATTTATTGCTGCTTAATGAAAAAATTTAAATCATAAAAAATTGTTATTATGAAAAAAAAATCATCAGTTAATACTGAGACTTAAATTGAGATTATTGTTGATAGCTTTTTGGCACCCCTGGGGTGGTTTATGTAAGATGAAGGCCCGGAGAAGAGTTTCATCCTGACTGTGTGGTCCCTACAGTTAAATTTGGTGGAGGTAGTGTAATATGGGGCTGCATGGCAGCATCAGGCGTGGGAAAAGTGTTTGTGTGTGAGGGAAGGATGAATTCTTCTACTTATATCAAAATGTTATCGACTGTTTTAAGACCTTCTGTACATAAAATTTTCACGAGTGATGACCAATCAACATATTTATTCCAACAAGATAATGCACCATGCCATGCAGCTAAACATTCAATTTTAAATTCCAGGAGATTCACAGAACTACCAAAAACAATCAATAAAAAAAAATACAGGATAAATTTCCATAAATTATGTATTATTCCTATTATTTATTTATTTTTACTGTAAGTTTAGCGCCAAAAATGGTTACCAAGTCTATGCGCATAGAGAAGAAATTGTAAAGAAGTTAGGGACGTAGTTTAAAAGTCAAATTAGGGACATGAACTGTGTGAACAATTCGTGTTGGTTTGGGTCTAGACCATTTGATAATATAGGTGTGTTTCAAATGCTCATGCATCGTGTGAGGCTTCTTCGATAACTCAAACAATACAAGCCATTTTTTCACATCAGGTAATAATTACGGCGGTCTCTCGTTCAGGCATAGAACCACCTACTCTACATTAAATGTCTCAACCAGTTTCAATGTTGTAAAATACGGATGCAAAATTCTCACAAAGACAAAAGGTAAGTACAACTGTACATTATTATATTTGTACAGTACAGTACGTGTACTGTGTACAGTATATATTTCCCATATTTGTCCTAATATACATAATGTATACATGCTGACGAAACTAAATTTTATGGTGCGAGTTATTCGCGGATTTTCCGAGGAACCAGGGAACGCAATCCTCGCGAATGTCAAGGCCCGACTGTATTTTTATGAATGTTATTAATGAGTAAGATATATTTTTAAAATACGGATTGTTTAGGCTTAAAATTTTTAATTTAAGTAATTGCACTGAGGTTCAAGGCTATTCAAGGATGGTACATGCCATGTTTTGTATTGCTAAATAAAAATTTTAACAAGATATTTCCTATGTTCAATTAAAAATACATACGAGATATATTTCCAATAGTGTGATACAAAGTGGTACATTACCTATGCAATCAGCATTTTTTTCCCGTTCCTCTTTAACTGTGTAACTGCTATTGTAGTTTTCTTCCCATGCTTCATTGGTTGGCAATATGTGCGCACTGCTGCACTGATCTTCAGATTGCTCACACTTCATCAACAACTGTTTTCTTTCTTCAATAAAATCTACCAGAGAAACACACAACTCCCCGCTAGTTCCAGAGCCAGAGCTCAATTGTGATATGTAATTTATATATATTTGACTGTTCCGCAAGTATTGCTCACGAAATTCGTAAGCTCCATCGACTTTACTGCAGCATTCCGCACATATTTCTCCCTGATTGAACAACACTCTGGAGTTCTGAAAATAATAGTTGTCATTTTATTTAAAAATCCCTTGCATTAAAATATTTCCCAACAAACCAACTATTCTGCGACAAGGCTCGTAGATTTTTAGGATTTATCATAATGTAATTTCCAAGGATTTATCATTCGACCCAAGTGTAGAGTTTGTAAGAGTGTAATAAAATGTCTCTTAACTTACGTTTGATGATAACAAACTATTGGAAATAACTCTACGATCAGACCTAGTATTATTTAACAACTTAAAAAAACGAGTTCAAGGCTGAACATATCCACTGGTATTGGAGGTCAGTTGCTAAACGGGGCCACTCAATCGGAAATTTATAAAATTGGAATTACATGGCTTTATAAAGTCTTTTTACGCGTTTCTAATTAGTTTTCAATACAACAGATTTCAAATATATCTGTCTAATGAAAATAAATAGATGCTTACCGATTCAGGAAATAAAAATAACAGCCTGGAATAATAGGTAAAACATTCACTATTGGTAAAAAGTTTACGTAGATGTTTTTCATGATTTAGGCAAATACAACAAATATCTGTTAAAAAATACATTATAACTGCAGGTTTATTTGAACAATATGTTTTGCTTTCCAAAGTAATTAATCTCGTTTTAATTAGCACGTCTAATATGATCTGTAAGTACTAGTCCGTGCGGAGCAAACTCAGTGCAATTGGGCTCAACAGTACAGTGACTGTATAAAGACAGTGTGGCCATATGAACTGTAGCCGCCATGTTTATTCCAGATTTGTATTGGGTTATATGGAATAAATGTTAATATATCCTAATATATTATAATATTTCTTAAATTTTTAATAGTTTTACGTACTTATGTTTATATATATGTGAATATCAATTTATTGTTAAGAAAAAACATGTATATGATTCAACATTTATTAAGATAAATATTAAAATTGCCTACCATTGAAGGTATTTTTTTGAAATGTTTGCAACATAAAAAGAAAACAAATGATAAAAATTCTTAAAAAAGGACATGAAAGGAAATAAAAGAGATATGTTTTTATTATTTTATAATTTTATTTGAGGACCTATAAAAACTAAAACATTTTTTTTAAAAAAATATTCAAATTACATTTTAATTTGAATATTTTAATTTTAAAAAAACAAGTTCTAACAGGACATTAGAATTAGAATAAAAAGATAGGGAAAAAATGATGATAAGGTTCTTTAAAAACTAGAGAACCCAACATTTCTCTAATTTTTGGGATAACGCATGTTTATATAAAAAAAAAAAAATAGGATATTTTCACATTAAAAAAGAATAAGCAGAACATGTTATATACCCTGAGTTCAAAAAGAAATTGCATAAGAGTTGGCTATGGAAAAATAAAATAATGTATACTACAAGCTTTATGTAACAATAAATAACTTATGACAACAAGAGTGATTTAATTAATTCAGACAGTAAATTAATTCTAAAGCTTTCTGTTGACATTACTTTTATTATCCATAGCCAACCCTTATGCAATTTCTTTTTGAACTCATGGTATAAATGATATATTAATAAAGAAAACTGATGTATATATTATCAATTATGCATTTATTCAACTAAAATTATGGTCAGGTGAATAATAAAATGAAATCAGCATGGATAACATTAAGATTAATGAAAGTAAATACTTCTTATAATTGTGAAGCCATCCATTGATTTACTGGCATAATGTTTTTTTATGTTCATTTAGCCTTTTTACCCCAGCAATTTTAAACCTAAACATAACAAAACGTTTCATTATTTTTAATTTTAATTTGGGACAATTTAAAATATGTGCACAGTTTACATTATCTACATTACTCATTATGGCCCGGTTACACGATGCCAGTAACTTGTGCAAGTACTAGCACAAGTACTTGTGCCAGTACTTGCACAAGTCGTTTTGTCGTTTACACGTATTCCAGTATTTTATTTAAGTAACCTTGCAAAGAACCCGAAACACACTGCAAAATGTAGATGCTTCCAATTATTTTTTATGCGTAAAACCGTCTTTTTAACGCGCCAATTTTCGATGTTTAACCTAATTTGATGTATTTTATGCGTACGTCTTTTCAAACAAAAATGAATTGGTGCCAAAAACTACATTTATTAAAAAAAGGTGTGAAAAAGTTTGTTTTTGTAACCACGGAAATACATCAGCTGTTCACAGCGGCCATTTTTAAGTCACTGGCACGGCTACTTGTGCCAGTAAATAGGAACGGCTTCTATTCACTTGACTTGCATGAGATACTTGTGCCAGTACTGGCACCAGTACTGCATGTACGTTTACACGATGCCAGTGGCTGGTGCAAGTACTTACTGGTGCAAGTTACTTGCATCGTGTAACTGAGCCATTACTCATCACAAACACAACAATATTCACTATTATACGTCTAAATATACGTATATTATTTGAAAATATCACTTAAATCTGTTGAAACACAAGCTAAACACATGTAAACCATATATAATCTGTAACAAAGTTGGAAGAAATATGGCAGACTTCAGCTCGACCAATAGAAAATGAGACCATCGTATGGCCACACTGTCTTTATACAGTCACTGTACTCAACAGCGCTATGAAGTGACGCCAAGCGGACTAAAACTGAACTAGGCGAAACGAGTAATAGTTTATTGTTTACATGTGTTTTCTCGTGTAGTTTGTATTGCTTTTAAAAGTTAGTGTTGCAGTTTGTTTGTTATATTAACTATTGATAGCAATTATTATTCCTTTTTATATTACTTTATGTTATAATGAGTTATTATAACACAAATTAGTGTGTGTTTGGCTGTCACTCTAGAAAAGGAAGTAACAAAAATATTTACTTCCACTATTTTCCAAATGAGAAACAATTTGTGAACTGTTAATAAATTTGGTGTTGTGGAAGAGATAATAACAAACTAGTATTTATTAAACAAATTAAATAAAAAACAAACACTAAATTATAAAAATCCTTCTCGAACATAATTAAATATCTACCCGTGTAATTTTAATGCAGAATTAGGGCAAGAGGTCTCAAATTCTGTACGCAGCTTTTCTAATACATTTTCAATGAACCTTCAGTGCCTGCTTTTGTTTTTAATCAATTTATTTAGGCAAGGAGTTCATACCGTTGTAAAACAGGTCTTTTAAAAGTAGACCACAGGCATTTTAAATCTGTGCTGGTTAATATTTCCATAGTTAGTATATTGTGTCTGGAACAAAAAGAAAAACCAACAGAAACCACACAAAAAAAAAATGAAAAATCAAATATTACAATCAATCAATGCCATTGCTTGGCTTCTTTCATTTTGGTTTGTTAACCACCTGGCACAAAATAATAGGACAGCTGAAATGTGTTTGCATGTAGTTCCTGCTTTACATGTGCAGGACATATTTAAAACTTCAACATCATTACTAAATTTTAATTTCCCAGTGACTTCGTGAGGAGGTGTTCTCAAACTGCTTGTTTGTAAACATAACCCACATATGTCGACATGCTCATCATTTTTGTCCAAAATTCCGCACAACATAAGATTTCCGGCGTTTAACAACTCTTCTCTTCAACTACACACCTAGAAGAAGGTGCTGCACTTACAAAATTAAAATAATTTAATAAGGATAGCTGTTTATTATCCATTGCAAATCGATGATTTAACATGTAAACAAATATGGACAACTTTCACATTACTCGTTTCAATCAGCTGTTCACAGCGCTCGTAGCGCCGCCATCGGGCATTGTTGTACCCAATAGACGTCTAGGCTGACGTCACTGGCCATGCGATTTCACGTCTTGGAAACATACGGAAGGTGTTTTCCTAGGCTTTATTATGTTATATTCCATAATTTTACAGTGAATTTATTTACATATAAATTTTTATTTTATTTTTATTTGTTTCTTTTTTTATACTTAAGGTGCTTTCCTTTTATAAGTAAAAATGCTTAGCTAAGCTTATAATTTCGACAAATACCTTAGCAATAGTAAGGTGCCAAAAAAAAAAAATCTTTTTTAGTCTTATAAATGGAACGCTCTTACGACTTAAATTAACGTAGCTAAGCTAAGTATTCTGATAAAAGGAAAGCAGCTATTGTCAAATTTTTTCATATCTTAAATTTAATATGTTAAATAGGTAACCCCTTTTAAGATTGCAGCACCAAAGTGGCAAAATCGAAACTAACCAAATAGACAATAACAACTTTTTGACATATGGACAATACATTGTAATCTGATATTTAGAAAGAATTTATTAATATTTTTGTCTTGATTTGTGTTTTCTTAATAAATATCACACTTATGCCAAGCAGATACAAAATCTAAAAATCCAATCAAATGTAACACGTGTATCAGAACAATAACAAATTTGTCTATTTGGTTAGTTCAACATAACTCCACCAGGTAGAGTTTCTCTTATAATCATTTGCCTATAGTATTTATTAAAGATGTTTTAGGTAATATGTTAAATGAAATCAGAAAAAAAAATCTTTTGTAATAAACCGTTTATTTCAAAAATCAGACAGCTGACATATTCACATTAAAAAATAAATTGATGTGAAGTGTGAATTTTCACACATTTCAGGGTTTTGCAGGTATTTAGTAAGTGAATGATGATTATTTTGGATGCGAAAACAAATTTTATATTAAAATATTTTTTTTCATTTTGTTAATTTTAATTCGAACGCCTAATACCATTATTTAGGTTTCTAAATATGTGCAGTTTTTTTTTTTTTTATATAGCAAGATTCATTAAGAATTTTAAAAATTGCGCCTATGGCTTCCATTGGTTGTTATAAGTTCCGACCCTTTGATTTCGTGTACATTGAAACAGAATTAAATTATAATTTAATCAATTTCCACTGGTTATTAAATTTACGCTTTTAAAAATTAAATGCAACATTTGCCAAAATATAACTAGAATTTTCAAAAAATAATTTAAACAATATAAAAATTAAAAAAAAAAAAAAATAATAATATTGTCTCTTCTCGCAGGGTTCGATCCCTTTCGGATCGAGTTACTTGGGTGAAAACCCAGCGTCAAAAACCACTACACCAGCATACACGTTCCAGTGTAGCCTGTTACAAAGCTATAACTTGTGTACATTATTAGCCAAAAATCACAAAAAATGCGTTTTTTCCAAAAACATAATCTGATCAAAAATTCCTGTTGTACTATTCCAGTTCACACCAATGTACATTACTTAGAATTTTTTCAGATTTTTAGTTTAAACCATCTGGGCTACAGGGTGTGTGACAATTATTTTTTTTGCACAATTTTGGCAAAAATCGCTACAAAATAATTTATTTTACAAAAATAAAAATTTGATCGTTTATCCACTACCAAGGGCTTTCATTTGATACCCTACTCAGAATTATAAAAAAATATGTTTTTTTTTCGATGAGCACATATTTGTTTATATTTTTAGGGGAATATGTTTTTTACATGTTTTAGTATTTTTCCTATGTGCGGGTCAAAGAGTTGTATAAGCATGCCAAATTTCAACTCTCTAGGTGTAGCCGTTTGGCTAGAATTTTTACCGAACAGACAGACAGACAGACGACAAAATGACGGTATAAGGGTTTTTTGGTCATACCTACAAAACCCTAATAAGAGATTATTAAGTTTACTTTTACAAATTTCGTGTATAAATTAAAAAAAAATGTGGAAATTCTAGTAGATAACTGCGAATTCCAAACATATGGAATATTCATAATAAATATGGAATTATCAAAAGTTAAATATATAATAAAACCTGTTGTTGCTAAATTTAAAACGGCTATTCTCATATTTATTCCTCCGTAATATTTATGATTTTTTTTAAACTGCTCATTAAACGAAATCGTGGTGTACGAGCAAGTTGGGAAAAATTTTTCTCCACGACCACTATAGAATTTACCAATTCTTAAACCAATTTTGACTACAGAAAGTTAATATTTTAACATAAGAGTTGGAATGTTATTCTAAAGCACTTATCTTCTTATGCATTTTGCATGTATTTCATTCCATCACTTGTTATGGAATAACTATTCCATACTTGTTGTCTTTTGTTCTTGTAGGGTTACATTAAGATATATGCACCGTTTACATTAAATAAATGCAACATAACTTCCTAACCTAAAATAGTGCCCGATGTGCGGCAAATTAAATTAAAATTAAACAAATAATAAATAAAAAAAAAATAGTTTAATTAATTGATCAATTTGTTATGTAATATAAATTATTTGTTAAGATAAAATGTTTGTTAAAATAATTATGTTAATTTTTTTTTTCTTTCTGGTGGTCGTGGAGAAAGTAGGGTCTGTGACTCGGTTGGAATGAGAAAATTCGTTGCTCGTGGTTCATCACGCTCGCCTGCGGCTCGCGCTCGGAATGTTCCACTCGCATCGAATTTTCTCATTCCAACCTTTACAGAATATACTATTAATAACAAAGTTTACCCTAAGCACCGAATGGTAGTATTGAAATTTTCCGGAACAAACCGGAAGTATCCAGTACTTCCGGCTGTAATATGCTGTTTCGTGTGGAATGTTTGCTGGCTAAAGTGTTTGCTAATTTCATACGTATACCAAGCCGTACTTAGAGTTGATAAAAACTCAGCAAGTAACAAACGCCTTAAATACATTGACATCGATAATTTCAGTAAAGAAAAATTTATGTGTAGTTTGAATTTTCACACATTTCAGGGTTTTGTAGGTATTTAATATGTGAAAGTAGTCAACAGAATGATGGATGGACCATATTTTTTCTATAACCACAAAGAACAAAGAAAGATATTGTCAAAATGGGAAGAAAAGAAAAATAGATATGAAAAAGTAGGTTTTTCTACAAAACATTTTTCATGAATCAAATTTCGAGGGCACGCGGGCGTCATACGGCCCTCAACCTCATTTTTTGTGACCCCGGAAGCGGTAATAAAAATCACTTGAGTTTATTTAGGGGAAAAATATATTTAAAAATGTAAAATATACTCTCTTCCCCTTTTCTGTTTATAAAAAAATGTCAAGAAACCCTTCGGGATATTTAAAGTTCTGTTACTGCTTATCATTTTGTATGTAAAACTGACTGTGACCCAAATCAGTTCGACACCCCTGCTGTTGGATATTGATGTTTATATCAAATAAAAATTCCATTATTTGTTGATAAAAAAGTGTAATTGTTAATCCATGTATCAAAAACTTTCACTTGATTTTTTCTTCGATAAAAACATATTTATTTATATTTTTCCCGGGATATATTTTTGAAGTCTCAATATTTCTCTTACTTATGTTCAGTTTTCTAAATTAGTTGCTTGGTCACAATTTGTACCGAACGAACTCATGTGACGAAATAAGGATTTCTTGATTATACCTACGAAAACCTAAAAACAACATGTAAATATGCATTTTCTGTTAATTTCAACACTAATTATAATAAAATATAGCTTATTATTATTGTAAAATATATAAGTTATTTTGCTGTACGATTGTGATAAATTTGTAAAATTTATCACAATAGCACCCCCTCTCTGAATACGCCACTGTTGTTCAGTACAACTTATATCAGTCCTTTTTGTGTGTAAAACATCATAATTTCAAAAATACCTGAGAATATTGATATTCACATTTATTTACAAAATAAAACCAAATACCGATTTTAAGAGCGCGATTGTCTCCATAACTACTCTCTTTATTATATTTCTACTATTTCTACTCCATTTCACGTTTGAGGTTTCATTTTAAAATTACATCCTGAAGCTTATACCGAAATCAGACTTCCACTTTATCTTACCAGAATCGAGTAATTAGTTGTTTAACATTTAACAGTTTTATCATTTGACTGGGCGAATATTTTGGTCGATGTGTCAGGGGGAAAAGGATCAACGCTCCCATTCATATAATTCGTTTGAGCATATTTGGAAAGTGATGTATTTTCACTTGAACAATAATTATGTCACTTTATCAAGAAGAGGCAATCTTAAAAAAAAATTTATTTATACGAAAAAGAAAGGCAATATTGTTTACAATGATGTTAGGCAATCTTAAAAAAATATTTATTTATACGAAAAAGAAAGCCAATATTGTTTACAATGATGTAACTGCAAAATTAACTACTGTTGTGGTTAACAAATTTTATCTTCAACTCTCCGAGCAGCGCATTACACGGCGCTGGTCTGGGAGGGGCCCAGGCCCGTCGCCCCCCCTGGGAAGGAATGAGATATAACCAAGCACAGGAACGAAATGAAAATATCCGTGAATCAAGATACAACAGCAAATACCTGAAAACCTGGTCCTCACATATACCACGATATTTAACAATAGAAGGAATCAAACAAGAAAAAAAAAAGTAGTGCGTTTTAGATGCGGAAACGAAAAAAGAAAACGATTTCTGGAGAAGAGATGAAGGAAGGGGGTGAAGGTCTCCATACCACCTTCACCCCAAGCGAGGGAGACATGCTGGAGGAATGTGGAGAAATATGATCAAGAAGGAAAACAACAGAGGAAGTTCTAAGGGAAAAAGGGGTAGGATATAAGAAGTACAGAAAAGACAGGACTACGCACTAAAGCAGAGGTTACAAACAAAATAGCTCTAAAGCCGAAAGGCAGAGAGGAACTTAATAAATTAAATAACGGGAAATGAAGTAAATACGTTGATATGTATATGATTATTAATAAATTATATTCTATTCTATTCTACATTACCAAACTGATCACATTTGAATGTTTTCTCTCAAGAATGAGCTCTTTTGTGAGTAATGAGATTTGAAGACACTGAAAATGATTTATCGCACTGATCACATTTGAAAGGTTTCTCTCCAGAATGTATTCGTTTGTGTCTATTGAGACTTGAGGACAGTGAAAATGCTTTACCACACTGATCACATTTGAATGGCTTTTCTCCAGAATGTATTCGTTTGTGTCTAATGAGACCTGACGACAGTGAAAATGCTTTGTCACACTGATTACATTTGAATGGTTTCTCTCCAGTATGTACTCGTCTATGAGAAATGAGAAGTGATGGTCGTGAAAATTCTTTATCACACTGACAACATTTGTATGGTTTTTCTCCAGAATGTACTCGTTTGTGAGTAATGAGATTTGAAGACATTGAAAATGTTTTATCACACTGATTACATTTGAATGGTTTCTCTTCAGAATGTACTTGTTTGTGTTTATTGAGATTTGATGACTGTGCAAATGCTTTATCACACTGACCACATTTAAATAGTTTCTCTCCAGAATGTAATCGTTTATGACTAAGAAGATTTGATGACTGAGAAAATGCTTTATCACACTGATCACATTTAAATGGTTTCTCTCCCGAATGTAATCGTTTGTGAGTAATGAGATTTGAAGATACTGTAAATGCTTTGTCACACTGATCACATTTGAATGGTTTCTCTCCAGAATGTAATCGTTTATGAGTAACTAGACTTGACGACACTGAAAATGCTTTATCACACTGATCACATTTGAATGGTTTCTCTCCAGAATATACTAATTTATGAGTAATAAGATGTGACAATTGTGAAAATACTTTCTCACATTGATCACATTTGAACGGTTTCTCTCCGGAATGTGATCGTTTGTGATTAACGAGATTTGAAGACGCTGAAAACGCTTTATCACACTGATCACATTTGAATGGTTTATGTCCAGAATGTAGTCTTTTGTGTTTAGTGAGACCTGATGACTGTGAAAATGCTTTATCACACAGATCACATTTGAATGGTTTCTTTCCAGAATGTACACGTTTGTGAGTAACGAGATTTGAAGACGCTGAAAATGCTTTATCACATTGATCACATTTGAATGGTTTCTCTCCAGAATGTATTCGTTTGTGTTTAATGAGATTTGATGACTGTGAAAATGCTTTATCACACTGATTACATTTGAAAGGTTTCTCTCCAGAATGTAATCGTTTATGAGCAATGAGGCTTGAAGACACTGTAAATGTTTTATCACACTGCTCACATTTGAATTGTTTTTCGTCAGAATGTATTTTACTGTGTCTACTGAAATGTGATGACATTGTTGTCGTGGACTGATTAAGCTTCCAATTGGCCAACGACTCCGAACCTTCATCTGATTCACTGAAAGATGTTTCACTAGCTGCAAACAAATTTGCATTCATCATTACAATTAGACAAAATTAGATTTGAGAAAAATTCAGTTGTTGAAACATAGTTATTTTCTAATATAAACTTTTGCTGCATGTGACTATGCAGGGTATTTTTGAAAACTGTTTAAGCATTGCTAACTTCTTTATTTTAAGAAATACTGAATAGGTTAAATTGGGAAAGATAAAGTATTTTACAATACTAATAAAAATATTAAATTGGGAAAACAATTGAAAATAAATATATTACTAGAGTTTCGTATGTATGTCCAAAATAGCCTTATAGCTATATATTAGGTCGTCAAGGATGAAATTTGTAGAAAAAAAGGCAAAGTTGGTTGATAACTTACAAATATAAGGAATTATTTTATTCATCCAAGTTGGTGCACTCATACTGTCTATACACTTTTGCCATTTAAGCGGCAGGTTGTTCAGGCCGGTGGTATAAAACCCTGGCGGACGAGAATCAATGAATTCCTGGATGGTCAGTTTTACAGCAATGTCGGAATTAAACTGTTTTCCTATTAAAAAGTTGCCCAAATTTCGGAAGAAGTGGTTGTTACGTAATTTATTTTACATAAATTTTTATTTTCTCTAGTTATAACCAATTATTGTAGTAAATAAATTGTATTTCTGTAGAAAGCCATCTATGGACATCATTCGGAACTATATTTTTGTAAAGTTTTTGAGAACTGACCATTATTTACTTACGAGAAGACATTTTGTTTTCTTTCTTTTTCGTTTGACCGTTGAACTAGTTGGTCGTGAAAAGAGTTATCCGTTTTCATCCTTTAATAATGAGTTTCGTCAAAATTACGGCAAATTTGTACACAAATACTGTTGTGTGATGTTTCAATTACATTAGTTTTGTTAGAAAAGGATAATCAGACGATTATGTAAGTAAACAAGAAAATTACTGTTAGAACCGCATGTTCTGAAATTTTGTATCGTGATTTTTTAACCGTTTTACGTGAGTTGAGATCGTTTTGTTAGACATCTGTATTATGGAAATCCACTATCTGTAACGATGCTACTTTGGATGTAACCGTTTTGGAGATTTTGTGAAAATTGGGTGAACCTAGCCTAAAAATACCGTTGAAGATTATGCAGTTTTGGAAGAACTTGAACGAGATACCACTTATATCTGCTATTCAAGAACTTGATTCCGGTCCTGACGATTACCCACCGACCAGAAATAACCCCCAAGCTAGCTGCGTAGTTGTTTCGTAATACCTCAAACTAGAAAGACAATGTTTTGTATTGATAGAATTGTTTGTGGGAAAGCGTACTGTTAAAAATTTATGTGAAGTGTGAATTTTCACACATTTCAGGGTTTCGCAGGTATTTAGAAAGTGAATGATGATTATTTGGGATGCAAAAACAAATTTTATGTTAAAATATTTTTTTATTAATTTTAATTCGAATGCCTAATACCATTATTTGGGGTTCTAAATATTTGCAGTATTTTTTTTTTGTTATGTAGCAAGGTTTATTAATATTTTGAAAATTGCGCCTATGGCTTCCATTGGTTGTTTAAGTCATAAACTCCGCCCCTCTGATTTCGTATACGTTCAAACATAGAATTAAATTATAATTTCAAAACTTCCCACTGGTTATTAAATTTACATTTTTAAAAATTAAATGCAACATTTGCCAAAATATAACTAGAATTTTGAGAAAATAATTTAAACAAAATAAAAATGCAAAAAAAAACAGAAAAAATAAAAATTGACGGGATTCGAACAGTAGTTTGCAACTTATGAAGCGAGAACGTTACCACTGAACTACGGATGTTCACTAGTTTACTTTGTTAAATAGCGGATTAAATATTTTACATATTTTTATTAAAAACACAACAAATGCGTTATTTTCCGAAAATATAATTTGATCAAAATTGTACCTGTTGTACTGTTGTAAAATTGTCCTGTTGTACTATTCCGGTTCACACCAATGTACAATACTTAGAATTTTTTCAGATTTTTAGTTTAAACCATCTGGGCTACAGGGTGTGGGACAATTTTTTTTTTTGCACAATTTTGGCAAAAATCGCTTCAAAATTTGATCGTTAATCCACGTACCAAGGGCAATTTGATACCCTACACAGAATTGTAAAAAAAAAATTTTTTTTTCGATGAGCATATATTTGTTTATATTTTTAGGGGGATATTTTTTTTAGATGTTTTAGTATTTTTCCTATGTGCGGGTCAAAGAGTTGTATAAGCATGCCAAATTTCAACTCTCTAGGTGTAGCCATTTGGCTACAATTTTTACCGAACAGACAGACAGACGGAAAATGACGGTATAAGGGTTTTTTGGTCATACTTACAAAATCCTACAAATAAGTATAATATAATATTGCTAACGTATGTGCATGAGTTTAGGGTGAAATCCAGTTACGTATGTATATCTTTGGTTCGTAAAATGTTGAAATGTCATAATTGTATTACGTAACTTATTTTGCTACATGTGTACACACGGTAACAGTCTCATTTAGTATTGTAAAACGATTCTTTGTGCACAATGAACAGTTAGGATGTTTATATTTTGTTTGACAGTCCGTTTACGCGATATTTTTATATATTGTTAACATTTGACATTTCGTACGTGGTACATATTTGTTATTTAGAACATTGGTTTGTGAATGATTGGTTAAGTCTAGATTTTGTTAAATACTTTGTTTAGTAATGAATCGTTAGTAATTTAACTGACGTACATGGTACATGTTTGTTGTTGCGTACATTGTTGTTTGTAAACGACTTAGCCCTAGATTTTGGTAAATATTTTGTTTAGTAATGAACCGTTAGAAATTTAACTGACGTACGTGGTACGTGTTTGTTTTGAGAACATTCTGGGTTGTGAATGATTGGTTAAGTCTAGATTTTGTTAACATGTTTTTTTAGTATCTGGCCGTTAGATTTTAACTATCATTCATGATCACGTGTTGAAGAACCTTATTGATGGTGAACGACTTCTGTAGTCGTTATTGCCTATTCGCTGAGAGCATATAGAGAGATTTCGGGATATTTATTCCATTCGAAAGGTTTCCGACCTACCAATTTCACTCGATTAATTAGTCTTGTTAATCGGATAAATCGCACCAGAGTAGGTAGAGACTCTTTATTCTTTCTCCTTCCTCTTATTCTTTTCAGTGTGAGGGCTTTACTTCTCGCATAGTCGAATAATAGTTTATTATTCTAAAAGCCTGATCACGACATGATTGTAAATAGAATTTTTGATGCGTGTTACGTAGATTAAATGTTAGGTTACGATATATAGATAACTTTTTGAATTTATTAAAATAGTTGTAGTTAAGTTGTAAAATCATTCTCGCCGCTATCTTTGTGAAGAGATGTTATTAAAATAGTGGTAGTTAACACGTTCGCGGACAGTTTTCTATAATGAGATGTACCCAAAATGTCACATTTTTAGATTTTTGTTTATAATAGGACATTTACTGTGTTTGGTATGTTTCTGATAGGACAGTTTATACTAGTTTTCATATACTTAAATGGAACTAAAACCTGCCCCAGCCGTCATTTGTACATTTGAATAAAAAAGTAGGACGGTTTAGACCGTCATGACCTGAGCTAGGAAAAATATTCGACGGCTATAGCCGTACTATCCGCGAACGTGTTAAGCTGTAAAATCGTTCTCACCGCTATCTTTGTGAAGAGATGTTATTAAAATTAATTTCATTAGTTATAGAAATTGATGAGTTTTATTGAAATATTAGTTGAGTCTATATTCATTCTCTCTCTCCTTAGGAACCTACATGCGAACCGACATCTTTGCGACTTTCTGGAAAATTGTTCAGGATTTCTACTGAACAAGTCGGTGCTACCTACAAATCCTGTGGCGCCCTATTATATCCCTTTTTTTATGTTTATTTTGGAGATGCGTCCCAGCCCCTAGATATCTCATCTATCAGCTAGCCGATTTGTTTATTTCCAGCAGTCGCACAGACATTGTTTTCCCTGAATCTGATCGATCATTTGTTTTTGTGTGTAAACTTAGTCAGTTGTCGGCCATTTTATTATTTTTTAAATTTCGTAACTTTTTGGCATATACCGTTTAGTTTTCAAAATTATAATTTGTGGTAGTAAATTTTTTATATGGTAGTCAGTGGGGGCTAGGTTTTGTGAATATGGAAGATGTGTGGTCTAGCGTTATCATGCAATAAAATAGGAGTCGATCTGTTGACCAATCTAGGCTGTTTTTCTTTAAGTTTTTGCATCAAACCATCGAGTTGGTTACAGTATATTTCTGCTGTGATGGTTGAGCCATGTTTTTTTTTTTTAAGTTATCTGTAAGAAATTTGGCGAACCAATTTGATATTGTTTGCTGGGTAGTAAACACTAGAGCCAAATACACTACTAATGTTTCGCGCGGTCTGTGATGCCGTAAATCCATGTAAGAACTCATACTTCATAATACTGCGAATTTCCGACCGTTCCATTTTCAACAAAAATAATTTAAAAAAAAAGTTTTTGATATTTTTTAGAGCATACCATGATTTCCTTAAACAGGCGAGATATGCAACTTACAAACAAAAAAAAAAACAGAATGGTAAAATATTAAGCCAATGCGAAATAATAAGCTGTTAAAGTTGGCAATATTATTAACTACAAATATCATCTTTGACGACCTGATACATTTATATAACAGGCATATAGTAAATAATACTAGGACTGAAAAAACATAGTAGAAAATATGTTTTTTTTTAAATTTGAGGGTGGCATCACATAAAAACTCTTGCTGCGCAGAAAAATGAGCAAAATTTTATTTTTAAAAAAATTATGTTTTTGCACTATTTTCAATAAACTTTGATTTTGCATTAAAAAAAAACCTACTCACACACACTCACACTCACGTACTTACGCACTCACACACGCACACTCACGCACTCACACTCATAATCTCACACTAAAGCAAATACGCGCGCACACACATCCACACAAAAACACACACGTGCGCGCACACACACACGCAAACACCCACGTGCACAAACACCCAAATACACGCACTCGCGCACACTCACACATAGAGAAAGAGACAGACAGATATACATAATATGACTGACCTGTATCTTGTCCAGCTATATTCTCCTCAGGTTCACCACCATCTCCACATTCATGCTGTTCAGGCTTGAAATCAATTTCCTCATTGATGATGATACCAGTGTTATAGTGATACTGGGATATGTCGTCAGTAGTTGATATTATATATGTCTTCCGAGTATCGTGGTTCTCTGAAATATAAATACTCATAATTGCTATCTACTGAGTTGTATTCAAAAAAAATATATTTTCCACTCAAAATTTATTATTTCAACAATCTAGTTCCAACCTTTTGGCCACAAATTTTACCGAACAAACAGATACATGGGTGAGGGTATAAGGTTATCTTGAGCAAACACGCAAAAGCCTCAACATATTTTTAAAATAATAATAATACAATTTATTTATTCAGTAGTTAAAATATAACATCTTTTCTATTGAAATAATTAACTACATAAAATTTTTAGTTCCATCAAAGAACCTAAGAATTAAAACATTATTTTTTGTTGATCAATGTAAAACCAATTACTACTACAATGCTCCTCTGAACAGAATTTTAAACGCATACAACAAATATTTTTCACATGTAGATATATTTAATATAAATGAGAGGCAACTAAGAATGAAATTATTAAACTTAGCAAATTAAAACTTATTGTATTAGACTATTAAGCAAGTATTGTAAATCTATGTAAGTAACTATATATCACTATGTTCTGTGTATATTAGATGTAAACAGTGGGAACCTATACTGGCTTTTATGCTGTTGGTTCTCCTTAAATAAAATAAAATAAAAATAAAAAATAAAATAATACAATTACAACATTGATATTCAGAGTTCCGAATACACCTCTCTTTAAAACCTACCAGGTTTGCCAAACCAATTTGTAATTGGTTTTTGGGTATGTGGGAAAATGATAATCGTTTCCAATTATAAAATAATGTTTTCGGACGAATCCAATTTTACCAGAAATGGTTTATTCAATAGGAATAATGTAAGACGTTGGTCGACGGAAAATCCCAGGGAATTAAGATCTTCCAGATTCCAACACAGGTTTGGTTTCAATGTTTGGCTGAGAATTCTAGGGATAAAAATTGTAGGCCCAATTATTTACCATTGCAGCCTTAGAGCTAACAGGTATTTAATTTTTTTACAAAATGAAATGGAGGATTTGTTGGATGATTTACCACTTGCTGATAGGATAGGAATGTGGTTCCAACAAGATGGAGCACCAGCTCATAACGCTAGAAACATGTGTGCCTATTTAAATGGCCAATACCCAGATAAATGAATTGGAACACATTCACTTAATCCCTGGCCTGCACGATCGCCGGATCTCACGCCATTGGATTTTTTCGTTTGGGGGAATTTAAAAGATAGAGTGTATCGGACAACACCAACGACGATAGAAGATTTAGATGAAAGGGTTAGAAGTGCAATCCGGGATATCCAGGAGGGTACTCTTATAAGGGCGATGGAAGAGTTTTTATTAAGAATGAGAAAATGTGTGGACAATAATGGTGGTTTGGTCGAACATTTGTTTTTTTTTTTTTTTTTGTAAGATAATTGTAAAAAGTAATAGTTTTTTTTTTCTAAATAGTCAAATAGTTTATTTTAGAGATATTTTGTTTCTTTTTTATTGTTTTCAAAGCTTGCTACGTTCAACTTTGTAAAACTTATGTTGATTATTATTTTGTAAATAAATGGTTGCCATTTTGAAATGTGTAACATAAAAATATGACGTTTTGGTTTCATTGTAAAGCTAATTTAATGTACTTTTAGGAAAAAAAATATAAAATTATTGATTCCCTATGCTAGATCAAAAGTTGGCATAATGTCCGGTGAAACCGGAAGTGCCTCAGAATTCTTTTAGTAACCTTTAGATGGGCCTTTTTGTCTAGTTTAACTTTTGTTCTGAAGATTTTTTGTATCTTTACAAATAAAGGAGATTTTCGGGGTGCCCCGTTTCAAACAAACACCCTGTATACATCGAAAAGAACTAATTTTTCTGATGAAAATTTAGAAAAATACTTAATGATTTCTTTAAATAATTAAAAACATATTACTTTCATAAATATTATTATTAATTATTATTATTATTGAGAAAAGAAAAAAAAAACTCACTACAACACACACCAAGTCGAAAATTTTCTTACTATTATTATTATTGATATTAAAATTACATTTATTTTGCTTGTGTATACTATTTATTAATAATAAATAATATCGTTTATAAACTTTTTCTTTTTTCAATTTTTTACTATTTGGAAAAAAAGACCAACAAAAAACAAAAGAATAAAACACTTGTACCGCAATGAATTCTTATCTTAATAACGACACCTCATTATTTTGGGATTATATCCGAGATAATTCCAGTCACTCCTTTGCCATTGGTCAGTTTTTGATAAGATATTCAATTTTTATACACTACACTATTTGTCAGCAGGGCGCGCAGTGCCGCTTTTTATCGAAAAACACCTAACTAAAGTACCGTTGCATATATTTGACGGACTCTACTGATAACACAAGCATCCATTATATAATCTCTACTGACCAGAGTTTGAGAGAGCTGCATTCTGCAGTTCACCTTCACATTCACTGGAGTCCACAGGTTCAGACTTGAAGTCAATCTTCTTTTTATTTGAATCATTATGATATACGTCGCCTGTGACTTCATGTGTGATTTCTGTAATACAAACATATCATTGAGAAATATAAACAAATTACTGTAACAAAAATATTATTTGACAAGTGGCTGATGAGCCGCATATCTGCGGCCCGCTAAAGAAAAACTACAAAAAGATGATTGTTTTTATAATAAAATATATTTTATTATAACATTTTTATATTTTATAATAAATTTTGATTTCTCTGTTTAAAAATAAAAATAACGTAAATATAACCTGAAAATAAAATATTAGTACCCAGCAAACATTCAACCATCGGCTGAATGCCGGCGAACTGCTTTTTCTGTTGGTAAATTGCTGGCACCAAAAGTTTGTGCAACGCCAGTATTAATAAAATACTTCACATTTGTACGAGGTCTGTTCAAAAAGTATCGCGAATTTTGAATTTCCGCGGGTTACGTATATTCGATTTTCGATTTTTTTGTGGCGTTATGTTGGTACTCATGTCTCTCACTTATGCCGACAAATTCGGCCATTTTGAATGTTCAGTTAATTTTTGACAGTTGCTTTGCTTGCACGTGTTTTGGCTCGTCTTCGATATTTGCCTATACCAAAAAATGGATCAAAGAATCTGTATCAAATTTTGTGTGAAAAACAAAATTAAGTGCGCGGACGCATTTCGAATGTTGACTGTGGCATATGCTGAAGCTACCTTGGACCGAAGCAACGTTAACAGTGGTACAAAATGTTCTCAGAGGGCCGAGATGATGTGAACGACGAAGAGCGTGCCGGACGCCCGTGCACGTCAACAACAGACGAAAACATTGATGAAGTGAAGAAAATAGTATTGGCCAATCGTCGAATCACCGTTAGAGAAGTTGCTGAGGACCTAAACATATCGATTGGCTCGCGCCATTCGATTATTACCAATTATTTGGGCATGAGACGGGTCGCCGCGAAATTCGTACCAAATGGTGTGTTATTTTTGGCCAAAAACGACACACTAATAATACCGCAGTCACCGTATTCCCCAGATCTGGCCCCCTGTGACTTTTTCTTGTTCCCGAAACTTAAGAAGCCCATGAATGGACGACGCTACGCTACGAGTGAGGAGATAAAGACGGCATCGAAGGAGGAGCTGAACAAGATCACAAAAAATTATTTTTTTAAGTGTTTCGAGGATTGTAAAAACGTTGGCACAAGTGTATAATATCTGGTGGGGATTACTTTGAAGGGGACAAAATAGATATTCATGAATAAATAATTTTTGAAAAAACACAAAATTCGCGATACATTTTGAACAGACCTCGTATTTCGCACTGCTCCTATACGAGGTACTTTACCAGCATTTTATGAGCACTCCTTATTTTTGTCAATTTGTTACATTTTACTTTTGTTTTAAAATTTTTTGAGTACCTTTTATATTTTTTTTAATTCTAATAAAGTCGATAAATTATTGTTTTACACAGCTATCGTCTCTTCTTCACTCATACTTTTTACTTAAAAGGCGCAAAGTTGGCTTAAAAATGTGTTTTGAACTAAACACATTTAAAAATCTTCTAGAAATTTTTACATCCCTCAGAACGCTAACTGGAACTTAATAGGGTTTCTGGAATCTCGTCTTTTTCGACGTCCGGATCAAAATGTAAACTGAAATTAATAAAGGAAAACGTTTAATATTTTGAAGCTCAATAATGATTCTCATAAGTGAACTTTTTGTAACAACAAATAAAATACAAAATTATCTGTTAATTGTATATTCATCGAATATTGCGTAAAAACAATAAGTTGAATTTAAAAAGTTGATAATGTTCAAGTCGTTAAACAAATATAAACCAATTTGATTAGCGAAGAATTGATTTGATTAGTGAAAATGAGTCTCTGTTAATGTCCATAGCAATGTGTATAATTCAAAACAATAAATAAAACATAAATCTAGAAATTTATCAAAACATTTCTAGAAAGCACCTTACTGGTTTTACTTAATTTAAAAAACGTGGACTCGTCGAGTATTAGAGTCGAGTCCCAAGTCTGAGTAATTACCCAAATATTCGACGAGTCCGAGTCCAATCGAGTCGAGTCCAGAAACCCTAGAACTTAACCAATATTTTTTGTAAGATACACAAATCATACATACCAGTCCCTACATTGTTAATATTCAATTGTCCAGCTACATAAGGTTTCATGTCGATCCATTGTTTCAAATTTTCAGTTGAACTACCAGCATCTATGTCCAATGAATGGTTTTCACACTTAATTTTTGTGAAATCAGCAGAATACCCATCTAACAGTTCGTTCTGTTTTTCAGTAAACATTTCTTCATCCGATATCTCTTGTTTTATATATACTGTCTCTATACTATTATATATTGAACCAGTGGGTTCTGGGTTTAAAATATCAGATTCAGTTTTACATATAGGATTATTTAAAATACTTCCATGTACATTGTTAGATTTGTTCATAGACATAATTTCATCGAACGTATCAGGTGGTTCAGTTTTTACATACACTTCATTCACAGACACACTGTTATTAATTATATTAATATTATCATTCAATAGATCTCTACTGTTAATTTTTTGTTTTTCTTGTGATAGTGGATTACTTGTACGTATTAAAACTGTATTTCCAGAATTCATAGCGACATTGATATTTTAAATACTCTTGTTAAAATCTTTACCTTTTGGTGAAATTCTGATTCCAGTCTAGTCTACATTGTTCAAAACTGTTAAAAGACAATTCACTTTACTTTGTTAATTTTTCAAGGTAACTATCCAACAAACCGTGTCGATTTATAAGCCTGACCGTGGGAGCACCGGACTAGTGACGTCAGCTTAAACCAGGCCTGTGCAACCTTTTAAGCGGGAGGGCCACTTCCATGATTTGAGAAATCTTCGCGGGCCCCACTACTTTCTATCAAGGATTATGGTTTTCCCTGGGTCTGGTGGGTCCAAAGATATTTTGAATAATTAAACACAAATAATTTTGATATTTGTAGTTTTATTATATTAAAAGTTAACAAAAATACCTCTTTGGTAAGATACATTGCACAAGATTATCAATATTAACCGCTTATGCAGAAAAATATTTATCATTTAGAAAAACACACAAATTATTGCGTAAATATTGCACAAAATATATCATTTTATACTTGAAATAGTTGTGAAAGGAATTTTATAAGGAAACTTGTACAAAAAAGCATCTAATAATAAATCAAAAACGTGATTTCTGACATTGGTGTTTGTCCACAATGTTACGTAAATTATTCGTAACACAATATTTATATATTTTTTTGAATTGAAATTTAGTACGCGTGGTAATTGGTTTTGATACCAGCGCTGCCATCTATCGGGGGAGCGTGAACTAACCGACCCTTTGATCGATAAATTAGATTGCTTAGTAAAACGTAGCGAAACAAAATGGCACTGGTGCTCATGTCATCGATCGAAGCAGTAGACGCTTGACTTTTATCTCGAATCATCCCTTCAATTGGCCAGATTTAATTCAACTAAAAGGTATAATGTGATCGAGTAATAGTTTATCCATCGACTGACATAAGTATTTTGTCATATTGAAGGCGTATTACATCTAAACGCGTAAGTTTTTCATTTTCAAGTTATAGCTCATTTTTATTACACAGAGCACATGGTGGTATCAAGTGTTTTCGTTGATTTTTAGCGTTTTGGGACCGTTAGAATCGTTTGAAACTGTTATTGTACCCTGCCGAGTACGTGAAAAGCATTTATGGAGCCGTTGTTCGTCTGGGAGACGAAATATTCCTTTGAGGCATCTTTTCACACCTGGAGCCGTTGTTATGTTATGTGACGCCGTTGGAGGTCGGTAGCACGTTTTTGAGCCATTTGGAGTTATTTTGGAGCCGGCGGAGAGGAAGATACTTCGCGTTGCATGTCATCGGGGAAGATTTCACTGAAATACCGTTTGGAGGCGGCTTGTGCTTGTGTTGCATTTGGAGGGCTCAACCGTATTTATATGCTGTGTAAAATCGTTGTCTAAGAGGCGACTTGTAGGCAGATAAGTGGTTATTGAAAGTAATAAGATCATTTGTACGTGGTTATAGAACTTGCGATACACGTTTTTGGCGTGTATTTGTGTTTATTATGTTATTGTTCGTTGCCACGTCAAATGTTCTCAACTTTCTAAATAGATTTATGTGAGAGAGCTCTCAGGTTCTAATTTAAGTGTAGATAAGTGTAATAAGGTTGTTCTCTCCAAATACTGTCGTTAGAGCCGTTGTGACGTAGAGCCCTTTTGTCAGTGGAATTTGACTTTAAATTTCGGTTCGTGGTTAGTACGATTTCGGTTGATTTGTTTGTACATTTGTTGTCCGTGGTTTAGAGTAGTGGGGATATATTATTGTTCATTTGGGGAAGGAGGTAGTCTGGCGTTACTGCGTATCGTCCAGTTACGGGATATCGCATCCGTTCCCTCCCCAAACGACCACTTTTATGTCGGGGATACATCCGAGAGGATAGTTTGTTGTTTTGCTAGCCGTACATTGGGTTACGTGCTTAGTTTGGGTTGACGTTTCGAATATTTGTTTTGATTTCGTTTCGTAAACGTCTTGTTTTGACACAATCGTGGATTGTTTGTTACGATTAGGTACCCACCATTGTAACCTGTGCGTTTCGCATCCCGGCGTGCGGTTAATTTAGTCAAAGTGGCAAGGGGGGGCAACTGAAGGTCTCATTTATGAGCTTGGGTTTTGAAACGCCTTCGTCGTCGATATTTCTTGTATGCTTTACGTTCCGGCATCACAGTTAAAACAGCCGATTGGTTAGGGATTGTACCATTTTACTTGTCAGACTCGTGATGACAGTTAAACTTTGTTTGTTTCTTTTTCTTTGGGTCATTCGATATATCGATTAGAATTTAAGTTCAGAATTGATCTGATGTAGTTAAGGTTAAGACTCCGGTCTTATCATTTGACAATTTTGTTACCACATTATTTAGATAGATCGAGACGTGGTCTCGAATTGTTTGACAATATTGATTAATATTTATTATTTGTGAATTGATTCAGTATTTGTGTGGTTGGACTTTCCACTCGGGAGAGTCTACCCTGTTAACTTTAATGTCATTTATTAAATCTCACAGTTTTCTTTATTTTTTTTATGAAAATTTATGATGTACGAAACTCTTTAATAAAGATTACTTATATCATATTTGTCGAGTATTACTTGTTAGTCCTATTGAGTCACAATGTATTAAGCTTGGTTTGGGAATAATAATTATACTACTTCTACTAGAAAAAGATTTAAGTTTATCTCCGGTTTAGTGACGTCAATCTAAACTTATGGCGCCCTTATAAATAAATATAGACTGTTAAAATTTCATCTCCCAGTCCTTGCGAATAGAAACCTCTATCTTTATCGAGCTAGTCGCAAACCGGTCTAGTAAATGCGTTTTTGGTGTAACCTCGTATTTTGGATAACGCTTTACTTGCCAGATCAACTAACATCTACTTGATCAGTTTAGTTATTTTGCCCAACGTGAATTTCGTTCGAATCTTTGATTTTGATTGAATTTATTACGTGCCATTTTTTTTTTTTAAAGATTAGTTTATCGTTACAAAATGGTTACAAAAATGGTTACAACAATTTGAGAAATATTTAATTGAGCGCCTTTTAGTAGGACACAATTAGCTTTTTTCAAGATCTTCCCTTTTAAATTTGAAGTGAAGATCTAAAACAAAAAAGGTCCTCACTTTTACATTTCAAGTGAAGACCTAAAAAAAAAGGTCCTCACTTCTAAAATTACATTTCACTACCTTACTTTTATATTAATTTAGCCTTTCGAATATCACGTCAGCGCCCCCTTCGCAGTGGCGCCCGCATGCACCGCATGCCTTGCATGCCCGTCAGCGCCGGCTCTGCATATATCCTTTCACCGATTTGAACAATATTTTGCAGATTTATTGTCTAAGAATCTACGAATATAACTATATATAGAAACATCTAGGATTTCGTAGGTATACAAAAGAAACTTTAGACACTGTTATATACTTTGACCGATATGAACAATATTTTGCAGATTTATTCTCTAAGAATCTACGAATATAATTACATAGATAAATGTCTAGGGTTTCGTAGGCATAAATTAACGTCTCAAATTATTATTAGTTTTAACAATATAAATGTAATGTACTGAGTAAAAATTAATCGTTTTCCTATCTTAAAAAGTTCATGAATAAATTATCTAATTATAAACTATAATCTAATTATAAATTTAAACTATATAATTAGCAAGTGTCTGTATGTATTGTCGGTAACATTATGACGTCAATTTTTCCTAAGGAGCTCGTGATTGGCTAACTGAGGACACCCTGTCTCTTGATTGGCTGACAGGTTACACCCTCTCGCGTGATTGGCGATGAAATAAAGATACGTTAAAAAAAAACCAAATACACATGCAAACAATTGAAAATTTTATATTATAAATCCGTCATCATTGACAGGTAATAGCCTAGTACTTTAATAATCTTGATCTACGCTGAGATAAATGCACCAAACAGCTAAATTTGTTCGTTTTGGTGACTTGACACGGACCAGTTGATACATCAACACGGTACGCTAAATATTCAGTAAAACTAA
The DNA here is from genome assembly GCA_963971575.1 of Liopterus haemorrhoidalis. Classification (NCBI taxonomy): domain Eukaryota; kingdom Metazoa; phylum Arthropoda; class Insecta; order Coleoptera; family Dytiscidae; genus Liopterus; species Liopterus haemorrhoidalis. The sequence goes on along the minus strand of OZ020626.1, from coordinate 14,906,458 downwards.
TAAACTAAAGTAAATAATAGGGGAAGTATTTTAAGATCGCAGCGCTATTTCGGCAAACTTGGAACCTTCAAAATAGACATTCGTTATGGCCCGGTTACACGATGCCAGTAACTTGTGCAAGTACTGGCACAAGTACTTGTGCCAGTACTTGCACAAGTCGTTTTATCGTTTACACGTATTCCAGTATCTTATTTAAGTAACCTTGCAAAGAACCCGAAACACACTGCAAAAAGTAGATGCTTCCAATTATTTTTTATGCGTAAAACCGTCTTTTTAACGCGCCAGTTTTCGATGTTTAACCTAATTTTATGTATTTTATGCGTACGTCTTTCTAAACAAAAATGAATCGGCGCCAAAAACTACATTTATTAAAAAAAGGTGTGAAAAAGTTTGTTTTTATAACCGCAAAATACATCAGCTGTTCATGGCGGCCATTTTTAAGTCACTGGCACGGCTACTTGTGCCAGTAAATAGGAACGGCTTCTATTCACTTGACTTGCATGAGATACTTGTGCCAGTACTGGCACCAGTACTGCATGTACGTTTACACGATGCCAGTGACTGGTGCAAGTACTTACTGGTGCAAGTTACTTGCATCGTGTAACTGAGCCATTACATATAAACAACGTGAATTTTACTTATGGAAAATGTTTACTGGTGGTTTTTGTAATTTTGCTACAATATTAATACTTGTTTTTATGCAATTATATTTTTATGCAAACATTTTTTATAAAAAAAGCGCGACACAATGTCTATTTCTGTAGTTCCTTCAATCCCACCAGATGTCATATCGCTTAGCAATTTTTCCCTATTTATGAAACATTTAAATAGATTAAAATGAAATTTATATCAAAAGGCTTAATATATTGACAGTTGTAATAAAAATATAAGCAATATTACTATTAGAAAGTATCGATTCTGAAAGTATGGTTTCTGTGAATGAAGTGTATATAAAAACTGAGCCGACTGATATGTCTGATGAAGGTATGTTTACGAATAAATGTTACGATATACATGAAAATATTTTGATTAATCCAAGTTGTAATAATGAATTTATTGTTAAAAATGAGTTTGTAAGTTTAAATGAAAAACCCAGCAGTTCAATATGCAACAATATAGAAACTGTGTATATAAAACAAGAGAAAATGGATGAAGAAATGTTAAGCGAACAACAACAGAAAGAATTGTTAGATGCATACTCCGTTGGTTTCACAAAAGTTAAGTGTGAAAACCAACCAAGATACATACATTCTAGTAGTTTAACGAGTGAAATTTTGAAACCAAGTATTTATATGAAGCCTCATATAGTTGGACATTCGAATGTTGATGATCTGTTGACTGGTATGTATAATTTACAATATCTTATTATAAAGAATTAAATAATGTTTTGGTGGAGTCTAGAACTGGTTACTACCCAGTTATAAGATTTCTTTGAAAGAGGGCAGCACATAATTATTTCACTAAATATTCCATTCCTTCCTAGGCCTTCTTTGTCATGTTCTTTTAGATACTCTGGCTTCATAAACCTTTTTTGTATCTACCTTCATCAATCCTTTGTATAGGACCAAACCATCTCAACTGGCCCTCTTCTATCATTTCTTCTACTGGTTTTGTTCCCAGTTCTTCTCTATACTCTGTGTTTTTTATATGATCCAGTTTTGTTCTCCCTTTGATCTTCCGTAGGAATCTCATTTTGTTGCTTCTTATTCTGTTTTTAAGTTTCTCTGTAGTTGTCCAAGCTTCTGATCTATGCAAGTATTGGGATGGCTACATTCTTAAAGACCTGGACTTTAGCCTTTGCCGGAATTTCCTTTTTCCCTAAGAAGGAGGTCTTGATACTATTAAACAGCTTACCAGCAGCCCCAACTCGTTCTGTTATTTCTCTGTCTATTTTTCCGTCTGAAGAGAAAACAGATCCCAGATACTTAAACTGCTCAACCTGTTGGAGTGTTTTTCCGTTTAATGTAATATGATGTTTTTCCGGTTTTGCACTGATGATCATACTCTTTGTTTTCTCGCAGCTGATCCTCATATTTATTCTGCTAAGCCACTTGCTGAAGATGTCTAGGTTACCTTGAAGATTTTCGTCATTGCTAGCGATTAGAACCTTGTCGTCTGCGTAGCATAGCTCTGACACGTTAATTTGCTTAATTTTCCATTGCCCTTTGTGGTATTTCTTTACTTCTTTTCTGGCGCTTTTAATAGCTGTATCGAGCACTATTGTGAAGAGTAGTGGACTCAATATACACCCTTGCCTTAGACTGATTTTTGTCTCAAAATACCTAGACCTGCAGTTGGTCTGCACATAAAATTTTGTCCCATCATACAGACTTTGTACTCCTGCTACAAGACATTCCTCTATTCCTCTTGACGTAAGTATTCTCCAAACACCCTCTCTCATTATCCTATCGTATGCTTATTCCAAGTCTATGAAGCATAGATGTAGCTCCCTGTCTTTATGAAGCGCTTTTTCACTAATATGTCGTAGCATAAATATTGGGTCTAAAAATTCTCTGTTCGGCCTAAACCCATACTGTTTGTCTTCCAACGTACTTTCTAATTTTCCTATTAACCTTTCCTCTATGATTCTAGCAAAAATCTACCTTATACCCTCTATAACTCTGCTTAAAAGAGTGATTCCTCGGTAGTTGGTACACTCTCTCGAATCTCCTTTCTTCAATATTGGCATAATTATTCCAATCTTCCAGTCCTCCGGAGCTTCACCGTTCTGTAACATGTTATTCATTATCTTTATCAATTTTATTTCTGTTTCTTCTGGATCTACTTTCATCATGTCCATTGTTATCATATCATTTCCTGGAGCTTTCCCTAACTTGGATTTGGCAATGGCTTTTTCCAGTTCTTCTTTTGTGATTTCTGTTGTTATTCCGTCCTGTTTTGTTTTTTCTCTTCACTTCTTTCATCCATTCATACTCCCTTCCTGTTTCTTCCAAAATTTCCTTTCTCGTTTCCGTTTTGTGTCGTATTTTTTCACATTCTGCCAACAAATGTTCCATTGTCTCACTAACCTTCCCTGCACATTCTACATGTTCTTTCTTCCTCTTTCATCCAAAAATTATTATCCCTCTCCTCATTTCCACATCTAAATCTCGCTACCACACTTTTCTTTTTTCTACTGCCTTTTTCTGTCAAATATTGTGGTTTTCTCAGCGTCCAGGTCTTTTCATATTTGCTGTTATATCTTGATTCTCTTATTTTCGTATCTTGCTCTGTTTGCTGTATGTCGATCATTCGCTCTGTTACTTCGTGCCCCATTTCTTCTCCGTTCATTCTTTGTAGTCTTACCGCTGTTGTTGAATAGCCACAATATTCATACATTTACTTCCTTTCTTTTTCCCATCTTGATAGTGGCTTTCCTTGTTGATTCCGTTTTTCCATTTCCCTCCAGCATTCATAAAGATTTTCTTTTTCCGGGTGTTTAATTATATTCTCTTCATATTTTATGGTTTTTTTGATTACCTCTATTTTTAGTTTCTTCATTTTCGTTTCTTCCAGTATAATGTAAGTCGGTGTTCATGTCTAATCCGAACATCCATTTTAAGTCTTTTATTTGTATTTTTTTTTAAATTTCTGTTTCCGCCCATCCCCATACTTCTGCTCCATACATTATTATATTTTTTAGCAACGCCTTGTACATGAGCATACGAGTTCTATAATCCCCTTTGAATTTTCGTTCCCCTATACTACATACTTGCGGTAGGGCTAGCATGGCCTTACTATTTAATAGTCTCGTATGTGTCTCAGTTCCTCCGTTGCTTCTAAATTGTTACCCTAGGTATTTATATTCCTTTACTTTTTCTATTTCCTCTTCTCCCCATGTCCATTTTTCTACTTTTTCCCTTCCACCTCCCTTACGAAACCACATGATTTTGGATTTAGCTGCATTTAGATTAAGTTTTTTCTCGTTTAGATATTTTCAAACCTTTTCAGCATTCCCTGCATTTCTTCTTCTTTTGTTGCCTACAAAACCATATCATCCACATAGGATAGAGACATAACTTTTATCCTGCCTACCACCAGTCCCCCTTCTTGTCCCTTAAGAAGATTTATTTTATATATATATATATTAGTTACTACATCCCTTCAAGAGGAGCAAAGGGCCTCAATAAAGCATCTCCATCTGGTGCGGTTCTGGACTAAGGTCTTGATTTAGCCTTTTAGAATTTTAGTTTTCTTAGTTAGGTGGGCTGATGACCGGAATTTCTTCAAAGAGGCAAACACTAGCTGGATTTATTTTATACCCAACTCAAACTTTTTAAAACATATGTATTTCTTCCTTAAATACACATTTGTCTATATTTTTTGGGCTGTGTTTTTTCCTATGTGCTATAAATAGATGTCAAATATCAACTATCTAAGTCGTCAACTAGTTAATTCGTCTCAATTTCTACCGTACAGGCAGACCGACACATAACTTATTGTATAAGGGTTTATTGGTCATAGCTACAAAACCCTAAAAATGTTTGTTTTTTTTAAATAATAATTCGATTTAATTGAATTTAATATTTGTAATACCTTCTATCTGCATAAATAGAAATTTAAAGGAGAGGTAAAAACTGCTTTATGTCAGCCGTTTTTGTGTAGTTTAAGATAAAATGTATTGCTTTGTACGGAATTTAGACCTTAAATATTATTCTTGTTTAAGAAGTATTGTCACAACGTGTGTACTGATACGTGGGTTAAAATGCAAACCAAGAACGAGTTTTCGCTAAAAATTCTAGATAGGAGGTATTGCCAGGGCACCAGCGATATATAGCCACGTGCAGCAAAAGTTTTTATTAGAAAATACGTAACTACTAGCAGACCCCTTGCGAACAACGTTGGCAAGCTGATATCGAATAAAAATCAATATAAACAGGAATCAATTATTAAAATTTACATAATTCTGCGTATATTAACAAAACAAAATTGTTTCTTGATTATACCTAGAAAATCCTAAAAAGCTGCTTAATGTGTGTCGTTTAAAAATTACTATCGGGCTGGATACGGCCCGCAGGCAATATGCTGAATATCAATGTTGTATTTGTTTCTGATTACACCTAGGAAATCCTAAAAAGCCGCTCAATGCGTGTCGTTGAAAAATAAGTATCGTACCGGACACGGTCCGCGGGCGTAACATCAATTGACACAACATTCTTTCGTCAGAAACAGTACATACTGACCTGAGAGCTCTGGTAAGCCAGCTGCTTTGTTGAGGTACGTCGTTCCCATCACTCAGTTCGTGCCCGACCGCATGCCGCAAGACCCGCTAGCACCCAGGACGCGTATTTAATATAATATTTCAACAATTAAATTTTTGTTCAATAATCAAGGTAAATTTGTTTGCAGCTACTGAAACATCTTCCAGTGAATCAGATGAGAGTTGGAAGTCGTTGGTCCTTAACAAGCTTAAGCAACCCGTAACAAGGTCATCAAATCTCATTAGACACAGAAAAATACATTCTGCAGAGAAACCATTTAAATGTGATCAGTGTGATAAGGTGTTTTCAAGGTCATCAGTTCTCAACAGACACAGGAAATTGCATTCTGGAGAGAAACCATATGAATGTGATCAGTGTGAAAAATCATTTTCAGCCTCATCAAGTCTCATTATGCACAAACGCGTACATTCTGGAGAGAAACCATTTAAATGTAATCAGTGTGATAAATCATTTTCAAGGTCATCGTGTCTCGTTACTCACAAACGAGTACATTCTGGTGAGAAACCATTTAAATGTGATCAGTGTGATAGAGCATTTTCAGTGTCTTTAAACCTAATTACTCACAAACGAGTGCACTCTGGAGAGAAACCATTCATATGTGATCATTGTCATAAAGCATTTTCAGTGTCTTCAAATCTCATTACACACAAACGAGTACACTCTGGTGAGAAACCATTCAAATGTGATCAGTGTGATAAAGCATTTTCAAGGTCATCAAGTCTCATTACTCACAAACGTGTACATTCTGGAGAGAAACCATTTAAATGTGATAAGTGTGATAAAGTATTTTCACAGTTATCACATCTCGTTACTCACAAACGATTACATTCTGGAGAGAAACTATTTAAAAGTGAGCAGTGTGATAAAGCATTTTCAGTGTCTTCAGGCCTCATTACTCACAAACAATTACATTTTGGGGAGAAACCCTACAAATGTGTCCAGTGTGACAAAGTATTTTCAGCGTGTTCCAGTCTCATTACTCACAAACGCTTACATTCTGGAGAGAAACCATTTAAATGTGATCAGTGCCATAAAGCATTTTCAGTGTCTTCAAACCTCATTACACACAAACGAGTACACTCTGGAGAAAAACCGTTCAGATGTGATCAGTGTGATAAATCATTTTCAAGGACATCAAGTCTCATTACTCACAAACGAGTACATTCTGGAGAGAAACCATATAAATGTGATAAGTGTGATAAAGTATTCTCACAATCATCACATCTCATTACTCACAAACGATTACATTCTGGAAAGAAAACATTCAAACGTGAGTAGTGTGATAAAGCATTTATAATGTCTCCAAGTCTCATAAGCTCACAAAGCATTTTGAAGAGAAACCATTCAAATATGATCAGTGTAAGAAATCATTTGCCCTATCAGAACATCTCATTACGCAGATACGAGCTCATTGTGTAGGGAAACCATTCAAATGTGACTAGTGTAATACGTCTCATTACAAACCAACACATGCTGGCGATAAACCATACAAATATGATCAGTGCATTCTCGTATGCATCAGGTCTAAAATATCACAAACGAACACATTTTCGAAAGACACCCTTCAAAAGTGATCAGTAAAACATTATTTTTATTAAATGTATATCTTATTAAACATAAATGAAGAGATATACAGGTAATAACCTGATCTCTATTTATGCAAAGTTAAAAATAGGGTTACCATTCCCAGTAGTGAAATTTTGGACACTCTGGCTTAAGCTATTACAACTTTTTACTGTTTCTTATTATTACCATCTGCAGTATCTTTTTCTGTGGAGCAGTATTTAGAGTATTGTAAATGTGAAATAAAAATACTAAAGTAGATCTTCTTTAAAATAGTTTATTTTGAAAGAATTGTTTGAAAAGTTATTATTGTTATTAGGTTGTTATGCTTTTTTTCATTTTCTTCAAATCGATAACAACATGATCTGTAATGTCTTGGCAACGTGATTTGGTGATGCATCGGAATCATGGTGTCACAAGTACAAGTTAAATGTATCATATATGAAGTACATATATTGTTAGATTTTGAGTAATGCGACCAATCTTTTGAGTAATGCGATGGCACAAATTTACCGATACGTGTATATACTCGTATATATTATTACGCTTTCCGTGTAGCCTGCAGAAACACGATATAATCCAGTCTACTTCAAGAATCCTACTGCGCCGACTAGCTCTGTCGATAGGGTGGGAGGGGTTAAATTTATTAAGCGCCAGATGAATAACAATACCTACGGTAGAACCTCTCAACCAGTCCTACAGTCAGCTCTTGAAGAGACCGGCTGCGCCTAATATTCACTTCAATACGGCTTATGGCTACAGCCCCACACAACTTTACACAAAGGGCTCACCTACCTTACACTACACGCCCTGAAAGAGGAGGGGGACGCCCCTGAGCGACCTATGCTCATGCACAGAGACATGACTTCAGTGCAGGACGTACAGGTTATCATAAATCAGAATCAGACGTCTAAATAATCGTATAATCATGAATAAATTAACAGTAAAGTGACCCAGAATAAATTAACAGAATACAACGAACTAAAATAAACTACTTACAACGTAATAATCGGCGTACTGTACACGTTGAGGTTACGATACTCGAGATCTATCGGATCTTTGTTGGAAATTCTATACGGTACACAAAATCAAACCATTCTCGTACAAATCCTTTGTTAACCCTGCTCCATGGAACCCAGAACCTATGGCGGAAAAGGTTAGTACCCACGCACTCACACATTCACTCCCAGGAAGGATAATAGACAGGTTACTCGTAAATATCCTAGTTTCCACTTCGCACGGAAGCTATTTAACCAAATGTCCAAAATTATTAGTCTCACGCTTCCAACACCCCCACCTCCAGATCAGAATATTATACATACTTATATAATTTTTGTCTAAAGACCCCACGCGGTCTTTAGACAAGTGGCGATAATCACCTTGGAGGGAACCCTGTCCACAAGTCCAGCTACTTCTACCGGACACGTTGGCTCGCTGTCCACGACAGAAATACCCAATTTTCGTTCACCACGAGGCGCACCTCCAACAGAACGCTTCCAAAAGGTCCTGGCGGCGTTGTAACTGGTACTAGGGTTTCTTGTCGCCCCTAACAGGCTGTGCGACCCCTATCCGCTCCCTAGACTGACCTTCGGTCTCTTCAAACTGCTTTGCAGCGACTAAACCCCCCTGAGCTTGGCCGTGCGGCTCGCTAACTTGCTGTACGCTTTTCCGAAATGGCTTACGGCGGCTATGTCCGCTCCTAGTTGTCCAGGTGGCTCCTACTTAGCACTTTTTCGGCACGACTTTCCTCTGAAGTTGTAGGGCAATCATAACCACGCGTTAATTACAATATGTTCTCTAACAGAGCCACTGACACATCTCTTCTCGCCCATGTCTAGGCCACGAGACCGAACGGTGATGTCTGAAGTCTGAACCGCCACACACGGTACCGTGTCGGCGAGAATAGTAACTAACTCCAAAGATGATCTAGGTAGGCCACTTGTTACGCAGTTGTGATTCAACGGGAATCCACATCAGGGGCAGTGATCTAGGGTTATTACCCATAATAGGTTTCAAATATACAAAGCCTGTTTACCCTGTTACATGTTAAAGTTATAAAAACTTTATAAACTATTTCTATAATTTGTACTAATGTTACTATGGTTTTTTTAATGAAGTTGTCAAAAAATAATAATATAATATGATTTTGTGAAAATAAATACACATAAATGTTTTTGCCTTTTTCTATAATTAAAATATGTATATCTGAATTGCATTGACTTTATAAATTCATTCTAAATAGAAGTTCTGCTTCTACAGGTTATGGGCCTCTTAACGCGATTTGGTTCTATTTAGTTTATTTTTTATTTTGAGTCAATACTTGTGCATTTGTGTCCAACATGGATTTTACAAAGATTCAGATCGGATTATTAGAAGGCAGGAATAATTGGGCTGCATGGAAATATAAGGTTTGCATTTTATTAAGAAGCTTTGATAATGCAATGGAAGTTGTTGAAGGTAAATGTGTCAGACCGAAACCTCCCTCAATTGGTATTTCTGATGCGGCATCTCAATCTGAATACGAGAAGAAATTAGAAAAATTTCTAAAAGCAGAGAGTCGTGCCTTGATTATTCTGACGAGTAATATGACAGAAGAAACTTTGAAGAAGGTAATGCGTTTTTTCACAGCAATGGAAGTTTGGAATGAACTGCACAGATTATATGATGGTGTGTCCGAAGACAAAGCATATTATCTTTGTATGAATTTCTTTAATTATGCTAAGGTAGCTGATGATGATATAGCAACTCATTTATCAAAATTGAAAAATATTTGGAATGAACTTATCTTGGAAATTCGTAAGGACAGTAAGAGTAATTATAATTTGCCTGATCTTCTTTTAATTTGTAAGATTTTAGGTACATTACCAAAGGAATATTTTACATTTAAGTCTAGTTGGTTACTGTCTGTTGCTTAGTTTATAAGTTGGAAGACTTTTGTAGCGAATCGCGTTTCTATTGTTCAAACAATTACGCATATTGATGATTGGCATCATATAAAATCAAAAGAGAATCCAGCAAACGTGATCTCACGAGGAATGTTGCCAAACGAACTTATTAATTCGGAATTATGGTTTCATGGCCCAAATTGGTTAAAATGTGATTCGCTAGAGTGGCCAAAACAAAACTTAATATTAAAAAATGATACTTTATTAGAAAGAAAAAATTTGATTTCAAATGTATCCATAGAAAAATCAAAATTTGATATTTGTGAAAGATTTTCAAATTATAATACATTAATTGCTAGTTTTGCTTTCATATTAAGGTTTGTTTATAATACTAGAAACAAAACACGACGTACCGGTAATCTTTCACAATTCGAATTGAATAATGCGTTGAATAAATTAATTTTAATTGTACAATCTGAATCGTTTTGTGAAGATCTAAAACAATTAAAAAAACACGGACAAGTCCTCAATAAGAGCAATTTATTATCTTTAAGCCCTTTTTTAGATAAAGACGGTTTGCTTCGTGTGGGAGGTAGGTTGTCACAATCGAATTATGAATATACTAAGAAATATCCCCTATTGTTGCCTCATAAACATAAATTAACATTATTAATTATGATGCAAAAACATAAAACACTTTTGCACTGTGGTGCACATACTTTGCTTAATTCAGTAAGAGAAAATTTTTGGCCAATAGGAGGGAAAACTTTAGCCAAACAAGTTACTAGAAACTGCATAACTTGTTTTAAGGCACGACCTAGGTTTCAACCTTATAAGATGGGTGATTTACCTCGTACTCGTGTCACTCCTAGCCGTCCATTTTTAGTTAGCGGTACGGACTTTGCAGGACCATTCTTGGTAAAGGATAAGGCCACTAGAGGAGCACAATTATTAAAATCATATGTGTGCGTATTCGTTTGCTTCTTGACTAAAGCGGTGCACCTTGAGTTGGTAGCGGATCTTACTACTGATAGTTTTCTAGCTGCGTTAAAACGATTTTTTGCACGCAGAGGTATGTCCTCAGACTTGTATTCTGACCATGCCACAAATTTCGTTGGTGCAAATAACGAAATTAAAAAGGTGTATGAGTTTCTCAACGAAAATCTGAATGTAATTTTAAATGATTTAAATAAACAAGGTATTACTTGGCATTTTATACCCCCTAGATCACCTCATTTTGGAGGTTTGTGGGAATCATCTGTTAAAAGTATGAAAGGTCATCTTGTCAAAGTTATAGGAGAAAACCATTTACGTTATGATGAATTTGTGACTGTTCTTGCGCGCGTTGAAGCTTGTTTAAACTCGCGACCATTAACAAGTATAAGCGACGACCCTGCAGATTTGAAATCGCTGACCCCAGCGCACTTTTTAATCGGAGGTCCGATTCATTCGATACCAGAAGTAGATGTCTGCAAAGAAAAATTTAATAGCTTATCACGCTGGGAAAAGACGCAACAAATTACCCAGCAGTTTTGGCGTCGTTGGATGAGAGACTACATTCAACAACTGCAATGCCGCATCAAGTGGCAAGCTCAGGCAAACAACAGCTTGCTCGTCGGTGATCTGGTGTTGATGGTGAACGAGAACACGTCTTCTCTTCAATGGCCATTAGGCCGTATTACACAACTACACCCAGGCGAAGATGGGACAATTCGAGTAGTTACCTTAAAGACTAGTACTGGTACCTACACCCGTTCTTCAAAGAAGATTTGTAAACTGCCCCTTCCCGCACCCTAAAAGTGTAGTACCAATAGTGTTTGTGTAGTGAAATTATGGCCTGTTAAAATATAATATCGAAGTGTTAGTTTTAATTTAAACTAAAATTTTTCGAAATTTTACAGACTGACACTAAATTGTACTATTGTTTGTTAAAAAAAAAATGTATACGTATTTCCTATTTGCTAAAATTCTTATTGTATTGTTTGCTTTACTTGATAATTGTTAATTATTGTTTGATTTATTTGTATATTTTGTGTATTGAAAATTGTATTTTCAAGCTGGCCGAAATGTCTGTTGCTTGGTTTATAAATTCAAATAACCGCGCTTGATTTGTGTACAGAGGTCGCAGAAATAGTAAGCTGTGCTTTTGTACACAAAATAATATGAGATTTTTAGTAGGCAGTGATTAACAACAGACATATGAAGCGAGTATTGACAATATTTTCTGGATAAATAAATTTTTTCTACTTGAAGCTGAAGTATCCTGAGTTTGAACGAGTTTTTTTACAGTCCACTCCTCTGATCCATCGACAGTTACTAATGTCAAAAACTGAAAGGACTATTGACAATTTGACTGACCAGCTTTGTGCTTTTGAGAGAACTTTAAATTCGAAGGAAATTAATGTCTCATCTCATGAAGTTTTGATTGCTGCAAATAAGAAAATCAAAGGTGGTAAACAATCTGAGAAGAATTCTAAAAAGATAGTGTGTCATTTTTGCAAGAAAGAAGGACATATAAAGAATCAATGTTATGAGTGGAAAGCAATTAAACGATCAAACCCTGATTCAGAAAAGGATTCTGGTAAGAGTCATGTCAATATGTTTGTTTTATCTAATGTATCTAATATTTCAAATGATGGAACTAATTCAAATTGTTGGTATGTGGACAATGGTGCTACGAATCATGTAACAAATAGGAAAGAATTGTTTCGAGATTTTACACCATTTGATGTATCTCATACTGTGACAACTGCTAATGGGGAAGTCATTGCGGCCGTTGGTAAAGGCAACATTGAAATTGAAGCGGATGTCTTTGGTAAAAGAAATAAGATATACCTGACTGATGTCTGGTATGTACCTAAAATTCAGAAAAATCTATTTTCAATTTTATATATCCAAGACAAGTACCATGACAGTATTTTTATTTCGAAAACGGAAGTTTGTACTTTAAAGGTAAATGGACATGTTTTTTTAATTGGTAAAAGAAATAGACATGGTGGGCTTTATCAACTTAGAGTTAGAAATATTATTCCAAAGTTAAATGGTGATATTAATGCTTTATCAAAAGACAATTTACTACAATTGTACCATGAAAGATTTGGTCATCAACATAAACGCCACGTCAAAACTGTTATTTCTAGAGAACTGGGTATCAATGTAATTCTAGATTCTGAAATTTGTGAAGGTTGTGTCTATGGAAAGCTACATAGAAAACATTTTGGCACTAGAAAGCATGTCGAGAAACCTGGTGATTTAATTTATTCGGATGTTTGTGGACCCTTTATTCGTTCTTTCTCTGGATATCGTTACTTTGTTGTTTTTAAAGATGAATATTCTCATTATCGTTATATTTATCTTCTAAAAGAAAAGTCAGAAGTTGTTGAAAAACTGGAAGAAATGTTAACAGAAGCTAAAGTGTCTGGTCATACAGTAAAAGAATTCATGACAGATAATGGTGGTGAATTTGATAATTATTCAGTGAAAAAAATTTTAGCAAAATTTGGAATTAGACAAAGATTTACAATGCCTTATACGCCAGAGCAAAACAGTGCTGATCGCGAAAATCGAACCATTGTTGAAATGGCTCGGGCAATAATGCATGCTCATCAAAGTCTTCCTCAACAGCTATGGGCGGAAATTATTAATTCATCTGTCTATATTCTGAACAGAACTGGAACTTCAAGCATAGATAGCAAGTCACCTTACGAATTATGGTATGAAAAGAAACCTAGTCTTAAACATTTACGAATAATTGGTTGCACTTGCTATGCTCACATTCCCATACAGAGAAGAAAGAAGTTAGAAGAGAAAGCTCAGAAAGGCATTTTAATTGGCTATGATTATGATGATGGCTATAGAATATGGAGCAAAGAAAATAAAAAACTAATTAGGTCACGAGATGTGTTTTTTGACGAAAATTCGTTATTGCATAAATATGTCAGTATTCCTGAAATGGTTGATTCCACTAAAGAGAAAATAAAAGAAAGAGAAGATGTAAAAGTAAATGAAAAAGCGATCAATAGTAAAACTGACGAACAATATAATGAAGAAGAAGAATCATTAGAAGATGTTACTGTTTTTCAAAAAGAACAGAAAGGAGAAAAAGAAAAAGAAATAAATTCTGAAAACGAAGATCAAATAAATGATTATAGAAAACGATTAAGAGATAGATCTAAACTGAAGAAACCAGAAATTTTTAATTATTTTTCTGTCTCTTCGATGGCGTCTGCAATGTCTACTGTATTAAATTTAGTTGAACCTAAATCTTATAACGAAGCAGTACAATCAGAAAATGCAGAAGAATGGAAAGAAGCTATGAATAAAGAAATAAATTCCCTGAAGGAAAATCAAACCTGGTTATTACATATTTTACCTCCTGGAAAGAAAGCTCTTCCTTGTAAATGGGTCTTTTGTATAAAGGACTAATCCTGATGGTTCAGTTGATAAATTTAAGGCAAGATTAGTCATAAAAGGTTTTTCACAAAAGCAAGGTATAGATTATAACGAAACATTCAGTCCAGTGGTTAGAATGGAAACAGTTCGTGCCTTGTTAAGTGTTGCAGCAAGTGAAAAAATGTTTTTATCCCAAATTGACGTAACTACAGCCTTTCTCTATGGTAATCTAAATGAAGATATTTATATGCGACAACCTGAGGGATTTAATGATGGTTCTGGAATGGTGTGTAAATTAAAAAAGAGTCTTTATGGTCTTAAACAGGGTCCACGATGTTGGAATCAAAGATTTAAAGATCATTCGCTAAAATTGGGTTTTAGACAATCTAAAAATGATAGTTGTCTATTTATTCGAAAAAGAGGAGAGAAATTCATATTCTTAGCATTATATGTTGATGATGGTCTGATCGCAGCATCTGATAAAAAAGATATGGTAGAATTAATAATGGACCTTAAAAAGGAATTTAAAATTACGTCAAAATCTGCCTCTTATTATTTAGGACTTGAGATTGAACAGAAAATTAATGGTTCAATAAAAATTACACAAAAAGGTTACATACAAAAATTATTGGAACGTTTTGGTATGGAAAATTGCAGATCCGTATCTACACCAATTTTAAAGGACAGTGAAGAAGATGATGACAGATCTGTATGTGAAAATTTTCCATATAGACAAGCTGTTGGCGCTCTTATTTATTTAATGTCTGGAACACGACCTGATATTAACTATGCTGTTAGTTATGCATCTAGAAGTTTAGAGAATCCGACTTCAAAAGACGTAACAAAAGTCAAAAGAATTTTCCGTTACTTAAAAGGAACAATTGACTATGGAATAGAATATAAAGTCGAATCGAAACCAAGAATGCTGGAATCTTATAGTGATGCTGATCACGGTGGAGATAAATCAACAGGTCGATCCACTTCTGGCGCAGTCTTTATTTTTGCTGGGGGAGCTGTCTCCTGGTTCAGTCGAAGACATTTCCACTACAGAAGCAGAAATAGTTGCTGCTAGTGAAGCTGCTAGAGAACTTTTATGGCTTACGAGACTCTTCAATGAACTAATAATTTTAAAATCTGTTCCTAGTTTACAGGTAGATAATGAAGCTGCTGTAAGGTTGGCTATGAATCCCGAGTTTCATCACAGAACGAAACATATACGCATTAGGCACTTTTTTGTTAGAGAAATGGTAACTCGAGGAGAAATCTTTATCCAACGAACTTCAACTGAAGATCAATTAGCTGATCTGATGACAAAGCCACTTCATTCTCCAAGAATGAAATTTTTAATTAATGGCCTAGGAATTAGCAAATTATTGAACTAGGGGGAGTGTTAAAGTTATAAAAACTTTATAAACTATTTCTATAATTTGTACTAATGTTACTATGTTTTTTTTAATGAAGTTGTCAAAAAATAATAATATAATATGTTTTAGTGAAAATAAATACACATAAATGTTTTTGCCTTTTTCTATAATTAAAATATGTATATCTGAATTGCATTGACTTTATAAATTCATTCTAAATAGAAGTTCTGCTTCTACATTACAATATATATGTATATACGTATATGGACAATCTAATGAATAGAGACTGCCGGCCAGCTGTTAAATCTTTTGAAGTACTAACTGCTCCAAGTATTTATATTTTTGAAATTATTATTTTTACTTTTAAAAACTTGCACTTACTGACTTGAAATAATTCTTCGCACATTCATAATACACTTCATAATAGACAAAAAAGTCATATTAGAGCAGATCAACACCATACCGCCTTATTTGAAAAAAGCATTACCTACAATGCCTGTAAATTTTATAATCAATACCTCTCTGGAATCCTTCGCAAAAGTGCCAAATTGAACGTGTCGAGTATGTACAAAATAAATTTTGTAATTATGCACTGTTCAAACTTGGTATAGACTACAACATTCTCACTTACCCTGAAAAGTGCTATGTACTGAACATAGCCTCACTTACTTTTAGAGGTCTTTAGCCGACATGTGTTTTCTATACAAAGTTATGAACAGTGTCATATTTGTACCAGATATTTTATATAAGTTTAATATCCATGTACCTGCGAGAGAGACTCGTTCCCAGTCGTTATTTTATTATAGAAGTCATTCGACTAATTATGGGTTTAATACTTGTGTTGATAGACTGTCTAGAACAGTGTTTCTCAACCTGGACCAGAGTTTACCCAAATAATTGGATTGTAGTATTTTTATTTTCCGGAATAAACCGGAAGTACAGGATATCAAGAACAAATTCGATTTTTTATATAGGAACGTAAGGCGTTGGGTATATTTGGATAAAGCTTTTGAAAAGAAAAAACTTTTACATAAACATGTTTTTAATATCTGTTACGGTTACCTATAATGGCTTGCAAATATTGTTATTTACAAGTGTTCAAAGTTGCTTTCCATTTTGAACACTTCCGCATCCTTACTCTTAAGTTAACAGTAGCTCGGAGCATGACAAAAAATATTGCACGTTCAAGTCGTACCTACTTGAAAGTACTTGAAGTACATCCAACAATAACCGTTTTAAAGTTTAAATTAGTTGTCAAAATAAGTACAATATATTTTATTTATGTTTAAAAGGTATATTTTAATGAATATAAATGTCATATATTTATCAATATATCTTGCAAAATTGAGCGTTTTTCTATTAGAATTTCATGCTATGATCTTATATGATATCGCGGCCCCCTGACGAGGCTTTCACGGCCCCCCAGGGGGGCGCGGCCTTCCGGTTGAGAAACGCTCGTCTAGAACATATAATTCATTAAATAACAGTGTTATCTTTTAGGCTTAAGCCTTAACTCATTTATTTAATTTTGATTTACAACGTGTTTTTTAAATTTTATATACACTATATACACAACGTCTTGTGTTATTTATTATTACACACCGTCTCTAAGACACTGTTTTCAATAGTTATTTCCCCTACTCTCGTCCCTCGCAACCCCTCATATCACAAACACTAACAACAACCCCCACCTTGAAGGATTAAAATCCTTTAACTTCACTATCACTTGATGGGAAGAGGACAGAGCCTGGAAAAGGCCCTTTTGATGCATCCGTTGGCTGTGCGTACAGATGCCACTCTCGCGATGCCATCTGGACCAGGAAATACTTCCACGATGCGTCCGAGGGGCCACCTTAACGGAGGCGTTTGTTCATCCTTAATTAGGACCAACATACCCACCTTCAAAGTATCTTGGGACTGACACCATTTGGATCGTTGTTGAAGTTCGGCAATGTACTCACGCTTCCATTGCAGCCAAAATTGCTGTTGCATTTTTTGAATGATCTCAAAATGAGACAACTTGTTTTCTAAAGTATTCAGATACTTTGGTTCTGGAGGAGAAACTAAATTTCTTCCAATAAGAAAATGACCAGGAGTGAGAGCATTTAAGTCCGATGGGTCATCAGACATAGGAAAAAGAGGTTGAGAATTTAATATTGCCTCTATTTGGATCAAAATTGTATTGTATTGTTCATAAGTGAAATGATTATTACCTACAATCTTTTTGAGCAGTGATTTAACTTGTTTCACTCAATTCTCCAACAGACCTCCAAAATGTGGCGCCTTAACAGGTATAAACTTCCATGTAATACCATCAGTATTTAATTTTTCAGAAATACCATTCTGTTGTTGAATTAGAAATTCTGACAATTCTCGATTTGCCGCCACAAAATTAGTTCCATTATCAGACCACATAGTTTCTTTCTTACTTCGTCTTGCTATGAAACGATGAAATGCTGCTAAAAACGAATCTTTTGACATTTTTGTGGCTAACTCCAAATGAAAAGCCTTTGTAGTCATGCATATTAATAAGCAAATGAATGACTTTATTAATTTACATCCACGCCCTGATTTATTTTTTATCCATATGGGTCCGGCATAATCCACCCCTGTGTTCAAAAATGGCGGTGCAGGACTTACCCTTTCCTTAGGAAGAGCTCCCATAATTGGATTTAGTGTTTTCGGATTTATACGAAAACATTTCACACATTCATGAAATAATTTTTCAGTGCAGGTTTAGCTGATATTGGCCAATATGATTTTCGTACTGTTGACAATGTTATGTTAATACCAGCGTGCCCTAGCCTCTCGTGCTCATGTTTCAGTATCAAACTTGATAGATGACCTTTACCGAGAACTAAAGGAAATTTTTTCCCAAAATCATATGGTCCATGATGAATACGACCATCCACGCGTATTAAACCAATTTGATCCAAGAATGGATTTAATTTATAAAGAACACTTCTTCGTGCAATTACATTTCCTTCTGTCAAAGTTTTTAATTCTTCTTTGAATGTATGTGATTGATCATAGTAAATCAATCTTTTTGTAGCATCTTGAAGCTCCTTGGCAGATAAATATCCATATTTTCTCTTTGAAATTTCTACCTGACAATTATGACTAAATCTCACACAATACGCTATAATTCTTCGTAATCTTGAAAATGATGAATAATCTGAAATATTTATTATTTTACATTTCTCAGTCATACATAATGTTTGTACTGATTTCTTTGTTTCAGGCGGTTCACCGTAAGAATTATATTTGAATTTGGCCACTGATCTTTTTCTTTGCTAAGCCATGCTGGTCCTTTCCACCATAACTCTTTTTCCGACAGAATTTCTGGTGAAACTCCTCTACTCAATAGATCAGCGGGGTTGTCATTTGATTTAATATGTCTCCAATCTTTCGGTTCAGTAAGTGACTGAATTTGTGCCACTCTGTTTCCCACAAATATTTGCAATGTATTTGACTGACTATTTATCCAATGTAGAGCAACACTAGAGTCTGACCATAAGTATATTTTATATTCTTTAAATGTTAAAGCTGACGTTACTCTGTGTATTAAATGCGCTAGAATAGTTGCTGCACATAATTCTAGTCGTGGAATCGTCAGTGATTTCAAAGGTGCTACCTTCGTTTTCGAGATTAGTAGCCTTACATGATGTTTGCCGTTCTCATCAGTACTTCTAATGTACACAAATGCTCCATATGCCTTGTTAGAAGCATCAGCAAATCCATGCAATTCTATAGAATGTACGTTTTTACAAACAACTTGTCTTGGTATATATATTTTATTTAATAATGGTAATTCTTCATTAAATGCTTTCCATTTTGTATAAATATCAGCTGGAACACTTTCGTCCCAATTTAATTTACACGTCCACAACTCTTGCATCATGATTTTTGCAGTTATAATTACTGGACTGAGCAATCCTAAAGGATCAAATATTTGAGCAATTTGGGATAAAATATTTCTTTTCGTTACAACTTTTGTTTTGTAGCATTGAACGTTGATCTTAAAGAATAATTGATCTTCCTTGTTTGACCAGTATAATCCCAATAACTTCGTATTTTCTGTTTCTCCTAAATGTACAATTCTTTCTTCAACATTTTCTGTAACCTTTTGTAAAATATCTTGACTATTGGAGAACCATTTTCTTAAATTGAAACAGCCTTTCCTTAAAACTTCTGCTACTTCTTTCACTATTTCTAAGAGTTCCTCCTTTTCATTTTTACCTGTCATTAGATCATCCATATAGAAATCAGACAACATAATCTTTGCTGCCTCAGGTTTACTTCCTGTATAGTTCTTCCCTAATTCCCTTAAACATTTAACATATAAATGTGGAGCTGACTTTGTACCATATGTGACTGTGTCTAAGGTAAATGTCTTCAATGTATCACCTACATTTTCTCTCCAAAATATACATTTAAGTTTTCTTTGCTTTGGATCGACCAAAATTTGTCGATACATTTTCTCGACATCTGCACATACGACATAGTTGCATTGCCTAAATCGTAGAATAATTGACAATAGTTCATCTTGTAAAGATTGGCCTATCATCTGAATGTCATTAAATGAGTATCCCGAATCCGTAGCTGCGGATGCATCGAAGACAACTCGTAACTTGGTTGTAGTGCTGTCTTCCTTGATTATCCCATGATGCGGTAGATAATTTAAGAAATCACTTTCATGTGTTACATCTGTTTCTGTCATATGACCTAGTTCTTGATATTCTTGCATAAATTGTACATAATCTTTTTTGAATTCCACATTTATGTTAAATTTTCGCTCTAAAGTTTGAAATCTTTTCAAAGCCAATGCTCGCGAGTCACCCAAGCAGTCTGCTGAATTCTTTAATGGTATAGTTACTATAAACCATCCTTCCTTATTCCTTTTAATTGTATTATAAAATATGTTTTCACATTCTCTTTCTTCTTGTGAAAGAATTCTTTTTTCTTGAGGCTCTTCAATTAACCAAAATTTTTCTATTTGCGATTGTAGATCATTTGTTTTTGCGAAATTCACCATAGTATGAGATGCTATTTGTTTTGCTTCAATATTTCCTGCTACTACCCATCCTAGTCTTGTTTTCTGCAATACAAGTCCATTGGGTTGCAGTTCATGTTGTCCGATGCATAGTAATTTCCAAAATAAACCACTCCCAATTATCATATCAATACATGATGGTATTTTGTACGTCGGATCCGCTAGTTTTATGTATTTTGGTGTACTATATGTTGAATCATCAATTTTTGAATTAGGTATTGAGTCTGTTAATGCAGGTAGTAACAAACAAGTAACATTTGTTTGAAACTCATTATGCATGGATTGCATCTTTATTTCACATTTGTAATTAATTTCTGACACTACTTGATTTATGCCCACAATTGACATATTCAATTTGGTTTTCTTCAAATTTAACTTCTTGAAAAATTCAATCTTCATAAAATTTGACTGTGCTCCACTGTCTAATAATACTCTACAATTATGCGTTTGATTATTAGAATCTAGTATTTGGACTATTGCGGTTGGTACAACTCCTTCTGATGCACATGTAGCTGTCGCAACAACTTGTTTATTTTCTTTCACGTCTGTCTGATCTTCTTGTGGAATTTCCTTCTTTCTTTCGAAATGAAGCAACGTATTGTGCGGTAAACCACATTTTTTACAATTTCCTGATTTACAAGCATTGCTAATGTGACCACCCTTCAAACATTTTAAACACAATCTTAATCTTTTGATTTCTTCTATCCTTTTTTCCGTTGCATGACTCAAAAATGTCTTGCAATAGTAAATCGCATGTTCTTCACTGCATAATGCACATTTCATTATTGTAGCTGCATATGACTTCGCCCTTTGTTGATTTGTATGTTTAGAATTTACCTTTATGGGATCTGATTTTTTAGATTCGAGTGTCTCTAATAAATCTGCTTTATGTTTTAAAAATTCTTTTAGGTCATTTAAAATGGGTATAGAATCTCTCTTGCGTTCTTCCCATTTTCGTAGCGTCGCTTTGTCTAATTTTGTACAAACTAAGTAAATTAGTAGTGTATCCCAGTATTCAGTTGGCTGACCTAAGTTTTGAAGTGATCGCAAATTTTTCCAAATTTGATCAATGAGATTTCTCAAATCTGTAGCAGAATCTTTTGTGATGGTTGGTAACTCGAACAACCTCTTCACATGCGTATTAATAAGAAGTGCCTTATTATCGTACCTCTCATTCAACAGCTCCCATGCAATGTTATAATTTGATGCAGAAAACTCAATTGAATGAATTATTTGAGACGCACTCCCTTTTAGAGCAGCCCGTAAATAATGAAATTTTTGTATTTCACTGATTTGCGCATTATCATGAATAAGAGACTTAAATGTGTCCCTAAATTCTAACCACGCATCGTATGCACCCGAAAAATTTGGAAGTGTGATTCGTGGTAATTTTACCATATTACCCGCATCTGGCATTTGAAATCGCGCTGAATGTACCGATAATACTGCCGATAATGCATCTTCTGGTGTGATGTCACTTTGTACTTCTGTTTTGTGTTCATTGATGAACTGTTTAACTGATGAAATTAAATTGAAATATGACGCTTCTATTCTATTTCTCTCTTCTAACTGATCCTCATAATCATTGCAAATTCTCTCAATATCTGACTGAATTTCCTCAAATTGTATGAATGCTTCCTCTAATTTATTAACTCTGAGTTCTAACTCAATAAGTTTTGCTGCTTTTGTACTAGCATCCACTGCATCTATCGTTATTTCAGTATCATTGAAATACCTTTTTGCACTCGTAATTTTTGATTTTACAGAACCTCTTCTGCGATTGAGTGTTTCTAATGACACTTCTACCTCCTCCATTCTTATGAACAATGTACAAGCTACGATCTGACCACGAAATTGAAATGCTCTCACTTACCTTGACAGCTTCTTGTCGAATGCTATTTTGTTTGATGCCCACCTTTGCTTGAATACTGACGCTGTACACTGTAGTAGTCTCGTTACGCAGTAATTCAAAGTTTTTTATGCACCACTATGAAATTGTACTAAATACTGACGTTGTACACTCAACAATGTATGTAAAGTCTCGTCACGTAGTATTTCAAGTTACCACTACACCACTGTTATCAAAACTGTACCTTTTCTACTGGTATAGCTATACACTCCTGACAAGAAGCGTTGCTATGGTATTATTATTGCATTGTTTTTCACTAAATTCACTTTTAATTAACTTATTAACTGTATTTTAAGTTTTACAGATTCACATCCGTCGTTCGAAGGACCAAAAATGTTATCTTTTAGGCTTACGCCTTAACTCATTTATTTAATTTTGATTTACAACGTGTTTTTTAAATTTTATATACACTATATACACAACGTCTTGTGTTATTTATTATTACACACCGTCTCTAACATGCCCGGGTAACTCCTATAGCCCGTTTGAACATACAGTTTTAGTTTGCGATTCTTTCACATGGCGCTGTAGTGACTTGGTCGCTGGCTTGGTCGGATGGGGAAGAACACGTTATTACCGACTGCAACACCGTACGCCTACCGCCATTACAGAATTTTAGAGTTCAAAATAAACTGAAAATATTAGTCTACTATTTGTGTATTCGTGGAATTTAATTAATAATAAGTGACTTTATTGAAAATACAAATTTTAAAGATAAATATACGATCTTTATATTTATTATTATTCACAAATCGACGTGTTCGTTTTCTAATTACCCAATATGGAGCCTATTGTACCATTTCCAAGGAATATTAAAAATATTGTGTTCCGGGATGTTATGATATTACATCAACTAGACATCGTTCTCCTTTAATTGAAGCCGATGTTTTTAACGTGTGGGTGAATTGCATCAGGCATCCAAAATTTGAATGGTATATTCAAAAAGTAAGCAAAATATATATAAGAAAAGTGATTTAAAATGATAAAGATTCTTTACTGTTTAATATACTTTTTAATAAGATGAATATTGGGCGCTACCTATATATAAATTTATTGAAGTATCTTAATTATGATAACCACTCATCTACAGTTTATTTAATTGTGTATTATTATGTGTATAGTTATATATATATACAACAAAAGCCGTACGAAGTACCCGTACATCAGGTAATTTTAATGATTATAGTATTTTTTTCTTTATAGTCTCTTTTTTCTAAAATGACATATTTTAGATAATATATGTAAAAATACATAAATATAGACTTAATATTTTAATTGTTTGTATTTTTGTTTATTTTATTTTGTACATTGTAACATATTTATACTACATTGATGTTAACAATCTTAAAAATGTATTTGAATTCTTCAATGTTATTTTAATAGAATTTGGAAAGCATTTAAGAATTAAATACATTTTTAAGATAGATAATATCAATTGTTAATTTAATTTTAAATAAAAGAAAATAGTGTAAATATTTAAATTTGCCACCCAAATTTTTTAATTTGCGGATCCCTCACATGGCGCTTTTACTGCTGCGCCTGATCTCCGTTATCAGGTTTACTGAACGAACTCTTTGACGATTATTAGTAAGCGAGTTTCTCATCTAAAAAGAACTTTTTTCTATGGTCTCTAAGACACTGTTTTCAATAGTTATTTCTCCTACTCTCGTCCCTCGCAACCCCTCACATCACAAACACTAACAAACAGCAATACCCTAGATCTGTTCAACATGTCTTTTAACGCATTTATTAACCAAATAAAATCACTTATTTTTGCCTGAATGATTATGTTTTTTTTTTACTATGTATGTATTTTTTACTATTTATTTTTTCTACTATGTATTTTTTTTTACTATGTATTTTGTTTTATATTATATTTTTATTTACTATTTGGATTTTTATCTGTAAGAAAATTTCGTAAATAAATAAATAACCTATTGCATTAAAACAAATAAGCAATATTATCTCATTTAATAAAGAAATAAAATCTATATTACTCAAAAATACTTTATATTCAGTTGAAGATTTCTTTCATTGTAGTTATTAAAGCTTTTGAAACATTTATCAAATACTTCATGAAAAAACATAAGCCTCTTGTCTAATTCTAGAGCTTAATTTATATTTTACCCAAATTCTGTTACAGTTGTTTTTAAATTTTATAATTGGTAATTAATCATTATTTATTTGCATTCATAATTAAAATGTACCTTATCTGTAGAATTTCTCTATACTGTGACTTTGTCTATACATGTACGGATGTTAAAGACACAATACAGCATTATTATTATTATTTTAGTCACACCGACTCACCTAAAATGTAATATTTTTTTATATTAAAAAGGTTTTGATTCGGTATTATATATTATTTTGTGTTATATTTATTGTTATATGTATTTAATCTTAATTAATTTATTTAATATAATATTATTTTTGGAGAATATACATTATTATAAAAATACAATTCTATATTGAGCGTTGCAAGAAATATAAATTATCAAAAATGGAAAATTGAAAGTCAAAATTTAAAATGGAAATCGAGTGTTATTTAAAATATGTAAATTTAACATTTTTAATATTTTAAGGGGCCAGCTTTATTTTTTTATTTAATTTAATAATACAGCACGAAGCCAATATAAACAATAATACAAAACAAGAAGAAAAAAATATATACAGGGTGTTTGTTCGAAACGGGGCACCCCGAAAATCTCCTTTATTTGTAAAGATACAAAATATCTTCAGAACAAAAGTTAAACTAGACAAAAAGGCCCATCTAAAGGTTACTATAAGAATTCTGATGCACTTCCGGTATCACCGGAAATGATGTCAACTTTTGATCTAGCATAGGGCATCGATAATTTTATATTTTTTTCCTAAAAGTACATTAAAAGTACACAAAAAGTCATATTTTTATGTTAACAATTTCAAAATGGCGACCATTTATTTACAAAATAATAATCACCATAAGTTTTACAAAGTTGAACGTAGCAAGCTTTGAAAACAATAAAAAAAGAAACAAAATATCTCTAAAATAAACTATTTGACTATTTAGAAAAAAAAAACTATTACTTTTTACAATTATTTTACAAAAAATACAAATGTTCGATCAAACCACCATTATTGTCCACACATTTTCTCATTCTTAATAAAAACTCTTCCATCGCCCTTATAAGAGTACACTCTTGGATATGCCGGATTGCACTTCTAACCCTTTCTTCTAAATCTTCTATCGTCGTTGGTGTTGTCCGATACACTCTATCTTTTAAATACCCCCAAACGAAAAAATCCAATGGCGATCGTGCAGGCCAGGGATTAAGTGAATGTGTTCCAATCCATTTATCTGGGTATTGGCCATTTAAATAGGCACACACGTTTCTAGCGTTATGAGCTGGTGCTCCATCTTGTTGGAACCACATTCCTATCCTATCAGCAAGTGGTAAATCATCCAACAAATCCTCCACTTCATTTTGTAAAAAATTTAAATACCTGTTAGCTCTAAGACTGCCATGGTAAATAATTGGGCCTACAATTTTTGTCCCTAGAATTCCCAGCCAAACATTGAAACCAAACCTGTGCTGGAATCTGGAAGATCTTAATTCCCTGGGATTTTCCGTCGACTAACGTCTTACATTATTCCTATTGAATAAACCATTTTTGGTCAAATTGGATTCGTCCGAAAACATTATTTTATAATGGAAGCGATTATCATTTTCCCACATACCCAAAAACCAATTACGAAAGTTCAGTCGGCGACCTTCATGATTTGCGTGGATAAAATGGCTTACATGCGGTTTATAAAGCTTAAACCCATATTTTTTTAAAACATTCCAGGCTTTCCATTGTGAAACACCGCATTCTTTTGCAATCAAAATAACGGTTCGAAACCCTGATATATATGTCTAATTTTTTTAAATAATATTTATTATTTTGTTATTGTACTGACTCGCCATTGACTATGTTAATATCTCGTAATTTTATTTTTAAATTTAAGTCTGCCCCTAAATGTAACAAGTATGATTGAAGTTCACCAGCGATGGCTATTTTTTTATTTACAAAATATGGAGGATCTTGACATTTCGCTTTTTTAGTTCGTTTGTGATTTTTGGATAAAGGTCTACGTCTGGGTGGCATATTGACCTAACAAAATAAAAAAAAAAATCTGTTTTAAAAAAATACAGTATTTGCTATGCTGACTTTAATATGTAGCGTATTGACTATACAAGTACAGTCGATTCCGCTTAACCCATTAGAGCCCCTCGGCAACTAAAGTTGCCAACGTTTTTATTACCTAAAACTCTGATGATTTGAGTCATAGGGCAATGCGCGTGTAATCACTTATTATCTGTACCTTTATTTATGACCCATAATATAAATAAACCACTTCAAGTGCAATAGTCTTAGTTTAAAGAAAGCAGTGTCAAGTTAAATATTTACCACCGGTGCATTATGGAAGAATTGTAAGTATAATTTTATTTTCTATGCATGAACATATTTTGTTATATGTCAAAATATAAAGAAAAACGTTCATTTTGAATGTTGCTTGGAAAAATTTTTAAAGATTTTGGTATTGAAATGTTCAAAATTGGCCTTGAAAGTGCGTGGCAACTAAAGTTGTCGGCGGGCACTTACATAATTTATTTAATAAGCGCTTATGAAAATGATGTTGTGAACGACTTTTGTTATTTATTATTATTATTATTTCTTTAAGTTGCCATAGAGTCAAAGAAGGGAAAGGGTATTTTCTTCATGAAATTCTGGCAGTTACTGAAGAAGATGAAGTAATTCCAGAGTCAATTACAGTATGCCCACCTGAAGAATATGGCATTGACACAATCAAGGAGGAGATGTTGATCTAGGATTAGTTGAGCCTATGACCCTTCCTGCTGGAGTAATATTATATTTTGACAATTTGTTTACTTCGGGAAATTTACTACAAGAACTAATTTTACTAGGTTTGGGCGGGAATGGAACATTGCGCCAAAATCGCATATCTCCATCAATGAAACTTGAAGATAAAAAATGCTGGAGTAAAAAATCTCTGCATGCGATGATTTACTGGCTGTTCAATGGAAGGATAATAGTGTTTTCACTGTTTTGACAAACTGTCATTCTATAAATCCAATGAAAACATCATCACAATACTCTCGGGCAGAAAAGAAGACAATATCTGTGCCAGTTCCAGGTCCGATTGCTAAATATAATACTAATATGGGCGGTGTAGACCTATCAGATCAATTTGTATCTACTTATGGATGTAGTATAAGAACTAAAAAATGCTGGTGGCCATTCTTTTCTTGGGCAGTTGGCATATTTTGCGTTCAAGGATAATTATTATCCCGCCGTTTAGGCAATGAAATACCACTTTTAGAGTTTAGACGGCAATGTGCTGTTTTTATTCTTAAATCTTTTGGTACTCCAAAAGTACAACTTGGAAATAGGCCATCAATGGAGTTTTCTCCTGTGCTAAATGAACTACGTACTGACCATATTGTTGAACGTGGGGAATCAAAATATCGTAGTGTCGTGTATGTAATAAAAGAACAATATATATTTGCTGAAAATATGATGCAGCGCTACATCCAGTTGCTTGTTTTAAAACGTTTTATTCTTAAAAACATAAAATAAATGTAAAAAATAATGTTAGTTTCATAGTAAAATAAAATTTTGTATTGCTTAAAAACTTGTTTGTTTTTCATTTTTTTACATCTACCTGCCCGTCGGCAACTGTAGTTGCCAGCTAATATTTCGTAAGGGGTATATTTTTTGAAAATGAAATTGTCTTTACTAGTTGTATACTGATATTTTAAAATGATTTTGATATAAATATCTTGAAAATAACATCCACAGAATTACGGGCTCTAATGGGTTAATCGGGACACATCGGGACTAGTACATTTTGTCCCATTTAAGCGGCTGGTCCAATTATCCGAAGTTTCACAAAAATTAAAGGATTAGTGTTTTTAGGGTTTTGTAGGTATGACCAAAAAACCCTTATACCGTCATTTTGTCGTCTGTCTGTCTGTCTGTCTGTCTGTCTGTCTGTCTGTCTGTTCGGTAAAATATGTAGCCAAACGGCTAAACCTAGAGAGTTGAAATTGGCATGCTTGTACAACTTTTTGACCCACACATAGGAAAAATACTAAAACATCTAAAAAACATATCCCCCTAAAAATATAAACAAATATGTGCTCATCGAAAAAAAAAATATTTTTTTAAAATTCTGAGTAGGGCATCAAATGAAAGCCCTTAGTACGTGGATTAACGATCAAAATTTAATTTTTGCAAAATAAATTATTTTGAGGCGATTTTTGCCATAATTGTGCAAAAAAATTTTTGTCCCACACCCTGTAGCCCAGATGGTTTAAACTAAAAATGTGAAAAAATTCTAAGTAATGTATAATGGTGTGAACCGGAATAGTACAACAGGAATTTTTGATCAGATTATGTTTTCGGAAAATAACGCATTTTTTGTGTTTTTTGGTTGACGATGCATACATGTTATACTCTTATAACACCCTAAGTTGATAAGCGTTTGGTGGTCTAGTGGCTCAGTTGCTCGACAACCACACAGGATCGTTATTCAGTACACAGGTTCGTTCCTGGCTTGTGGAGTCAATTTTATTTTTTGTTTTGTTTTTTTTTTTTTCATATTTATTATGTTTAAATTAATTTGTTAAAATTCTAGTTATATTTTAGCACATTTTGAATTTAATTTTCAAGAGCGTAAATTTAATAACCAATTGGAATTATATTTTCATTCTGTGTCATTTATACGAAGCCAGAGGGGCGAAGCGTATGATTTAAGACAACCAATGAAAGCCATAGGCCCAATTTTCAAAATCTTAATGAACCTTGTTATATAAAAAAAATACTGCACTTATTTAGAAACCTAAATAATGATATTAGGTATTCGAATTAAAATTAACAAAAAAATATTTTAACATAAAATTTGTTTTTAAAGCTCTGAGATTAACAGACGATAAATTATTTTAAAAAGATCGTTCATTTTGCCGTGGTTACTACAAAGCAAAATTTGTCCTACACACTCAGCATGCCGCCTTCACTTATTATATACCTGCGAACCCTGCAATGTGTGAAAATTCACACTTCACATCAATTTTTTTATAAGTATTTTATTTAATAAATTGCAGAAAAATAAAACAAGTCACAAAACTATACGTAGGTATACATATATATTAAAAAATTATATACGTACTAAATCCAATGCTTTCAAATGTGTCAAATTCTTTCTTGGCATCCCGGTAAGAGTTATGTCAGTGAGTCACTACACTAAATTTACCTTAACTCGACCACAAAAACCACGCTTATACATAATGATGTCAAAGTGAATCCCCACTCCAACATGAATTCCCGGCGCCACGGGAATTCACACGATTACTGTCCCGATTAAACGGAATATTGTCCCGAAAGTTTATTGTCGTAATATTGTCGTAAGTAAATTTACGATATTTCCTCGGTTTTGTTGCCGTTCTTTAGGATTTGTCCCTAATAAGCGGCTGTCCCGATTAACCGGTGTCCTGATTAAGCGGAATCGAATGTATTTTGTATATGCGATTTAAATTTCAAAATACACATCATCCTGTTATCTGCTTAGAAGCAAATTTTGGCAAATATTCGAGCTAACTATCTCTCTCTAAGTTTGACTAGTGGCGCCTACGGACACCGGGCCACGGATGTTATGACAAGATAGGCTTCGACACGCCACCTTAAAGGATACAGTATTGTATATTTTTGGGGAACCATCTGACTAGAGTTCTGACAACCTACTTAAGGGACAGTAGTTATCACAACGAGAACAACATTTAACATCCGAATGCCAAAATGCTTTGAAATGTCATTTATTTTGAGGTTATGTTTTTTGACATTTCAAATTAACAACTTGTTTGAGGTTTTGGAGTATAAAAGCTTCGTTTAAACCTAGAAAATACAACAATTAGCGTATGGAATATAGTTAGGGTGACCATTCGTCCCGGTTTACCGGGATTGTCCCGGTGAAATTATCGGTTGTCTCGGTTTTTACATAATTCTGCATTTTTAAGAAAAGAAATATTACAACTAGTTATTGTGGGAGGTGAGGACCTTTTTTTTGCTCTTCACTTGGATTTGGGAGGTGAGGACCTTTTTTTTGTTTGCTCTTCACTTTAATCTGCGAGGTGAGGACCTTTTTTTTTTTCTCTTCACTTGGATCTGGGAGGTGAGGACCCTTTTTTTTTCTCTTCACTTGAATCTGGGAGGTGAGTGTCCCGGTTTCCCTTCACCGAAATCTGGTCACCCTAAATATAGTGGAATGGAGTACTTACCTTGTTTAGAAAATATGCCAAATATCGGAACACAATTTAGGCCGCTGCGATGTTCGCAGTGATGCGCGGGCCACATATTGGCTACAACAATGCCCGATGGCGGCGCTACAAGCGCTGTGAACAGCTGATTGAAACGAGTAATGTGAAAGTTATCCATATTTGTTTACATGTTAAATCATCGATTTGCAATGGATAATAAACAGCTATCCTTATTAAATTATTTTAATTTTTTAAGTGCAACACCTTCTTCTAGGTGTGTAGTTAAAGGAGAAGAGTTGTTAAACGCCGGACATCTTATGTTGTGCGGAATTTTGGACAAAAATGATGAACATGTCGACACATGTGGGTTATGTTTACAAACAAGCAGTTTGAGATCACCACCTCTTATTACCACCACCTCTATTTATCTCTTCCACAACACCAACCTTATTTATTATTTTCACAAATTGTTTCTCATTTGGAAAATAGTGGAAGTGAATGTTTTTGTTACTTCCTTTTCTAGAGTGACAGCCAAACACACAGCAATTTATGTTATGATAACTCATTATAACATAAAGTTATATAAAAAAGAATAATAAGTGCTATCAAAAGTTAATATAACAAACAAACTGCAACACTAATGTTTAAAAGCGATACAAACTACACGAGAAAACACATGTACACCAGATGTAAACAATAAACTATTACTCGTTTCGCCTAGTTCAGTTTTTGCCCGCTTGGCGTCACTTCATAGCGCTGTTGAGCCCAATACTTTAGGAGGGAGAAAAGTCTTGAATTGTGTAGTAATTTATTGTATTTGTAAGTTTTCAGTTTTTGTAAGTTGGCAGCTCTGGAGAACTATAAAGAATGTTACAGTTTGAACGAGTCAGTAGGGTCGTTAATGTGTTCTGTGGTAGCCGTCAAAGGGTTAATGTATGGTTTTGTGTACGCGAAGTCATATCTGATAATTGTAAACCTTAAGGCCAGTGTAGAAGTTTATTACAGATTTCAGAAGTAGGATTGTAATCCAAAATAACGTGCGAAACTCTGAGTGATACTGTGAGAATAACCGGGGACAAACGTAGTCAGTATCTATGTAATACGAAGTGACTGTATCACGCGGATGAGTGGCGGACATGTTAGATGGTCGGACATTACGAAGTTACTGTTTGTTAACTAACGGTTGTGTTTGTCGGTGATCTAGACTGTACGGAGTGGAAAAACGATTTGGAACGAGTCGTGCAGTGTTATTACGGAATTCAAGCGTATTAGTGAAATACACCGGTGTGAGAGTGAGGTTAGTGTATCAGTTTACGCGGGACAATGCAGGATTCGGATATGTCGGCAGACAGCAACACGAGTCCAGATTGTTTGTCAGATGTAGAGTTGAATGCGCAAGAACCGATGGCGGGCGGAATCCACCTATCGGCTGGTAATGAAGTTGCGGGTGTCGTGCAGGTGCGGGTATCAACAGTGATCAGTTTGCAACAATGCTGTCACAGATGCAATAGATGCTGGGTATTATTCGACGCGACCGAGAAGCAAATGTAGGCTCAGTAATAGAAACCCAACCTACGCATTTGACGGTTTTGCCAGGTGCCATAAATGAGTTTACGGGTGAGGAAAGTCACACCCAAACTAAAGACTGGCTTGAACAATTGAAGTCAGCCGCGGCGTTAAACAAATGGTCCGACGAATACACAGTAGAGGTAGCGCGAATACATCTGAAAGGCGGAGCTAAGGCTTGGTACGCCGCACGGCGTGAACAGTTAACGACCTTCAAGGATTTTGAAGCGGCATTTCGGCGCACATTTTTAACATCAAACTAGTTTGACCGAGAGATGGGACAACATGCGCAAACGTGTGCAGCAAGACGGCGAGAATGTTGGGTCGTATATTCATGAAAAATATAGACTCTGCCAGGCATTACATCTTCCGTTCAAGGAGGTCAAAGAACAGATTTTAGTTAGGCTAATGGATGATAGAAATTCATCGGATCTGTTAGTCAAATCGCATGAAAATATTGACGAATTGTTTGACGACGTCATTTCTCGATCGCATTAATCGTGCAAAGGAGCAGGCGACCCCAGCGAAGTCTCACAAGGGAAACAAGACAGCAAATGAGTCAGTTTCATCAAAGGATTACCCCAACAATCAGTTGTTTCAAATGTAAACAGAGTGGACATTTGGCAAATGCGTGCATAGTTCAGCGAAGCGAGCTCCAATGTTTCCAGTGCAAAGAAAAAGGGCATTACAAAAGGGATTGTCCCCAGAACAAGCGGAGCGTGATGCAGGTGAATGACCAGGATCGAGGTTATTCAATAGAGAAGTTCCTGCGAGAGATTTCGGTCAACAGGATGAAGGCAACGGCGCAGATTGATCCAGGATCATCAGTCAACACCATCACGAAGGCAGCAGCTGCGAGATGCAACCTATGGGAGTACCCAAGTGACAAGAAACTGTTCGGTTTTGGGGGTGCAAATAGTGTTGTGCCGGGAAGCGGAAAAGTGAGTGCGAGATTGACCCTGGACGAGGAAAGCGTTGAAAATTAATTTTATGTTGTCGCGGATACGGCACAGATGACGGATGTTATCATCGGCAGACCGTTCGCGGAATGATCGGACGTAGCGTACAAAAGGGTGGACGATATATTGATATTCGAGTACCGTGAGGAATATCCATTTTCGGACTTGGTAATCGATGAGAGATCGGCACGCCTAAAAGTTCGTGCAAAGGAACATTGCGAACTATTTGCGGGACAGATAAACTTAATTAACTGTTTTGTTGAGGACAGTGTCATTACAGTACCTGTAATCAATCCTAACGATGCAGACTATACTGTTAAGAAAAATCAGGCTATTGGGTACTTAAAGAGGGATGGAGTGTTGGTCGTGGAAGGTCATAAGCGACAACCGATAACCCAGGAAATGCTCAATGTGAACGACGAAACGACGCGGCCCGCGGAAATTGCAAAATTATTAGAATTGTGCAATAAATATAGAGTGTGTTTTGCACTGAATTTACGGGAACTAGGTTGTACAGACTTGATCGCGATGGATATCGTCGATAATGACTTGCCTGTACGTAGGGCACCGTATAAAGCAAGTGCATTCGAACGCGACATAATCAAGGGATTAGTGTCCCAATGGAAGGAACATGGAATTGTTTCCGAGACAACGTCTCCATACGCGTCTCCGTGTTTATAAGTGCGAAAGAATACGGGAGAGCCGCGATTAGTAATGGACTATCGGGCGCTTAACTCTCAAACAGACAAAATGAACTTTCCGATTCCCACGATCGAAGAACAGTTCGAGGGGTTAGCAGGGTGTAAACTCTTCACAAGTTTAGATTTAGGCAATGCGTACTTACAATACCGTTAACGGAACGGGCGAAGCAGAAAAGCGCGTTCATCACCAACGATACGACGGGGCAGTTCGAGCGTATGATGCTCGGGATGACTAATGCACCGTACGAATTCAGCCGACTAATGAATTTGGTACTAGGACCTTTGGGTCGGAACATTGCTACATGGTGTTTGGACGATGTACTTATTTTGGCTAAGGATTGGCCTGAAATGTTTTCAAAAATCGAAAGGGTGTTCGCTGCGTTGAATTCTGCTAATTTGACTTTAAAGCTATCAAAGTGCAAATTCGGCATGACTAAAGTAGACTATTTGGGCTATACGTTGACAGAGACCGGAATATCGCCGGGTGAACATAAAGTAGAAGCAGTACGTAACTTTTCAGTTCCGGAAAATGTTCACGACGCGCGAAGATCTTGGGTTAAGCCAGTTATTTTCGAAGATTTATACAAAACTTCGCGATGCGAGCTAAAGCGATCAGTGACCTAACGAGGAAAGATGAAAAATTCGTTTGGGGAAACGCACAGCAGAACGCGTTTACTTATGTAATGCACTGTGTGCAAAACCGGTTCCGAGACTGCTCAACGCAACGGCAGTTAGAACAAAAGTGCACACGGATGCTAGTAGCTCAGAACTTGCTGGGATGCTGTTACAGGCAGACGCTTTCAAGGAATTTTGCCAAGAGTTGAACATAAAACATACGCTAATATCCAGTAAACATTCTCAAGCAAATGGAGAGGTCGAGTCAGTAATGAAGACCCTATTACCGACGGTACTGACTTCCATACAGGATAGGGTGACCATTTTCTTAAGAAGGCAATGCGGGACGGAGCATAAAAAAGGTCCCCACCTCCCAAATCCAAGTGAAGAGCAAACAAAAGGTCCTCATCTCCCAAAATCCAAGTGAAGAGCAAAAAAAAGGTCCTCACCTCCTAAATCCAAAATGCGGAACAAAATGTTAAAATGCGGGACTATTGCGGGACGCATCTTAATGCGGGATAACATGTTAAAATGCGGGACGAATGGTCACCCTAATACAGGACGAGGAACAATGGGATAGCAGTCTATTCATGGTTGAGAGACACCTGAATGCAGCGGTAAATGAGAATACTGGAAGGTCTCCATTTCAGATTCTTTTTGGCTATTAACCGACGTCTGATAACGTATTGTATGAGTTGTTGGGATCAATAAGCGATGGGAATGAATCGCGGACTCCCGAGGATATGCAGAAAGAACTTCGAGCACGACTTGAAGAGCAACAAAGAAAATCCAAGGAGTATTACGATGCCAGAAGGTGCGAGGGAGATACTTTGGCGGTGGGTGACTAAGTATTCATCAGAGGTCCACCAACCTGCACAGGTCAGCCCATTAAAACGTAACGGAAGTACAAAGGACCCTTCATGATCATCGAAGTACTGCCAAATGATACGTATAGAGTGAGTTCCATTGAGGGGACCAAGACACTTCACTACAACGGTGCACATCAGCCAGCTAAAGGTCTATAAAAATAATGCGGAGACCGATGAGTCGAGCGGTGAAGAGGACGACGACGCCAGTCTCGAGGAAACTGAAGACCCTGTACGGGATAATGGGACAGATCAACGAAGTGCGGTCGATAGTGACAGTGATCTCGCGAGTGAAACAGGGCCTGTTCAGTGTGAAACAGTGCGGGAAAGCCGGTCCCGACGACCGCCCAAACATCTTGATGATTTTGTAATTGTTTGATAACATTGTATTTGTTTTGTAACAATTGTCATGTTAAGTTTAAGATTTTTATGTTATTGGGGTCATTAACCTGTCAGGATGACCGATTGTAGTAATTTATTGTATTTGTAAGTTTTCAATTATTGTAAGTTGGCAGCTCTGGAGAACTATAACGGACGTTACAGTTTGAACGAGTCAGTAGGGTCGTAGCAGAGCCGTCAAAGGGTTAATGTATGGTTTTGTGTACGCGAAGTCGTATCTGATAATTGTAAACCTCAAGGCCAGTGTACAAGTTTATTACAATTGATAAAAAGTTTCGCGGAGTGACTTCGGCCATCTTAAGTTCCGAAAATCTCTGGTCCAATATTTTTAGACAGATTAATGGTCCAATTTTAATAGGTGGAGACTTCAATAGTCATCATCAGGTTTGGGGATGCCCAGAACCCGATACAGAAGGAGAACAACTTTTAGAGGCAGTTGAACAACAAAACCTAGTTACATTAAATGACGGCACGGAAACAATTATAAGACTGCCCAATACAAGAAAATCTGCAGTAGATGTTATTTTTTGCTCCTCTAACATTCTTAGTCTGACGTCATGGGAAGTAATTAAAGATGGTCATGGCTCGAATCACTACCCAATACTTATCAATCTTAATGTATTTCACAATGATAAAATAAAAATAACATCTAAATATAAATGGGATATTAATAAAGCGAACTGGGATTTATACACCAGTTTAGCCATGGATAAGGCCGCGAGTTATGTGTACAAGTTTACAAGTTTAGGCCAGTGTACAAGTTTATTACAATTGATAAAAAGTTTCGCGGAGTGACTTCGGCCATCTTAAGTTCCAAAAATCTCTGGTCCAATATTTTTAGACAGATTAATGGTCCAATTTTAATAGGTGGAGACTTCAATAGTCATCATCAGGTTTGGGGATGCCCAGAACCCGATACAGAAGGAGAACAACTTTTAGAGGCAGTTGAACAACAAAACCTAGTTACATTAAATGACGGCACGGAAACAATTATAAGACTGCCCAATACAAGAATATCTGCAGTAGATGTTAGTTTTTGCTCCTCTAACATTCTTAGTCTGACGTCATGGGAAGTAATTAAAGATGGTCATGGCTCGAATCACTACCCAATACTTATCAATCTTAATGTATTTCACAATGATAAAATAAAAATAACATCTAAATATAAATGGGATATTAATAAAGCGAACTGGGATTTATACACCAGTTTAGCCATGGATAAGGCCGCGAGTTATGTGCATAGTCCTGATCATATCACTGATTATTACAAGTTCATTAATATAATCAATGAATCAGCCTCAATCTCTATTCCCGAATCTAAAGAAAAAATAATAAACCCCCACAAAACCAAACCGTGGTGGGATCAAGAGTGTAAAGAAGCGGAAAAACAAAGAAAGGAAGCGTTTAAAAATTATCAAAAATCACTAACATACGAAAAATATCTCATATGTCAGAAATTAGCGGCCAAAGCAAAAAAACTTTATAAACTGAAAAAAAGATCCACTTGGAAGGAGTACGTTTCTACCTTAACTAAAGACACACCTGTCGGAGATATTTGGAAAAAAATTAAGTCTATAGATCGTGGTACTAATTATAATAACACAGTTAAACAACCTCCTAACAAATTAGTTTTAGAACAAATTTTGCATAACTTAAGTCCGGACACAGTAACCTATAATAAACAAAATAATAAAAATACCACAAATGAAACAAATAACGAACTAAACAAACCATTCTCAATAGACGATCTCAATTCCGCTATTAAAAATACAAAAAATACATCCCCAGGCGTAGATCAAATACGTTACCCTATGATCCGCAACCTACCCCTTAGCATGAAAGTAATTTTGTTAAATATCTTCAACCGTATTTATAAAACAGGAGATACAGTTCCAGACTGGAACACATATAACATTATCCCGTTACTTAAACCAAATAAAAATCCAGATCTCGCAGATTCTTACAGACCAATAGCCCTTTCGTCATGCATTGCAAAAACGTACGAAAGAATGCTAAAAACACGTCTAGAATGGTGGATGGAAAATAATCTTATAATTCCACATTATTTTTTCGGCTTTCGAAAAGGTCTAGGATGCCCTGATAGCTTGTCTGTATTAACAACCAACATCTGTAAAAATGTATCCAAAAACAACTATCTTACAACAATTTTTATAGATATTAAAGGAGCGTATGATAATGTCTGTATTCAAATACTAGTTGAAAAGCTAATAAGCATGAATATGCCAATCAATTTGCTAAGATCAATTACTTCTTTAATTTGGTGTAGAGAAATCACTTTGAATATTGATGATGGTACAGCCATTAAAAGGCAAGTTTCCCAGGGACTGTCACAAGGGAGTGTCTTATCTCCACCCCTCTTCAATCTTTATATGGCGGATATAAAAGACGTAATACAGGAGAGGAACGGGGAGGGAATCAGAATAATAGGATACGCGGACGATTTCTGCATCTACTCGGAGTCTGATAACCTACAGGAAAGTATCGCGGCCCTGGACGAGCCCATCAACTCAATCTCTGCATGGATGCATAATCTAGAATTATCAGAGGATAAAACTACGGTCACCGTATTCACTAGACACACCTAAAATTTACCCAAAATAAAATCAAAATCGGCCAGTATAACTTTAATTATAGAGCAATAGTAAAGTATTTAGGAATCAGATTAGACAAAAAATTAACATACAAATATCATATTCAAAATATTGTTAAAAAAGTTGAAAAGACTATAAACTTATTACGTCTTATTAACCATAAATCCTAGGGTGCCGACCCCGAAATATCATTACAATTTTACAAAATAAAAATACGGTCTATTATAGATTATGCAAGTATGATATATGGCTCCGCCTCAAACTCGAACTTAAAAAAACTGAATATAATACAAAATAAATTTTTAAGAATTTGTATTAACGCCTAAAAAACCACTCCAGTACACGCTTTATTAGTGGAGTGTTGTGAACCTCCCCTCCACTTTCGTAGAAAACTGTTAACTGACCAATTCTATATCTCTAAACGTACTATCAACGATCATCTGTTACATGCAAAGCTAAGTGAACTCGCAGAGCAGTACGTGACAAATAAGTTTTGGCACAACAGGAACCTTCTCCCACTAGTTAACAGTTTTATGAAGTATGCGCAAACTGACATGACTCTTTACACTTCTGCAATAATCACCTGTTATCTCTCACCGATCAGATATTCAATCCTTAATCGAGAAATAGACCCAGATTTCAAGACAACACAAAATGAATCATTCTTAGATACTGTAAACAACAGATTTCCAGACGCATTACTAATATTTACCGATGCATCTAAAACTAATGATGGCATAGGTCTAGCTGTATACGATTTCTCAATTAAACCAGTGGCGAAAGGAAACCTCCGCTAGACTTGCCCTCCCATAAAAAAAAAAAAAAATTAAAAAAAATGTAAACTAAAAAAAAAAAAAAAATTAAATATTTAGATAAATCTTCAAAAATACATCAAATATGTTCTATACAAATTTTTGTCCAAGGCTTGCTTTAGTAGTTACGAATTAATTATCATGACCATGGAAACGTTACATATAAGTATGAAAAAATTGAGACTGAAAAATTTTAAATAATTTTACAAAAATTTTTCAAAATTTTTCGTTTTATCAAAAAACGTCTCAAATAAAAGTTATTAGTTATTGCATTTATAGTAACTTTTGTTCAATAAATTTTTTCGAAATATTTTTCTGTTGCTAAATATTCGCAAAAATATTAAAATCGACACAAGTAAACTCCCATTTCTAGTCAACCGATTTTCATAAAAAACAATAGGGTTCTTCCTATTTAATAGGAGAATTTTTTAGTACCAGAACGAACTCTTTAAGTTAAACCGTTTTTGAGTTATCGTGTATACACACAGACAGACAGACAGACACACACACACACACACACACACACATACGGACGGCACTTCGAAAATAGGTTTTTTGGATTCCCTGGACCATGAAACGTGGTCATCCGTCAAAATCTCGACATCGAAAATTTTCGCGATTACAATACTTGCCCCTTATATATTAAGGTCGGGCAAGTAAAAATCCGAGTTATATAAGATAACAAATAATATAACAATATTTCATGCTGAAATGTTAGCCATCCTAAAGGCAACTGAATATATAATAAGAGGGGAATTCACCAACAGAAACATAATTATTGCATCTGACAGTAAAAGTGTATTGACTAAATTAAGAACACTTGGTATGTCAAATCATCCCAAAATTGTATATAATATTATTACGAACATCAATAATATACAAAATGAAAACAATATAATACGAGTGATCTGGGTAAAATCTCATTGTGGTATAGAACCCAACGAAACTGTGGACAACCTTGCAAAAATGGCCATTCATAGCGGTCGGCTGATACAA
The DNA here is from genome assembly GCA_963971575.1 of Liopterus haemorrhoidalis. Classification (NCBI taxonomy): domain Eukaryota; kingdom Metazoa; phylum Arthropoda; class Insecta; order Coleoptera; family Dytiscidae; genus Liopterus; species Liopterus haemorrhoidalis. The sequence goes on along the minus strand of OZ020626.1, from coordinate 14,866,247 downwards.
CCCCCGAACATGTCACAGGAATACATAAATGGTGAGAAAACAATAGTTAAAAAGGAGTGGGAAAAAGAATATACAAAATTTTCAGCAACTAAAGGAAAAGAGTATTTTACCATCAACGGAACAATTAAAACAAAACCGTGGTTTTCAGACTACAAACTACCTTGCCACTCTGTCACTAAAATATGTAGACTCCGTTTCAATCATACCAGCTGCCCTACTCATTTAAGAAGATTCAGAATAGTAGATAATAACATTTGTGAACATGCAACCATCCAGTAGATCCGAACCATCTCATATTTTCATGTAACAACTTCCGAAATGAAGAAGACACCTTAGTACAAACATTAATATCGCAGGGCATATTACTCCCTACAAACTTTCAAATAGTATTAAGTACAACGAAAAAAGAAAAATATGCAGCTTTATCAAACTATCTCATAAACACGAACATTAACTTCTAAAATTATTAGTGACAGTACTACACATTTAAATTATTGTTTTTTACTTATGTTAATTATTACACATCTCAAATTTATAAAAACTTTACAGAACTTAGTATACATTCTATTCATTTGCATAACATCAAACTCTATTGTAAACCTTCTCAAGGCTTACTCCAAACCGCAGTCCTGTCGTGACGGCCTCTCGGCAAAAACCCCTATCCTGAACATTTCCAATACTATCCCTTCATATTCATCAATTTAAAGTAAGAAAATAATTAAAAAATTAAGAAGCTGGCTTAATGGAGTCATCCGAAAGCCATTATACCCAACAAAAAAAAAAAAGTTCCGAAAAGTGCAGAAGGATGGGTTGATCACAGGGGAAAATCCAGCACTTACGTGCAATATTATATCCATGAACAACCGTTTGAAGTATTGAAGGTATTCATGGATTCGCCTAGGCGGAACATTGCTAGGAGTTAATTGTTTTCAAGTAAAACACGGAGATGTCCGGATACGATTTTTCTGATCAACCATCGGAACTTAAGAGCATTCAAGCCACCGAACACGAGGTTAAGTACCATGAGAAGGGCCAAAATTCGGTATTGTACCGGCAGGGAGTCGGGAGAACCTACCTGTTAGGAACCTTACATCGTCTAGAGAGGCGTTAACTACAATGGTAATCGAGCGAGGGAATCCAAGCGACAACCGATCGCGGAGCGCTCAGAAATTCTGAAGCGGAAACAGGAATAACCGCATGAACGTCTCTTCGGAGACCCGCACAGCCTACTTATTGTGACCTAGAATCGTGTTGAGGGCGTGTAATTAGCCAGATTAGTTGTGTACAGGGGTTTGCATAAATTCAGTCTGTCTGTAAAGTTAACATTCTTTCCTTGATAGATAGAGGTTGTGAAACGGCACCCGAAGCACACGGGTTAACCCCTTATTTTGAGTACTTACTGGTCGAGTATTCGTGCTGATACCGCTTCGCTTTATCAAGGGACCGAAATTGCATTTGTATCGGGAGGGAGGATTAAATTAAAATCACTCAGGCGAACCTCCGCCAAAAAGCATCTTTTTTTTATTTAACTTTGGCCAGCCATCACTTTTGTTTGTTTTAAATTTTTCCTTTACTTAAAGTTTTAGTAGAGTCGAGTGGGTAGGGGTGGCACGTCCAGTTTCTTTGGTCTCGTAGGAGTTTTTTTTTGTTGGCGTGCCACGGGTTTTAAAAGGAGATTATAAAGGTGGGGACTGGGTAGAGCGAGAACACCAACGTTGTTGGGTTAACGCCGTCGCGACGGCAGCATCGCTGGTCTAGCTAGGATTTTACTAGGTTAAGAAGAGAGTATATATATATATATATATATATTTGTAATAATTTCAATCGGGTGTTGCAGCGCTTGCTATCGGTTCTAAAATTCTTCCATATTTTTGTGAGCAGTATTACCTCAAGGAATATTGCTACCACTTCATCGTAGACAGTCACATGTGGTATATTTCCGTGCAGAGCTTACATAGATCTAGAGCTAAGGTTGTTTGTAGCGAAAATAATCCGACTAGATGTTAATTGGTACATATACCACGAATACAGATAGAATTTTTGTTAAGTTTAAATTATAGTTGAAAAGAATAATAAATGTCATTAGTAATAGTTAATAATTGTTCTGAGCACCGTTTACTATCAATTTTCTATTGTTATTAACTGTTACTAGTGAACATATTTAACTGTTAAATATTCATTTGTTTTTCAATTTCTAATATTGAGAATATTTAACTATCAATTTTTTTGATCATTACTAAGTTGTTGTGGAGTATCTGTTTTGTTAATATTAAATAGTTTTTTGGTGATAAATTTTGTTACTATTCCTAATATTGAGAATATTTAGCTATCAATTTTTTTTGATCATCACTAAGTTGTTATGGGGTATCTGTTTTGTTAATATTAAATTTTTTGGGTGATAAATTTTGTTACTATTCTTAATATTGAAAATATTTAACTATCATTTTTTTTGATCATCACTAAATTGTTAACAGCAGTGATGGGCGCGTAAGTTACATGATGTAAGTTACCTCATTGTTGACGCGTAAACAATTGATGTAAAGTAAACACAAACTCTTGTAAACAATGATTTAGACATGCGCACTTGTTTTGAATTACAGAACCTCATTTTCCATACTTTTTTATAAATAATAAAATTTTAATGAAACGATTTTCAATGAAAAAGTAAGTATATAAAATTAGGACAAGCCAATATACATATTAATAAAAATCGAATTTGCATCATTATACAAGTGTTACATGCAAATTAGTAAATATGAATATGAAAAATAAAAAACTTTTTTCTTTAAAAAATTCAGTCTCATTTTTTTAATAACAAAATACATTAAATTTCAACTTTAAGAAAATCAGCCTATATTTTTTAATAACGAAAAGATTCATTGCAAATTTTGCATAACGCCCTATATTTTCTTTCATTTTCTTTAATTAAAACAAAAACTAGTTCTTCAGAACTATTCCTTCGGTTTCTTCCCACCATTTTTTAAATAAATTTATTGTTTTGAACTGAATATACTTGTTCATTAACTCTCTATTATTCGTATTAAATAACTAAACTAACCTCATTATTTGACAGTTTACAAAGTTTACATTGTTGACAAATTTACCAATTGTTTACATAAGTTTACACGTAAACGTAAACAATTAAAGTTTACGTGTAAACGCCCATCACTGGTTAACAGATACTCTATGTATCTTTTTTGTTAATATTATTATTATTTTTTTTGTAATAAATTTTGTTATTAAGTACATTGGTGTTTTTGTTACGAGAACTCTATTCCTTTCCCTTGGGGATTTATTTTCTTCCAGAATTTAGGGCAATAGAAGCCAGGTGACTGGCGCCCTATAAAAATTCAGACCGCGCATAAATATTGGTAATTACAGGACCACCCTGCAAAGTCACATCTACCTCTAGACTTGGCTGGTGGCCTTCTACCTTGCCCTGGACAGCTGATAGCCGCTGGATTCACTTCACAGTGGCTACGGAATTCATATTTTGCCCCATTTAGGTTTTTAGCGACTGACCAGCGAGCTGAGCGGACGCTGGCGTACGTCAACTATATAACGCTGGAGTCTGGCCGTAATATACGTTATATTATTTTGCTGTACGATTATGATAAATTTGTTAAACTTTCATTTCATTGGAACTTCAGAGGGTGCCCCCCCCCTCCTCTGAATACACCACTGTTGTTCAGTACAACTTATATCAGTACTTTTTGTGTGTAAAACATCATAATTTCAAAAATACCTAAGAAGATATTGGGCTCAACAGCTCTATGAAGTGACGCCAAGCGGACAAAAACTGAAGTAGGCGAAACGAGTAATGGTTTATTGTTTACATCTGGTTTACATGTGTTTTCTCGTGTATTTGTATTTAAAGTGTATTGCTTTTAAGCGTTAGTGTTGCAATTTGTTTGTTATATTAACTTTTGATAGCAATTATTATTCTTTTTATATTACTTTATGTCATAATGAGTTATCATAACACAAATTGCTGTGTGTTTGGCTGTCACTCTAGAAAAGGAAGTAACAAAAATATTTACTTCCACTATTTTCCAAATGAGAAACAATTTGTGAAAATAATAAATAAATTTGGTGTTGTGGAAGAGATAATAACAAACTAGTATTTATTAAACAAATTAAATAAAAAAACAAACACTAAATTATAAAAATCCTTCTCGAACATAATTAAATATCTACCTGTGTAATTTTAATGCAGAATTAGGGCAAGCGGTCTCAAATTCTGTACGCAGCTTTTCTAATACATTTTCACTGATCCTTCTGTGCCTGCTTTTGTTTTTAATCAATTTTTTAGGCAAGGAGTTTTTAACAGAGGTTGCGGTTCATACTGTTGTAAGACAGGTTTTTTTAAAAGGAGACCACAGGCATTTTAAATCTGTGCTGGTTAATATTTCCATACACAATATATTGTTTCTGGGACAAAAAGAAAAACCAACAGAAACCACACAAAAAAAAAGAAAAATCAAATATTCCAATAAAATCAATCAATGCCCTGATCTTGGCTTCTTTCATTTTGGTTTGTTAACCACCTGGTACAAAATAATAGGACATCTGAAATGTGTTTGCATGTAGTTCCTGCTTTACAGATGCAGGACATATTTAAAACTTCAACATCATTACTAAATTTTAATTTCCCAGTGACTTTGTGAGGTGGTGATCTCAAACTGCTTGTTTGTAAACATAACCCACATATGTCAACATGCTTATCATTTTTGTCCAAAATTCCGCACAACATAAGATGTCCGGCGTTTAACAACTCTTCCCCTTTAACTACACACCTAGAAGAAGGTGTTGCACTTAAAAAATTAAAATAATTTAATAAGAATAGCTGTTTACTATCCATTGCAACTCGATGATTTAACATGTAAACAAATATGGACAACTTTCACATTACTCGTTTCATCAGCTGTTCACAGCGCTCGTAGCGCCGCCATCGGGCATTGTTGTACCCAATTGATATTCACATTTATTTACAAAATAACACCAAATACCGATTTTAAGAGCGCGATTGTCTCCAAAACCAGTGATGGGCGTTTACACGTAAACTTTAATTGTTTACGTTTACGTGTAAACTTATGTAAACAATTGGTAAACTTGTCAACAATGTAAACTTTGTAAACTGTCAAATACTGAGGTTAGTTTTAGTTATTTAATACGAATAATAGAGAGTTAATGAACAAGTATATTCAGTTCAAAACAATAAATTTATTTAAAAAATGGTGGGAAGAAACCGAAGGAATAGTTCTGAAGAACTAGGTTTTGTTTTAATTAAAGAAAATATAGGGCGTTATGCAAAATTTGCAATGAATCTTTTCGTTATTAAAAAATATAGGCTGATTTTCTTAAAGTTGAAATTTAATGTATTTTGTTATTAAAAAAATTAGACTGAATTTTTTAAAGAAAACAGTTTTTTATTTTTCATATTCATATTTACAAATTTGTATGTAACACCTGTATAATGGTGCAAATTCGATTTTTATTAATATGTATATTGGCTTGTCCTAATTTTATATACTTACTTTTTCATTTAAAATCGTTTCATTAAAATTTTATTATTTATAAAAATGTATTGAAAACGAGGTTCTGTAATTCAAAACAAGTGCGTCAAAACAATGTCTAAATCATTGTTTACATTGTTTACGTTGTTTATATTGTTTACAAGAGTTTTTGTGTTTACTTTACATCAATTGTTTACGCGTCAACAATGAGGTAACTTACATCATGTAACTTACGCGCCCATCACTGTCCAAAACTACTCTCTTTATTATATTTCTACTATTTTTACTTTATTTCACGTTTTAGGTGTCATTTTAAAATTACATTCTGAAGGTTATACCGAATTCAAATTTCCACTTTATCTTATCTGAATCGAGTAATTAGTTGTTTAAAACAGAGTTATCATTTGACTGGGCGAATATTTTAGTCGATTTGTCAGGAGGGGGGGGGGGGGATCAACGCTCCCCTTCATATAATTCGTTGGAGCATATTTGGAAAGTGATCTTGAAAAATAATTATGTCACTTTATCAAGAGTAGGCAATCTTAAAAAAATGTTTATTTATACGAAAAAAAAGAAAATGCCAATATTGTTTACAATGAAGTAATTGAAAAATTAACTACAGTTGTGGTTAACAAATTTTATCTTCAACTCTCCGAGCAGCGCCGTGTAATCTGCTGGTCGTGGGAGGGGCCCAGGCCCGTCGCCCTCCCTTGGCTGCGCCACTGTATGTAATACATTTACCACGTCGCTCAGTCTCAGTTCTAACTAAGAAAAATATTTTTTTTTTAGAAATTCGACTTTATTCATCAACATACACTCCTTCAAGAGTGATACATTCATTCCAAAGCTCCTGAAATTAAAAAAATTAAAATTAATTAATTAATTTAAATTCAGCATACCAATCAGCAACAGTTGATTTGCTTGGTGCAGAGTCTCTATAACGCTTATCAAGCCACTGTTTGGCTTCAACAGTATTTTTTTCCATCAAAAAACAATTTTTAATCAACACACGAAATTCTTTTTTATCCATTGAAAATTACAAAACTGGAGTCACTAAAACCACTGTAACCTCTAAACTAATAGAGCACTCCAAAACAGCTGATCAGCTGTTAGTCTCTGGAGGGTAAGCAAAGTTTGGTTGCCATAACAGTAACAGTAACAAGTGACATAGTAGTTTTTAGCCGTTATATTTCATTTTTATTCAAATATAGTACCCATTATATTATCAGTTCTTCCAAGCGCATTCATCCATTTTTGTCGCCTGACTCCAGACAAATCGTTGAATTCAGTTTTAAATTTATAGTTTAAAACTGCTGGCAATCTATAAAAATGTACTTTGTCACGTCCGCCACTACTACCACATTCTACTACACTAGGGTGACCATTTTCATAAGAAGGCAATGCGGGACGGAGCAAAAAAAAGGTCATCATCTTCCAAATCCAAGTGAAGAGCAAAAACAAGGTCCTCATCTCCCAAATCCAAGTGAAGAGCAAAAAAAAAGTCCATTTCCTCAAATACAAAATGTGGGACAATGCGGGACAAAATGTTAAAACGCGAGACTTTTGCGGGACGCATCTTATTGCGGGACAAAATGTTAGAATGCGGGACGAATGGTCAACCTATACTACACCACAAAATAATGGCATTTTATTTTTTCCACCACAGAATATCACGCACCGAACATGTTGTTATGTCAAAATCTTTGTTTTCCTCTAGCCGCCATATTGGATTTTAAAGTGACAGCATTCTGATGTGCCCTATTGTCAGAATGTAATGAAATTTTCACATGTATCGTTTGAAGGTTGGTATGATCCAGAAATCATATGGTTCTGTCAACAGTGTTGCCATATATATGTGGGATTCTATGGTGGGGTTTGATAATTCGTTTTTTTTTATTAATTAAATTTATCGAAGATAGAATTAATAGTACAAAAGTATGAAAATATAACAGTGGCGGGGCTATCGCGGCTGGGTCAATGGCGTAGTAAATTCCTACATCTATATCATTTAATGACTTAATATAGTGCCACGAAACAAACAAAAAACCCGGAAAATATGTGAACTCATTTGAAAATTTTTAGGCGATTTCCGTCTAACCAATTAGGAACCACCTTAAGGAATGTGTATAGTCTGACACAGAACTGATTTTACGCTTTATTTGTATAATTTTTGTTTCATAGAGCGTTCAAAGGTGAGTTTGCAGTATAGTTCTTATGGCAAATGGGAGCGGTGTTGTCAAATGTTGTAAAAGTGTCAAATGTGTCAATTATAATAATATGAAAAACTCGTATGATTTACAAAAAACAACTCTTATAAAACTCAAAATAACACTCAACAAAAACAAATGGCCATTTGTAGAATACTGCGTCTTCACAGATCAGCGCGTTTAAGAGCTGGCAACGTCGACAAGCAAGAAAAGGATAGTGTCATTGTGTAAACCCATTAGAGAGTATGAAAAAGAACTACCACATTTGCCCTGTACTGCAAACTCACCTTTGAACGCACTATAGTATTTGTGTTCGATATAATTCAAGTTGATTTGAATTTATAACTCAAAATTGATTTATATTTATAACTTTTATTAATATTTATATATTTATGTTCTATATATGTTCACACATATATAGAATTTCGCGCGAGTGTAATATGCCGTGGAGTGTACTTGGGTACGCATAGAGCGCTAAGACACGCCACCCAGGGAATTTGTTTGCTTCGACGGACTATACTCTATGTATTATCATATTGATACTTCTCAATAAATAAATAAAAATCTAAGGGGCCCAGAAAATATTTAACATTTTTATTTTAATAGACAGGTGAAACAACCAGTGATGACAAAAAAAAGTCTCCACTTCTTAAATACAAGTAATGACAACAAAAAAAATCACTATAAAATTACATTACGCTAATTATTTTTACATTAATTTGGCGCCCTTTTGAGCCTAATGACGGCGCTTCTCTTGCAGCGGCGCCAGCATACATCGCTTGCTCTGAATGCGTGCTTCCGGTGTTCCTGCATATCCTTGGGGAAAAAGTCAAAAATTCAAGGTTAACATATTAGTACATACTGTCATCAGCACGGATTGTTAGAAACATTGAATATCGTAAAGTGCAGGGCGCATGGGACGTATTTTGATTTGTAAATTAAAATATTATTTATATAAAGCAATCTGCAGCTATAATGTATTTTTTAATAGATATTTGGGTTGAATGTTACTCTACGGTCCGCTCGATTTTCATTCAATTCTCTCCCCTCTCCTACTACTATCGTAAGTGTCATTCATGCTCAAGACACTAAATAATTCAAAGATTATCAGTGGATCTAAAACAATGGTTTCTGTTTTATAAATTTATACACAATGATACACAATTTTAATTGGGCTAATATGGGGGAATATAAAGTACTATGCACCTAAAAACAAGATTATTAGGTTAGTTTTAGTTAGTAAAAGTCTAAAACCGAGCGGAGCGAGTTACCCATCTTCTAGTTTAATGACAAAACACTATCTTAGGTTAGGTTAGGTTAGTAAGGGTTTGGTTAGAAGAAGCCGAGCGAAGCGAGCTACCCATCTTCTAGTTTAATGACAAAACACTATCTTAGGTTAGGTTATGTTAGTAAGGGTTTGGTTAGAAGAAGCCGAGCGAAGCGAGCTACCCATCATCTAGTTTAATGACAAAACAAACTCACACTAACATAACAATGCCACAGTAGCGTAGGTACTATTCCCTAGTTATACCAAGACCGGTCAGTACGTTTTAGGACCACTGGTAAAACACGTGAGCTGTCGTTTACTGCAAGTAGGTGGAGTGGATAGAGTTGGATGAAGTTAGAGCGGACCGTACAGTAACATTTTACCGATATTTGTTGTATCTGCCTCAAACATGACAATTATTTACAACGACTTTCCAACAGTTGTGAAAATATAAACTATTTATCCAGGCTGGTACAATTATTTCCTGAAATGGTAAGAACATGTTTAATTTCATTAACAACAGTATATTTGGATCAAATTCAGTATGTGGTATTGGACTGAAGATCAGTATACAGGTATGAAATGTTCGGAAAGTCAATATAAAGTGCTGTGCAACAGAAATTAGTAGTACTGGTACTGGTACTCTACCCTTATTTTTTACCGTATATTTGAAACGCACAAGAATGCAAATTTCATACTGTTTCCGTTATATAGGTCACCAGTTCAATAATTCACCCCATTACCTGCGGATCAGTTAGTTTTGAACTAAATTTTGCATAAAAAATAATCAAAGTAAAACTGTTAAGTAACATTTTAGTTTTGAATCTTTTTATACTCTCCAGTCATTTTATTGTGAAATCATGATAGATATGTAGAATTAAGTCAAGAGCCTTTTTAAAGTTTAATGAATGCAGTATATAACCTAGCAACACTAAGTTACTACTACAGATCAGGCAATTCTCCGTACAATGATATAAATTATTTTCAGATATCGACAGTGTTGTACAATCAGGGAGCGATATGTAAAGGATGCTGCAGTAAAGTGGATGATTTTTATGAATATCGTAAACAATGCTTGAGAAACAATCAAATATATATAAATTACACTTCACAACTGAGTTCTGTCTCCGAAACAAGTGGAGTGTTGAGTATTTCTTTGACACATATCAAAGAAGAACGAAAGGAGTTGTTGGAGAATTGTGAGCAATCTGAAGATGAGTGCAGCAGTAGAGACATGTTACCTGCATGTGATGAGGCTTACTGTGTGACAAATGAAGCGTGGGAAGAGTACTACAATAACAGTTACAGGGTGAAAACGGAAGAGGAAGAAAATAATTATTCCACAGGTATCGTACTACTTTGCTTGTATCGCAGTATAAGAAAAATTATAGGTTAATCAGGCAAGCACACATTTTACTGTACTACCCATATCAGTCTAATTTATTTAGCTATGTTTTTATCATTATAACAATTATATTGGAGTTGTTTATACAGTTGTGATACGTGCAGGGTGTGCACTGCGTCCCTGCAGCCAACACCAAAAATTCGTTTTATACTTCGATTGTGATATTTTCAGAAAAGCCACATACTCAGACGCCATACTTCCGGCTTCATTCCACAACCTCCTACATAGACTTTTATCCAAACCGCTATCACCCAAAAAGAAATTTCAAAGTATTAAAAATTATAAAACTAATTGCGCAAAATAATGGTTATAGTCCGAAAATAGTAGACAAGATGTTAAACAATAATACAAAAATTATGTTGTTATAAGAAATATATTCAACGAACAAGTGCCCGAATATTTACAAAAGAATTTATTATCATTAACAACAGTTGTCAAATTGCCGATTGTGAAACGATTGTAAGGCTGTCTACATCGGTTAAACAAAATGTAATTATAAAATAAGATATCAAGAACATAGGAGAACATAGAAATTAAATAAATATGAATCGTCAAATTTAGCTAAACATTTAATAAGTACCAATCACCATTGTAAAGAAGATAATATAGACATCCTACATCTGGAAAACAAATTCCGTAAACTGATTATTTCTTAGCAGCATTTGAAATTAAATATGCACAAAAAAACGGCACAAACTCATTAACGAACAACTAGATCTGTTAGAATCGTCCATACTCAAGACTTTGGTTAATGGTATCCCCTAATCCCTTTCACTGTTATTTGTATATATGTCATACCTGCACATTTAGTTAAAATTTGACCAAATTTTTTGTTATTAGCTCATTCTTCTGATGATGACATGCTGAAATATATATATATTATGTGTTTAATAAATTAATTTTTGTGGAACTTTAACCAAGCGTGTTTGTTTTTTCTGTAATTTTTAAATATGTTGGTACGAGGATACTAAGTATCAACTTGATCATTTAAGAAAGAACCAATTGATAAAACTTGTTACAACTAACATTAAATTACTTAAATATTCGTGTGCGAAATTTAACCGACAAATAAAATGCCTTTAAAAAAATATTTATATCCTGATTTGCCAGCAGTTTATTTAGGTGTAAGTTTATGATTAAGCCGAATGCCATTAAAGTATATTTATACATACTTTTAACTAATATACAAGTATATTAGCTAGTCTATTATTTAGATGGAAATTGGAAATATGAACACACAAGATTAGTTACATAGGGATAAGTGCGGATGACTTAGGTATTGAATAACTTTGCTTGTTCCACAATATAATGAATATATGTTGATCGCAGGAACACACGTTTTGTTGTGCCGCCCGTATTCTCTGCTCCAGTAACAAAAAAACTAATTGTAAGATATAAAATTCTAACTGGAAACACTAATTTACTTATCCTTGTTGTAGTGATTAGTTCTAGTTCTTTTATATGACTACGTTATTGTTCCAGGAGTGAATATGAATGTCGAGACGGGCGGTGAGATGCAGTCCTATGATTCCGGAGACGGGGATAGTATGAAAGAAGAGATTGACATTAAGACAGAATATGATGTTACTGATGAACATGAAGTGACGGCTGGAATAGAGCACACTGCTGAATGGGAGAATGGTCAGCAATGAGCACATTTACAATTATCTCTTTTTTAACGCTATTATTCATTCATATTTTATTGTCACAGTTTTTTCAAGCGAATATTAACAATGATTAGTGAACATTTTAAATGAATTATGTATATATACTCACTGAGTAATTTGTGTATATTTGACTATGATTTGTGATTTTAGATAACGCAGATGGAGATAAAGATGTTTATGATCACATGTACACGAAAAAGATTGAGGTCAAGTCTGAACCTGTGGACACCAGTCAATGTGAAGAAAATACACTAGAGAGTGCAGATGTCACAAACACAGGTCAGTAGAACTAGCTATAGATGCTTATGTATCAAGTGAATGTTTAAAGCGTTTTCTATATGTAACTGCTGAGCTGAATGACAAATACTTTTGACATTTTGTATTTTAAAAATACACTAGAGTATTCATGACATCGTTAATGGTAAAATAGACCTATTTTTAACACTCGTAGTGTCCCTTATTTTTTTAGATAAATCAAATCTAGCAAAATGTTCAAAATTATATGGAAATAATTCCATAAAAACATAAATGTTTAAAACTATGTATGTATTTACCCTACGAAAGTCTGGTTTGCAACAACGTGTTCAGGGAATCTTCCCGCAGACTGAAGCCAAGTTTGTTTACTTTAAAACTTCATAATTTTTATAAACAAACCAAAAAAACACTCAGGCAAAGCGCTTGAGATGGGCCACTGTTTACAGGGCGCAGGCGATGTGCCAATAGCCACGGGACGTAGAGACGGAGAAATGAATGTTGGCTGAGGCAACGGGCATTTCATCTACTGAGTCATCAATATTGATTGACCGTATAATATACCATTTTTATTCCACTATGTATAAAATTTTATTCCAGGAACTGAATTCCTTGCAAAATACCTGCGCATGTGCAAGTTACATGAGCAGCACACCGTCTATTTATTGTATAACCTATAGTTTAATATCCGTTTAGTTTTATATCAATTAGTTTAATATTCCCTTGTCACGAGTGGACTGAAAGAAATATTTACATTGAAAACATAGGCATAGGAACAGTAATTGAATATTTATATTTCAGAGAATCACGATACTCGGAAAACATATATCATATCATCTTCTGACGACATGTCCCAGTATAACTATAACACTAACATCATCATCACTGAGGAGATCGACATCAAGCCTGAATGCGGAGATGACGGAGAAAATGATGAGAGTGCACTGGACAAGATACAGGTCAGTCAATTATTTAATATTATTGTGTTAGTTGAGGCTTTCAATACTGCTGTGCCTAATTTCTTTTTACTGAATATATATGTAAATAGAAGTTCAATAGTCCATATTTTCGTTAGTTGTAAGTCCTGTTTAAAAGGGGAACATGAGGCTGATTAAAATGAAGGAAACAATTTTAACCTATATTTAATTTGTGGGATATGTCTGTTCTAACAAGCTTACGCCCCTTGAATGACGAATGAACAATATTTAAGCAGCAATAGTTGAAATTTCGCCTAAAGTTTGTATAAACATTATGAGAAATGCCTTTGAAAGGATTTACATTTGTATGACAGGCGGGCTTTTGGCCGAATTTTGGTTCCACAAATAATTGCAAGGTAAAAGTAAAGCATTTACATAAACGTATTTGTTGTTTTGTGTTTATTATAGGAAATATTTGAATTGAAATTTGTTAACTTTTTTATCCTTCATCTAGTTGTGATTTTGTAACAGTACAAAGTGGCTAGGACCTTTTTTGTAAATATTTTGTGTTGTGTTTTGTAGTTTTTGTATTTCTTATTGAACTCTTCCAACTTCCCACAGTTATTATTGTTTATTGACCATCTTTACGAGATCTTTACAATAATTGTGTAAAATATGCATATTCTCAATAGTTTGCGACTATAGTCATATAATATTTGTTTAAAATAAGTTTGGGGCAGGAAAATGCAAGTTTTGACTAGTTTTACTCGTGAAGCAAACGTCCATTCTACAAACTTACTTAATTAAAAAAAAAAAATAACCTTTCAATATAGCACTTGCAGCATCGCATTGGGTTGGGGGTAGTAGGGGTGAATGTTACAAACGTTGTACCCTACCCTTACCGATGTTGGACACCTTGTGCTAGCGAACGACACCACCGTAGAGATTGAAGGCTTGACGTTCTGGGAGTTGGGTTTTCTGCAGTCAATGGCACCTTGAGATGTAATTTCCTGCACGAAATCTTCCTCTGTAACATATGCAAGGTCACGATCCGTTACGACGCCTTTCGAGGTATTCAGGGCCTTATGCAGCTGAACTGAAATTCCAAAATTCAGCAAACTTGACTCTTTATTATAGCGTTGACGACGCCTCAGTTTTTGCTTCGATAAGCAGTGTATCGTCTGGCAACTTTCACACCGACTTTATACCAGTAGAGCGCGTATTTCTCAGTGTTCGGGTAACAAAGAAGGGAACATCTCCTTAAAAGACTTACCCTCTTCCTGTACCTTCACGACGAGAAATCGTGGTACTGGCGCACAAAACTCAACAATCATTTACCTTCTGCCTTCTTGGCAGCTGGCCTAACACATCCCTCATCGGATGACCGAGCATCTCGACGAGGTCTCTTGTTTGATTTTTTACGGAGTTTACTCTCAACTTTGGCGGAAATTAAAGAAATTGAATCCCTCCGGGTTGTCGCCATACCCGTATATTAAGTTTCATCACCCTGTCTTGCCCACCCACCAGGAAGGGGGAAGTAGTCACGAGCTGTTCGACCCGGTTGGACCAAGAGTAGCCAACTCTGGAACCTTGCGAACTGCAGACGCTCCCACAGAACCTCGAATTCTTGTCTAGTGGTACAACATTACCCCGGCATCCACGATACAGTAGTGGAGCCACTCTATCCATGAACTATGATACCAGCCAATTGACTGAGCTGACCAGACTCAGCCTCCCGTTATTACCGAATCTCAGGCCAAAGAAGACATGTAGAGATAGTACTGTCCGACGTTCGGGTCTCCACGCACGGCAAACACGTGGGTAGGAATTTAAGTGGGAGATTTCTTGCACATAAATAATTATCGCACTAACAATATATTCTTGCAATAATTACATAAGTGTTAGAAATCTTTATAGCTACTGAATAATACAGTCTAACCTGCACTAAAATTCTAGAAAGGTTGATAATATTTTTAAAATTATCTACCAATCAGAATAATTTTGAATTTTCCCTATTTTTATTTATTATTATTTTGGGGTTTGTCAGGTCTTGACAAGCGTCCACTAATCTCAAACTTCAGCAACCTTTTGAGCCGCGTCATACTAGAGACTAGTGGAGCTAAATACACACGACTGCATCCCAAACCCTGGCGATATGCAGCCGCGGAAATTACGCCAAATCCAGTGCCCGCACAATGCGGAGCGACCCGAGTAGCACTGCTTTCTGCATCCTGCAGATCAAAGAGTTGGCAGAAGATCTGCAGACGGGAATGGACTCGATTTCCCTTCGATAGGAGGC